>JAWLST010000001.1:600000-1114806 GCA_037043885.1 Penicillium goetzii
TCTTGATGTCATCACTCGTTACTTCAGGACGCGTCCGTGTCATTCGCGAATAGAATGGACCAAGTCGAGGAGGAGCGTACACACGAGCGGTGGTAGGCGTGGGCTTATCGATCTCATCGGGTTCGGTTTTCACTGGCAGGGCTTCAGCCAACCCGCCCTCTGTGGTGCTGCTGGCACTCATGTTCTCTGCTCGCATTGGTACCTTGTTTATGACCATGTCTTCGGGTTCAATAGGAAAAGGAGGAGGGGTGTGTTCGTGTACAGGAGGTGAAAGAGAGGGGGAGTGTTTGGGTCCAGGAGGTAAAGGAGACAAGGACATAATTCTTTGGGAGCTTGACCTTGCGCCGACTTTTCAAAAAAGTGTCGCCAAACGTCGTCCTCGGTCTTACCCTTCGAATTTGTCATGTGCAGCCTAGGATTTGGCAGGTGAGAAAATGTGACTAGAGAGAATAGTAAAAACGAGCTGCAAGACGACTGGAAAGATGACTGGAAAGATGACCGGCAACCTTAGATGACTAGCAAGAATGTGGCTATTAATGACTGGGGACAGAAAAAATGGGATATCAGGCCCTAAACAAGATTTATAACAGGATATGTAACCACATTCTCCGGGGGAGGATATGACCAGGCACTACCGGGCGAACCACGCCGGTGGGCCCCATCCCGATGATTAAATTCGGGTGTATCTAAATGGCTGTGGCTGGACTTTCCTCCAGTACAGCTCGGATAGTTATCATGGGCAGGTTCCATCCGGACACGCCACCCGGGGAACGTGAATATTGTGAGTACCGGGACGGTATGCCGCCCAATACCCCTTTTGATATCGGCGATATCGAATGCTTTCCCAAGCTGGACCCACCACCATCCAGTCCCGCACAAGACAAGGTTATATTGCTGCATGTTTCACAGCTTGTCTCCTGCCATCACAGAACCCCGGCTCGGATGCAAAATTCGCTGTCAGAGAAATGTTCCTCTGATCTAGGATCATTTCTGCCAATGTCTCTCGACTCGGATGAGGACTTTCTTGATCACCCCGAGCGGGGGTATGTCGACGAAGTTCCAGAGACTTCCGAGGCATTCTTATCTCCTTCTGTGTTTGATGGGGGTCATATAACCCCTCTCCAGCAAGATGCAGACTCGATATGTCCTTGTTCATCGACCATTGATCGGTATCATCTTTATCTTGATCCTCCCCTTGATGATGTGGTCACGTATCCTGTTGTCAATTGTCTTCGGGGCATCGTGTCATACTTTTCTGCCCCAAGTCATTTATAAGCACATTCTTGCTGGTCATCTTTCTTGCCATCTTTCTACCAATTTCTCTGCTCATCTCCCCATATCTCTAGTCCTTACTGTCCTTCTTACGTCTTGATCAACTTTTAGGTCCATAATTAATTAATGCTAGGTTGGACCTATAAAGCTAAAGAAACATGACAATACAAAATTAATTACATATCAGAGGCCTAGTAACCAGTGAGGCAAAAAATTTGGCACCAGACCGGTTAGACTTAGACTTAGTGGATGTTGGGATTCTGCTGGTCAGATTTACCTGCGATTGACGCTTACAGTCTACCGCTCCTACTTTCTGGGTGCCTGGGGGTTGTTTTGCCCTCGTTAGTTGTTGAACGATATTTCTCCTTCGTACCTCGGCCTGTTCGTGCTGACAAACTGTCTTTAGCGCCCCTCTTGACTATATAAGCGGTCAGTCGAACAATTGAGAAAACTTTCAAATCGCATATGCGCCGACAAAATGGCAAGAGAAAAAAAAGGAGGACTTGCTGACTGTCAGAACCAAGGTGTGAGAGGAGGGCATGGTGTAGGCGGGGGTTGTTGATTTTAAGGTATGTGATGTGAATCATGAAAATTAACTATGAGAAGGACGGAACCTTGAGATCAATCAGCGAATATAAAACCTAACCCGAAAACAAAGAATGATGGCTTGGAAGACTTCCGATGGGAGACGAAGGTATTGAATCGTTGAGTTCGATGGGGCGACAACGATGTCAGGAAGTGGATGGGTGGGACAGATTCGAGCTCACCACTGACCACTTACTCAATGACTTTTGGCGAAACCAGATAAGGTGAGATTTAAGGTTGAGAGGTGGGGCGGCCCGTATAGGCGCGTTCATGGCATGCATCATTGGCATGGAGTGGATAAGAGGGCGTTCAGGCGGGAAGGCTTAACACCGTTCTCAACCCAGTTGATCATGGTCTCCATGTTGTCCTCAGGGTAGGGACCAGGCTGAAGTGAGTTTGTTCCGCAGTGGGCCGCACCGGGGACCAAGTAGAGCTGGTACCAGTCCTGAAGCTTGGTGAGAGCCTGCTTCTCAGTGGCGTCGGGGTACATGATGGAGCGGACGGACTGCCAGTAGTGCACGGACGAGGTGGCGGGGACAGAGGGGTCCGACTCGCCGTGGTAGTGCAGCAGCTTGCCACCAGAGGATTGGAAGGGAGTCAAGTCGGGCAGAGTGGTCTGCAGGCCGTTCATGTAGCGGACCATGGCGGTGTTCATCCACTCAACCAGAGTGTCGTAGGTAATGCGATCCAAGTCGGACAGGTTGTCTAGGTCAAGGAGCTGGACGAACTTGGTCACGAACTCACCAACAGTCGAGGGGATGTCCAACTCCCACTTCTGGGTGCTGTTGTTCCACTCGGTCTCGGCATCGGTGAACTGGGAACCAATTTGCCACGAGAGGTAAGCGCGTTCGCCCTTGGAGTTATGCAGGCCGTCTACGATGGCCTGCGCAACGGCAACACCTTCGGCAGAGACAGTACCGCTCTGGACGGGCTGGTAGCTAGTCTGGCTGCCTGCGGCCTGACGCTTGACCTTGCTGCTGAAACCGAAGCCCAGAGAAGTGCTGGTCTCGGCGGCGCAGTAGTACTCCTCGCCAATGATGGAAGACATGTTAAAGTGCAGCTTGCACAGGTCGGTACGAGAGATGACACCGTCAGTACGGCCGTCAAGAGGGTCGCAAGCCTTGGTAGTCACATTGACGATCTTGGCAAGCTCGCAAGGAGGAGGGTAGTAGTCTAGGGTCTTCTCAACCTCGGCGGAGAAGACGTGGTTGACCTGCTGCGGGCCGTAACGGAAAGCCGGAGCACCGGTGATGACACCGTCGTACTCCTCACCATAACGCTGCACCTGGCACATACCCTCACGCCCACCATCGGAGCATCCCTCTTAGTAGGTGTAGACCTTCAAGTCGGTCGAGAGGCCGTAGAATCCCTTGGTAAAGTACCTGCCCAGCTGGGTCATTTCACCGAGAGCCTGGTAGCCGAACATGTAGGTCGCATCCCAGTTGATGGAGCCGTTTCCGTATAGCACAACGTCGTCGTAGCTGACGCCGTCCAGTGCATCGTATCCAGCAGAGGTGGCACCACCAGCTGCACCGTACTCCAGACCGCCAGTCGCGTCAGAGCTCAGAGAATAGCCACCGCCGCCAGCGACGTGGAAACGCTTCTTGAATTCGGAGGGCTCCGGGAGGGCGTACTTGACAACGACGGTGTCGCTCTTGCCGGGGTAAGTGTAGGTGAGCGTCACATTGCAGTAGCTGTAAGTCTCGCTGCTAGTGCTGGTCATACCGCCGCCAGTGGTAGCGTTATATACAGCGGCAGTGGTAGAAGAGGAAGGGGTCAGGCTGATGCCAAGCAGAGTGCCATTGGAGGGCAGAGCAGACTTGACGTTGGACAATGTGCAGACATCGGAGAGAGACTTGGCACTGGCAGCCGCGGCAAAGACCGCGACAGATGCGCCCCACTGAAGACGCATGTCGAAAGAAATTCAAACAGCGGAAAGAGAGGTTTGAGAGGCAAGGAATGATGAGAACAATCTTCGGAACAGGGGAGGAGTATGAGGCCTCATTTACAAGGACAATGGAATGAACATATGGGAGCGGTCATGTTTCCCGTTTTAGACCCGAGGGTTCCCAGATCAGACGCTGATCTCTCGGATAGATTGAACTCAAGCCCTGAAACTATCGTCGGTATGCGGCCCTACGCCATACCCACAGCCCAATCGACCAGCGGCGTCGTCATCCTGTGACGAGCCAGATGGCCCAGCCATTCGAACGAGGAAGCAGGCGTTTGGAATAGAGGCAGCAATGGTTGTTCCAGAGACCGGACCAGACGGATGGCGCGTCTGGGGCTCTGGCTATGCCGATGTTAGTCCGTGAAAATAAGGTACACAACAAGGTGCTGGGAAGGCCCATTGTCAAGATCTTTGGCCAATAGTAAACTCAAGTCGGGTTAGGCAAGTGTAGCCGTCCATGCCCATGACGATATGAAGGCTCCGACTTTAACGGTGTTGACGGAGAGCTAGCCCGGGGGCTCTGACTTCTGGGAGCATGTGTGACTTGTGGCGGTTAAAATCTTGTCCGACGGGGCTGAAGATGCTGGAGAATGGAGATGCTGAAGATCTGCAGAGCCTGAGCCCACTCTCGTACCCACTCAACTCCTCCAGTCCACTCGTGGTCGGGGTTGGACCGGTTGGTAGGGCCAAGTGGGTCGCTCCATAATAACCTTCGTGCCCTGTCCTGTAGGAAGGGAGACCGCGTCAGTGTCAGGAGTACAGTGTAGTTCAGACTGGTCAGTCGGTGTGGCTCAGGTTTGTCCGAGGAAGACCCTCGTGGACCGAAGATCAGAACTTACTCGGGTTCCTGCGGCCGAGTCTGGTATCTCCGAGTCCGATTTTTTGTTGTCGCTGAACATGGAGGGTTAAAAGAGCGACCGGCACCAAAAGCCTTATGGAGAGGGCCTTTTGGCATGTCAATATTCCAAACCTCGTCGATGATCTACCCACATCAAGCCACGCAAATCATCCGGGGCTTCTATTAGGGTGGAAAGTGGACAAAATTGCGGGAAACCGGGGCGAATGCCAGACGCCAGATGCGTGCTGCGGAATTGAAATTATCCGACCCGCTGCGAGCTGGCGTCACCTTGTATCGGTCTGCCTGTTTAACCTGCTCAGCATGCGGTTTCACCTGCTTTGGTCGACCTGATTTTGTCCCTCCTTGATCATTTCAAGCTCACCTGGCAGCCGGGAGATTGAGAACGCAATGTCATATTGACAATGTCCAACGAGAAGCCACTACTGGCAGGCCATCTGTACCTCCCCGTGCGAAGTGCAAAGCAAAGCGTACGAAATAGCTAGATCTTTACTTACCCCCTGGACTAGCGACTAGGTGCACAGCTGCAAGATCCAATCGCCCATGCAGAAGTCTCCGACGTATTTTTTGGGGTAATTAGGTTCTTTCGAGCCAATTGCCCACATGTGTACGGACAAGCGGAGGTTCGTCGCCATCGGCTACAATGACATCCTTCCTAGACGAAGGCAAGCCTCATGACGCCCCTGGGTGATGAAAATGAGGGGAAGTTATGTCCATTTACGCGAGAAGCTGTATATGCTCGAAGCATTTACGGTCTGAGCACATTCAGGGAGCCCACGCCTCGCGGGAGACTACGGATTCTCTGGGAGGAGAGAGAACAGGCGACGAGGTGGAGTGCGTTGCCCTCCACACCAATGACACGGCTAGCGTCCGTATTACTTTCATTATTCCTTGTGAAGATATGGGCAGTTTATTGCCAAGGGTGGGCAAGCCCAAAAAAATGAATAATCTTTGAGATATCCACTAGTCCCACAGCTCATCTACTTAAATCAATGAATAATTTACATGACAGGTCCGTGTCCTCTTGCTTAACAACGCGAATTGTGATGCCACTAATTAACGCCCGCCTGGCCACAGACGGAGCTGCTGCCCCAGAACCTCCTATAGAGAAGTACTCATATTGACATTTCGATACGTTTAGGATACAGATTGTGAAAATAAATCTGAGAAAAAGTCTATGAAAGCTTATACAGTGGGGTTCCATAAGTTTGAAACTCCGCCCAATGTTCAAAAGCATCTTATCAGTCAAGAGTTGATCGATGAACCCAAAAATGACACCGGAGCTATCAAGAAATACGATTTACAACACGTTTAGGAAGATGTTCTAAAAAAGAGAAAGTTGAAGCATGTCTGGTTGGACCATTTCTCTGGTCTCTAGACTCAGATTTTTCAACTGCCACTGTACCCTGCGTATGTATTGACCGTGACCTCTAGCATAGACATATGGTGTGGGGTACCTGTGCCTAGCATGCAGCCAGGACAAGTCGGTATATGTATGGGGTGGATGGGGCGTGGCCGCTATCGGGTTGAACCCCTGGCTCGTAAGTAAGTGTAAAAAGAGGCAATGACAGGAGAGAATCCAGAAAATATGGATGATCGGGAGGGCGTGGTCTCAAGTAAATAACAACCTTAAGTTCCAAAGGGAGGCGGGCGTACAAAACAAACTGTACGTGCAGACGTGCGAGGCACCAAGTATTGATTGAGTGATTCTTTCTTTGCAAGGCCAAATATAGAACGGGGATATCAAATTAACAAGTAAGGGCATGTTTGGAAGTATTTTCGTAGCGGGAATAATGCATCAAGGGGATCGTCAAAAGCCAAGTAAGTAAAAGTCAAAAAGGCAAAAGTTTTAGTGGAATCACGACACCGGCGGCTATTCCTCGACCTGGTCAGCCCAGGTGCCAGTCAAAGGAGACATCGAAGCCTCAAGCTTCTCCATAGAAGGAGGTTGTGCGATGGCTTTCGTTTCGACGGTTGGTGTAGGTGCAACCTCCGGCTTCTTGCCCGCTGGAAGAGAAGGGAAATCGGCTTCATTATTCACAGGTGTAGTGGTCTTCGCGCCACCTCTCTCCGAGGGTTCTTTCGAAGATGCCCGGTCTCCTCGCGGCCCACGGGGAGATCCACGTCCACGGCCGCCGCGACCACCACGTCCACGCCCACGACCGGGGCTGAGAAGATCGCCAGCTCCATCTTCAGATGGTCCGTCAAAGTCTCGGCGAGCATACCCAGATACTCCGCCATGCATGCCACGACGGAACTGGCTGCCACCTCCGCGTGGGTTGTAGTCGTCCTCGGTTTTCTGAGAGTCCCATTCGCGACCAGTTTGGGCATTTAGCTTCCGCTGTCGGTTCTGCTCACGTTCGTTGTCCATGACTCGACGGTTGGCGGCCTCCTTGCGCCGCTTCTCGGCCGCAATTTGTTCTCGCTCGAGGAACGACGCTTGATCGGCTTCTGCACGAGCGTGTGCGGCGGCTTTCTTCGCAGCGTTCTCTTTGGCTGCGGCGATACGCTTCGATAGCTCTTCTTCGGTGAGTTTGGGCTAGGAACCACAATTAGCTCAACGATCCACCTAGTCTCATTGCTAACTAGAACTTGATGCCTGAGCTTACCTTGCGGATTCCTCCAGTAGCACTTCGATCCCCACGGACAGCCGGTACGCGTTGGGTTTCAGTGCCATTGCCAGTTGTATCCTCCCCCTGCCCCTCCTCGTCCTGGCCAGCTTGCTCGGTTGGCCCCGCCTCGGGCTGAGCAGGAGCCGCAGGCTCGGCTTGTTTACTTGTCGCTGGTTCCTTCGCGGCCTTGGGGCCTTTTGGGCGTGGAGACTTCTCAGCTGGCTTCTTGTCTGCCCACTGTGAGTCCTGCAATCCGCGTCCTTTCGCTGGGCCGTGACCTTGACCCCGACCCTGACCCTGACCCTGGCCCCGCCCACGGCCCCGGCCTCGCTCTCGATCTCCTCCACGACCTCGGTGGGAAGTATCACCTCGAGGAGGCGGTTGTTTCTCGACCACGGACTCTTCCTGCCGTGGGGCAGGCTCTGGCTCCGCAGCTACCACCACTACCTCCGCCTGGGCCTGTTGTTCCTCCGCTGAGACCGGGATGATTTCATCATCGAACAGGTCGTCCGCGCCGCGTGTCTGTGCGAATTCGTCCATGTCTGCCATGGTTCAATGTACTGAAAGTCAAGATGAGTTGGTCGGACGAATTGGAGCTTTACGCGACAACGGAAGCGGGCTTTCTCGCGATTGCGATCCGAGGGGAAGCTTTGATGGGGGCGAGAAAGGGTGACCCGTGCAGCGGAGGCTAGAAGGGAGTAGGCTGAGGACGTCGAGACTAGTGTTGATAGTTCATGGACTTGGAAGTTATATAGTCGATTGAGAGATAAGAATGTCGTCTTCGCTTCAAAGAAGAGAATTGCTTGTTAGTCGATGAGTCCGAATCACCAGTCGCACCGAGGGCAATATCCCAGGCGGTCTAGCCCTCATCGTGGAGGAGGCTCTTTTTGCCTCTAGACTCCGCCTATTTTCTGCCAGTATGACGTGTGTGTTGACATTTTGGAAGGCGGTCCAGATGTTGAACAAAGTCCCTAATTTTTGAGGTTCTTGGGCGGTGATTGTAAAAGATCATGAGCTGTTTCCAGACTTAAAAGTCACATATCATATGCGTGAAAGGGAGCGTATCTTATGGGAAACCGTACGAACTATTCAACATACGGGAACATATACGGAGTACTAAGCAAGCGGATACTTGCAGCTCATCCATTTATTCTGATTGCATGAACAAGTATGAACTAATGACAGATATATCTTCTACAGGGTGAATATGTAGAACTGAAATCTCCAGATGACTTAACCGGAGGTACTAAGAAGACTTCAAAAATGATATTAAAATACGATGTATATCTCCACTGAACTTTCACTATACTCTATGCCTCGAACTTATGAAGGTTCTTATTTACCCACTGCTCAAACTCGGCTGGGGCCCGCTGGGTACACTTGAGAACATTACCTCTCGCTTCCTCGTACGCAGTACACTTGAACTCGTACCCAGCCTCCTCAGTGATATACCGCACAATCCACCTGGCAGTGTCCTCCGGTGTCCCATTTTTCAAGAACTCGGCCAGCGCCTCCTCCGCCGTAATCTTGGTGACCTTGATATTACTTCCAAGCGCTCTCGCCACAACACCAACCGCATCCTTCAGCGCCATCTTCTCAGGTCCCATCAACCAGACGGTTCGCTGCTTCAAGCCTTGCGCCAGGATAGATCCACAGACTCGACCGATATCCTCGGGAGAAATCCAGTCATACTCGGCTTCGGGATTAGCATGCCGGACATCTCCAGCTTGTATGCCCGCGTTGAACCAAAGGATATTGCTAGCGAAATAATTGGGTCGTACTGCGACGAAGCCGTCCTTTCCATAGACCTCTTCGAGGGAGATTTCCACCTGTGCATGCACCCATGGGACGTGGTCGTCTGGAGACACGGAGCGAATGTCGCTTTGGATTGAATAACTACTCAGCAGCATGGGCATCTCGATGCCGGCATCCTTGAGAGCTTCAATGCTGGCACGCATGTGGTCGAACGTCCCGAAAATTGCATAGATGAAAGCAGACTTGGCCCCACTCTGGCGCACGGCTGCTTTGATTGTCTCGGGCTTGGTAAGGTCGGCTTGGACTCTGTCTGTAGTGATACCAGTCAAGCTTGGAATGTGCTTTGTCGTATCGCGCATCGCAAGAGTGACCTTGGCTCCTTCTTGATAGGCTTGGAGGGCTGCGGCTGAGCCCACATCGCCAGTTGGACCAAAGATGATCACGTTGTTGGGAGTAGACATCGTAAAAGCAGAGCCTATACACAGATTCTCAAGTAACGAAAAGTAGACTGTTGCTTTTTCGAGGAATGAGGTTGAGGATATGGCGTGTAGTTGCCTGGCCTTGATGTCTGTGCCCAGAGAAGCGGGTAGCGGTGAGGACATCGCGCTGCAGAATGCATGGTTGGCACACCTTGTCGTCCTAGGAAGAGATCTGCACGTAGACCTTGCTCGATAAACCGGACTGAGAATACCGAACACTCACAGTTGTGGCATTGTCTAACTCGTGGGGCGAATATCAAGAGGTTTGCTTTACCAAACAGAATGGATGAGAAATCCATTAAACGGAGATAAAATCACAAGCTTGTCGAATTTGTACAGATGGAGTCCAAATTAATTGACTGCGACTAATTTTGCCGCGGAAGAATCGCCTTGTTCACTCTATTTACATTTGGTTTGCGCATATGCTAGTCAAACACGCCACCTAGACACACTCCCAAGCGTTCTCATCAGTGTAGTTACCGGGACCCACGAAAACATTCCGCCGGGGATAGCGACAGTGCTTGCGCCGGTACTCAACCTGCGAGCCAACTCCATTAACGAACTTGGCACCGCGCACAGTCTCCGGGGCCTTGCCCTGCTCAACCCACTGAACCATGGCCATGAGCACATTATCCTGCGGATCGTTGCCAGCATACGTCTTGAGACCCTGTCCAATACCATATGCACCGTCACCGCCGCCACAGTGGCCCATGCCACTGATCGTGAAGAAACGGTAGAACTCGTCCAAGCTGGCCGGAGGCAAGTTCATCGTCTCTGCGACGTGGGAGTAATACCACTTCGAGTCATCGGAGCTGATCAACTGGTCCTGCATGCCGTGATAGTGGAGGACCTTGCCGCCAGCCTTCTGGAAGGGGGACAGATCGCCGTCCCAGGTCTGGATGTTGTACGGGTTCTGAGCGAATGCGACTGCAGCGTCCTTGATCGTCCAGTTCTCGCCACTCCAGGAAGGGTCGCTGTAGACAACGTACTTCCACCAGTCGCTGCTGTACTTGAAAGGCTGGCCGTTGTACATCATAGGGGCAGCGAGGATCTCGGAACCGGGTTGCATACGAGGATAAAGCTGAGTGCCATTCAAGCTGTACAGTGGAGAAAGAACCTGCTGGGCGGCGTGGACCTGAGCGCTAGAAAGGCAGCTGCTAGTGTTCTTCGCGCTGGGAGCACATATCAATGTTTCCAGAATGGGGTTGCAAAGATCGGTATCTTCAATAATTCCGTCCTTGGCGCCATCAATGGCATCACATTGTCGGAGAATCTCATCGTGAACAACCTTCCATTCGGCAGTGGACAGATATGTGTCGGATATATTCGAGCCTAGGATGGGATAGAAATGAGCACTCCAGGACAACAGGCCGATAAAGTTGATGGCCGGGGCGCCAGCCACGACGCCGTCGAAGTCATTGGGGTATTTCTGGATTGACTTCCATCCCTGTCGACCACCTGTGGAGCACCCAAGATAGTAGCTCTTGTTGAATCCTTCCTTATAGAACTGCTTCGTGAGTTCTTTGCCAATTACAACGCCAGTGTGGACAGAGCGGTACGCAAAGTCCTCCACCACCTCAGGGTGCTGGTAAAAAGGCTGTCCCGAGGTTCCGTTATGACCGTTGTTGGCTCCGACTGTGGCGAAGCCCAATTGAGCAGTGTAGGCAAGATCATAATATTGAATGCCTGAAAAGTGTTTAGCAACATGAGCTGGGGTTATGGGAACGTAAGAAGCAGAACATACATCCAGAGAGACCACCATTGCCAGTACTCAAGAAGCGACCTTTATAGTCGCGCGGGAACCAAGCCTCCAGAGTGATTTCACTGCTATTGGAGGTCGAAACTGCCATTGCAACTCGGCATAGGTCCACCGAAACCGCCTGGGATGGTGCGGCACAGCTAGCAGCGTTGTCTGGCAGAGACAAATTCGTACCCCCAGGAACGTACTCGGCAAAATTGACTTTGACATTGGGGATATTAATCTTGTTTGCAAACTGCGAACACTTGTTTTGGAAAGCATCCTGGCTGGCGACAGCCGCTGAGGCCGCACCCAACAGAGAGATTGCAAACAGCCGAATCATGGCGATCACTTTGACCAGGATCGAGTTGAAGTTCAGGATCAATAGGCAACTCGAAGAAAGGCCGTGGGAGCACTCATCCTATATACCCCAGAAAGCTCCACGCCAGGACCCGTTTATTGACCCCACTGCGAGATTTTTGATCGAGAAAATGTAACCTATCCCAAGTATCGGCAAGTGTATGCCAGGTAATACCCGGGTATAATACACGACGATGAGACGTGACGAAGGAAAATCCCGAGGTTGACCCGGACGGTAGTGGGGAAGGATGTCGAATCCATGTAAAGGGATTGGATTCAGGGTAGCAAGTGGATCTAGATGCGGTATTGGCTGGCGTCTAAGCCTCTGAGCAGTGAGAAGAGCTTCTGATGAAACAGAGTGGAGACTGGGGACGATCAGAGAAATCCGAAATTATGCACGGAAAAGCCCGTCCACAACACGAGCAATCCGGGGACTCCACAAATGCGGGGACGCTTTACCACGCTGGGGTTTATGGCTCTTGGAATCGGCATTTCGTGTTGCATTCAGTTTGTATGGCAAGTCACGTCGAGCGCACGAAGGAGTAAAGATGCCAGAAATTTTCCATGACCCCTTGGATCCTGATTAGTTGCTGAACCTAAATTGACAAGAGGTGGTGTCCATGCACTGACTGACTTCAATCAACACTCACAAGCTGGCCGGACCTTCGAAAGCGGCCGCTCTGGTCCGGATAGCTTCCACTTCACTTGTCAAAGCGTCGAGTTCTCCCCGAATGCTGATTTTCTCGGAGAGAATAGATTTCAATTCATCCCCAAGAGATCGAAATTGGCTAGAGATTGCTGGCTCAAGCTGCCGGTCACCCCCCCCGTATTGATCCAATCAGCTCGACAAGGGCTTCTCTTCTCTGCGCATAAGCACGACGTCGCTCATTGACAGCGTCGACTCGCTTCCCCAGGGCAATAATGCGAGTATTAACTGCCCGTGTTCTAGCAGCAAGGGCCTCTTCCTCATGTGTTCGGTCCAGAGGACTTCTCCAGCGATTCTGGATGGCGTCCACAACCAGCCTGGAGATCACGCTCCATATGATGGTGATCATGAGGGCAGGGATTCTCATTTTCACTGGCTTGATTGGTGGACACAACTGCTATTTCAACGGTTGACAGACAGAGGATGCGATCGTGAAGGTTCGAAGAGCAGTAGGTGACGGGTTGGAGATGGACTGGCGACGGATTGAGAACACGAGAGGGGTTGTGGAAGATAAGGAAGAGAAACCAATGGTGCCAACTTGAGAAAGTGAAGGTTACGACGGTAAGAGAAGTAAAGTCACGCACATTGGACCTTCCCGAAATGGCAGGCGGGCTTGGGAAGGAGAGAAACATGGGAGCCTGACATAAAGGGCACTTCAACACACGCACCTTAGAGAGCTCACGGTAGAGAGCTCCGCGGGCAATGATTGTGAGGAATCATGGAAAATGATAAGTTTAGCCTGGAAAATGGAACCAAATTTGTTTTCAAAGGGAAAAGACCTTGTTGGTATCATCATAAGCGTGAAGACTACGCGCGGATTTTGTAACAATACAACCTCCAAATTATACCCAGATCAATTACAGCCCGGGGAAATACATCATACATCATTTCTCGGGGTCTCAGAAGAAACCTCGCGTTCTCGTCCCTCCTGAACCACAACCTCCCTCCGCATCGCAATAGCATTGGGCTGCATATCATTCACCAGCCCAACCGTATCGTCCCCGTCACTCTGCGACGAGCTCATCCCCGTCTTCACTTGTGCCGAGTAGTTGCCGCGTCCCATCTCAATATCAGCGTATGGATAGTTCGGCCCGGGCCGCTTCTTCGGTGGATCACTGCCGATCGTGTGCTGCGCTTCGCGGAGTTGACCAGGACTAGGTCGCTTGTGTGATAGAAGGGGCTCGACATAGTGGCGGAAGAGAGGTGCCAGGACCGGCAAACTGACGATGATGATACTGAGCCATAATTCGAGGAAACTAACCAGGCCAATCTTGTACAGTCCGTAGACAAAGTCTGCGGCAGTTTCGGGATTGAGAGTGATCACCAGGCGCCATATCATGACCGCGACGACGCTGTAAAGCGTTAGTGCATAGGAGTCTAGCGATCTATTTCAAGAGTCCTTACATCAAGCCCATTCCGAACATCACCGCGATGGTCAATTTATTGCGGAGGGACATTCGCAATTTCCAGATCGCAGGAATTGGCAGGAGTGCAATTGTCGAGTCAAGGAATATGTTGAGTGTGATCGAGGCAATCTCTTGAATACTCAATGACCGACATCCGCCACCTGGCACGGGATGCCATTGATATGACACAGGATGGCATTGGGTGAGAAAGAGCGGTAGAAAGGTAATGAAGTAGCCCACGACCAGGCTACTAACCACCCAGACAAGAATGCGGATGGGCCGAAAAGTGCGAAAGAGACTGGTATATAGCGACAAGATCGAGAGCTTGCAGCAGACCGTGCCAACCAGCCAAGTCATACTCACTCCGACTATCATCTTGAACTGGACGTCGAGTTCCTTCTTCGAAAGGGTAGCGGTATGCCCGCCTAACCCATTGGCAACTGCCCAGTAGTTCAACCCAACCATTGCACACGCGCTCGTCTAGAAAGAGATTAGCACGGGCTATAGCGAAACGGTTGAAGTGGAGAAACATGGCTTTCATACATGAGCAGTAATTACAAAATAATCATGCAGCTGGAGACTCTTGCGGGTCAAATGGATCGCCCAGATACGCAGGGCAATCACCACACTCGTCAGAAAGGTAAACACAGCCATCCAGATGGACAGCTGGACGCCGTTCGGACTGACAGCCATGACGTGCGGTGGCTATACAGGGCTAGGAAATGGACTCAAAGAGCGACTGCTCGAGGGAAAGAAATATCGAGAGTGCAATTTCTGCCATCGCCTTCCCACCAGTATGAAGAATATGCAGAGACTCGGCTGCGGCATGGTGGTGACCAGCTGGTAACAATCAGCGCTGACCGGTGTAGCACAATGCAGATGAAAATGCAACCTTACTGTAGCTTTCGGGACCAGAACCAGTCAAAAAAGGCAATTAAGTGCACTGTAGGGATCTACCCGGCGCGTTATTTTGTGGAGTTTTTGAGTTGATGATGTGAGTTGATGATCTGACAACAAACTTGCAGGATATCTTCAGCGGATGTGTCGGAGGATCTTTGTAAACTAACGATCAACTGACTCGAGAGTCACCCCGCCGCAGTTTGCCAGCCTCGTCAGTCAGCCTCACCTTCTATTCTTCCCCCTTCCCCCCCTTCCACAGGAAGCTCTACACTTTGCCTCAATCTTCTTCAATAAGACCCCGTGAGCCTCCTTCATCAGATCATCTTCTTCGCGTGATTACCTCCGAAAAGCGGGTTACACGATGAATCCTCCGTTGCCATCTCTGACCTCAACCTGGCACAACGGCTCCTACTCAGCCATCTCGCCGTTACGAGCCGAGCTCAGCGCCGCGGGCAAGACAATCATTATCACGGGCGCGGTAGGATCCCAGCAACCTCTTCCTTGAAGCTGGTTACCTGCCTACTCCGACACATTCCATACTTGTACTAATATCCCCGTTTGCTGATCTACTCTCTATCTCCTTTAGGGCAGTGGAATCGGTCGCGCAACCGCCCAGTCGTTTGAAAAAGCAGGAGCCAGCAAAATCATTTTGATCGGCCGCACCGAGGCCACGCTCCGAGAGACCCAGGCCACCCTGAAATGCGACTCGTCCGTCCACGCGGCCGACGTGACGGATGAAAAGGCGCTTGCCGCCGTTGCGGCCAGCGCTGGGACGTGGGATGTGATGATCCTGGCTGCGGGATACATCTCCCCGCGCGCGTCGATCCGGGACTCGTCCGTGGATGACTGGTGGCAGAGTTTCGAGGTATGCATACGCCCGTTACCCATGCTGGTATCCGTGTCCCGGTGGGACTCATCTGCTCAATCCGATTGGTGCTGACTGCATGTCGTCACAGACTAATGTCAAGGGCACCATGGTAGCATCCAAGGTGTTCCTCCCGACAGCCAATCCAAGTCGTGCAGCAGTCATCGCTTTCACTGCGGTGGTTGTGTTCCCTGCGGCTCAGCTGGTTAACCTGTCCGGATATATCACCTCCAAATTGGCAGTGATCAAACTTATGGAGTTTCTGGCGGCGGAGAATCCCAACGTCTTTGCTGCTGCCCTGCATCCGGGGATGATCGAAACTAAAATCTTCCATGGGTCTGGTGCAGATCCCACTAAACTCCCAATGGATTCAGGTAAACGATGCTACTCAGAATGGGTGTACTCTGAAACTAATTCATGACGAATACTAGTGGAGCTTCCGGCGGACTTCTCAGTCTGGCTTGCGAGTCCCGAGGCCTCATTCTTGAATGGTCGCTCCGTTTGGGCAAATTGGGACGTCGAAGAACTCGAGGCCAAGGCGGGTGAGATCCAGTCAGGACTACTGTTGACTTCGGGGGTGTACGGCTGGCCATTCACATCATCCTAGCATGCAACATGGTGACTTTTCCTGCCGCACCGGGAACACAAGGGACTTGTCTTCAAACTTTAAAAACCAAGAAATGAATATTCCCAGGTCATATATGCCTTCACCCGGATGAGTCCTGCGTCTCTCGAATCCCCCTCCAGTGTTTTCCAATTGGATGCGCATGTTACAGACGTATCTTTAGGCTAGACCGCTACGGAATAAACTCAAAATTCAAGAACGGAAGATTTGGGCCATCTCGCGGCGATGGTGAGGTATCTGTACAGGGAATAAGGCTCTATCAAACTGGAGGAAAAAGAAGTGGACCAATATACATATCCCCGATGTGGTCCTGATTTGGAGACCACGAGGTTTGCAGGAATTAATCGAGACCTGCTATCTTAACTTTCCAGTGCTCCTTTGACGACTGGCGTTGTTAATCGCACATTGAGCAAGACGTTTCAGTTCAAAGGTGACACCTGCTGCAAATCGAACTTTGGCTGTGTAAAATTCCGGGTCCATCGGCCTGCAGTTCCTTTCAATGAGTTGTGATATGTGGGCAATGATTTGAAGGTCCTCATCCATGATTTTCCGTATCGAATGGACTGGACAAGATTTTGCAGAATAGGTTGATGCTGGCTTGGATGAAATATATTCCCGATTTGTATGGTTTCCAGACACAATTTTTCGCCGTGGCTCACGTGTAACTATCCATTGGTCCTCTTCAACATCGGTTTAGAAGCCTGTTTCATAAAAATTATAGAGATCTTCAGGTTGGATGCTATGTGATTCAACTATATCTTGAAGCCTTTCAAACCACTTCTGAATTGTTGCTTTATCTTGGGCAAGAAGTCGTTCAATATCTAGGCTTTTCCGACGCCGCAAGTGGTGGTTCGGATGGATTTGATAACTTCAATGTTGAAGATGCAGCTTTAAGGATCTGAGGACGTTTGGCAGGCAATACTAAGCGATCATTACAATCTATCCAGCTGCATATAGCTTCCCCTTGAGCCGAAGCAAGCTTCCTACCATTAGGTTGACGTTGAAGGAGTGATTTCTTGCCATTCCAATGACCGCGGAGACGCTGATATGGGACGTCGAATTCACGGGCAACTTTTGAGATATTATCTCTCAGGAAGACCATCTCTTATGGCGCAATGAGTTGTTACAGTGTCCAGCCCCTCGTAAACGATACACTCCAAGGGAGATACTCCCGATTCTGGGCACCTATGTCGGCCAAGAAGATGTAGCATTTCCCCGCTTCCCGATACCAGCGAAACATCGAATTGATAGACTCGGACAGCTCAGCTCAGCTTTCTTTATTGATGCAGGAAGTGTCTATCCACGCATATTCCAAGCCATCGTCGCGCGCTCGCTTACAAAACTTCTCGATTTTCCGGTACGCCTTTTTTTTGCCGGGTCGCGTCTTCCGGTTTGAACATCTCATGAAACGAAACCTCCTCTATGTCCCACCGATGGGAGAGAATGGTATGACCAAACCTTGAGACTTTATTCGCTTAATCCTCGCCAAGTTAATAGAGAGGTGCTGTGCGAATGAGACACATGGTCAGGTTTTTGTTTTGACTAATGACAGGTAGGGTAGGGGGGATATTTGTTACGTGGTCTGCGATTCGCCACCTCACATCCGATGGTACAGCTTAGCCGAAGAGTTGATGTGGGTCAGGCATACAGATTTCACATTTATGCTAAGCGCCCGCCCCCATTAAAGACAAATGAATTTACTGGTTCTCTACCGCTTCTAAAGCCTACCTTTAATCACTACATAGGATTTGAGTCTATATTTGAATAGATTCTAAGCCCGCGATTACTTCCTGATGGACCTCCCAGCTTTCCACAGAGAATCATGATATTCTCCAACTATCAGAGATACATATTGAAATGCGGACCTGATACTAGCAGCCGAAGATCATAATATGTTACCGGTATACTCAATTCAAACTTTCCTCGCCAACTCATCTACCAATAGCATTTCCTCGCCACTTGACGTAACCTCCAAGCCCCTCAGCAGCATCTGTCATTTTTGAAGGACACCATTGTACCTTAGACTTTGTTGCACTGATATCCTTGAATGTTGTTGATCCATCCATCCTTGAGTCTCTTGATCCCAGGGTAGTTCACTGGGTCCGTGCCATGATTGGTTCTTGATATAGATTAGCTCCTATGCTTAGCAGACCTGGGTGGTAACTCACGATTCAATCTGGCAGTTATAACCCTTAGTCCCAATTTTGAACGAGCCGGCATTTTTCCGATATTCTTTTTTGATATCGTGAGGCGCACCGGGCTTCTTGCATTCCTTATAGCAGCCACCCTCATAGTTATAGCCGTGGCATACTTTGATATCAACGCAATTGTCGGCGCGCGTCTCCAGGTCTACAGCATCGGCTGTAATTGATTAATATAGCCTCATAATGGGCGTAGTTAAAAAGTGAGACGGGGGCTTACCTGCAGATGCAGCAATTGCCTGGGAGGTAGCGAATGCCATTAACACGAAGATTGGTGTGAAGACTTTCATATTTGCTAGTTCAACGAGGCTTTCCGATGTTAGTGGAAGATGGATGGGTTGCAATACCAGTCTGATGAGAGATGTTGAGGTGAGTATTTATATGCTTTGAATGTGCTATGTATTTTAGGCCACTCATAGTAGTAGAGTCGATCTGGGAATTTTCTAAAATAGATCGGTGGACGCCTCGAAGTAACCACATATGTCAATGATACCCAAAAAACATGCAGAGTATTGAACGTAAGGGTCTTCAGCTCCACATGGACTGCCAATAAGCAGCTTTCCAGAATCCGCATTCAAATGCATATCTCGATCGGGATAGGATAGCCTTGTTGCGAAAAGTAATGGGGTGCCTAAGGTTGAGATCCTTCCATCACAGCCTGGACGCCTAACGATCATGTTGAAACGCCACGAGATCTGCGCTAGCGATTGCTCGATCTAGATGCATCTACTTTATTGCACGGCTGTCTACTCTCCGAAGTATCTTTGTACCCGTGGGTTACCCAAACCTAAGTACCCAAAATCCGGGATAAGTCGTTTATAAAACTGATTAGTCAACTGCTGTAATTTCGATACTTTATTCTTGTCTCGATTTTGGGTGCGTGTTCTGTGTAATACTGCTCACTCATTCTCTAAAAAATATATACATTCCTTGTGTAGCTCTATGTTTCTTGGTATAGTTTGTTTACTTCTTGAGTGATCGATAGTGTTATGATATGTCTGACATAGGGCTACGGCGGTGCCTCAGGCTATGCAGTAGCCTGAGGGTCTTGGCAAAGCGGGAGTCCTCCGACGGTCTACCGTCAGCCTTCTGATTATGATACCACAACAGACCTCTGCAGGGAGGCCTTGCAGCAGGACGTGCACTGCATAGCCTGAGAGTCTTGGCAAAGCGGGAGTCCTCCGGAATTCTACCGTCAGCCTTCTGATTAGGATAGCGCAACAGACCTCTGCAGGGAGGCCCTGCAGCAGGACGTAATCTCGTATTCCTCTCTCTACCTCTCTATCGCGGCGTTTTCTTCCTTCCTCATGGAGTGTACATAAATTGAGGTCGAAGAAGGGGTTAGGAGGACCTCAAGAAACAGTCTTTGAATCAATCTAACTTAGTGCTCTTCTCTCTACCTGATTAACAGGCCTTCTACCCTGACCAGTAGATCATCTTTTTACAAATTCTGTTTCTTCTTCTTCGATCACCTAGAAAGAATAGCACTAAGAACTCGTTTAATTCCCTCTACCAAGGAGACATCAAGTCCCTCCGGGTTACAGCGTCGTGTGGTCACGCTTTTGCTTGGTATGGTCACAAATCTTTTCCCCCCTATTTGTGACCACGCTACACCACTGAAGGCATGGCTTTTCGTCGCCAATGCAAAGGAATGCCAGTTCTATCGTTCACCTCCCGTGGCGCAGGCAAAGAGTGCAGGTTTCATCCTGGGATTGTGTGATACAACAGGCAATGAATCGGCTTCAAAAGTCCCCTTGGCAGCTTCATCCTCCTCTGTGGTGCCTGATTCACAGACTGCTCAGTCTTCTCCATCCAACGTAAGAGCCCCCCGGCTGTGGACACGAGTCTATTTGGGGAATTCCTTCCTAACAGCCGATCCAGGTCCCAGGACATACAGCCCATGTGAACCAGCATAAGCGTGGTCATCATCACCTTCATCATCGGCACAACTAGTGAGATCACAGCGATCGAATGGATCCCACAGCCCGTCGTTCAGCTTACAGAATGATGAGGTGCCTGAGGAACAAGAGGGGTACGCCCGGGCGACCTCGGGCCGGCCCGGGCTACCCAGCCTAAGATCTAATGTTGATGTATGTAAAGTCTAGTACTATTTACATGATATAAATAAAAGTAAGTAAAATCAAGAGATCAAGTCGCCAACATTAAAACCCCAAAGTCTTATCATTAGCCAGAACCGACCGGATCCCCAGGGATGGAAGGATCAATTTCACTACAAGACTGACATTGCGTACGTCTACTTGTTTTTACCTTCCATTTCATATTTTGCTGAAAAGCAAGTGGGAATAGCTAATTTGAGAGTATTTCCGCATGGTAGGAATCTAAGTGAGATAAGAGTGGCACTGGAATAAAAGCCACGCCGATAAAACCTAGCACACTAATCCCCCATCCGAGTCCTAGGCCTGCGTACAAAGACGGCCCTGCCAATGGAATGAAAGCTGCAAAAAGAAGCCGGAGAATCACGAGATGCCGACCGGCACGGCGGGCACGACCCACACCATGGGTTACAGGCGTCCTTCAGGTTTGGGCGAGTCTCCAAGCGCCTTTTTGCAACTTGTCGCTCACAGTAGCAACTACTCCCAAAGAGACGGCTATTCCAATTCCAACGCCGAAATACTCAAGCCAGAAACACCGGCGGAGAAGTGGTACTATTCCTCGAAGACCGTGGGAAACGTGGTAAATAGGATAAAGAGGAGGCTGAAAGCAAACGCGCATAGGAGGGAAAGGAGGAGCACGATTGGTGATAGGATGAGAACCTTTGTTGGTCGAGTAATAGCGCGGAGGAATAGCTGGCGGGGGGCCAGGCCTCGATCCATCTTCGAAGCCAGAGCAGGATTGCCGGTTTCTTTCCGGAGGCGGGCAGCTTTCCATCCTAGCAGCACGGTGGTGAGAAATCATTAATTGGATTATTAAAAGCTTGGCTATAAAATTAGGTTTATTCAACCTGTACGTATTGATGTTAGCGGTTTTAAATAAGATTTGTTTACATTAAGATAAAGAAATATAGTCCTACTACTATCTATTTTTTAAATAAAGGTAAAGCGAAATGATTATATAACCGGGCAGAGTTTTCTAATTTTTCTTTAATAAAGAAAAGAAAGAGATATTAAAAGAGATATTTAAACAGTTGTGTAGTGCAGTATAATCATTAATAGAATTAATTATACTAGATACTAGTATATATAAAACCTTAACAAAGATAGAAAGACTAATTTAGTAATTGTATAAAAATGGTATAAAAAGAATAATTAATACATAAAATTTGTGACCACGTTGGGCTTGGCACATTCGGATGGCGATAAATGAGTGTATCCATGGGCCAGAGCTGCTTTACTGAAGAAACCAATGGTTTCATTCTGTGCGCTGGGGAAGCAAGAGGCGGACACAGAGGAAATTAACCCCTCTATAGCCAGGAGAAAGGTGAACACAAAGATTGAAGTTGGTTGCATGGTTTTTACGGCAGCTCTGGATGTTCGCTTGATGGTGGAATCGCATGTTGAGGCGACGTATTCCACCGTTCACTCTTTTAAAGGGGTAAATACACATGGAAGGCTCAAACATGGATCTGATGATTGGCGCTTCGTCGGCAATCTCCGAGTTCATTAATCTCTCAATCCCACTACTAAGGATCATAATCAATTTCCGGAACTCCGTGGGTGACTGGGTGCAGGTGGCGAAGGAAGGAATAGTTACCTAGTGCACCTCGCTAAATAAGCCAAGATGATAGAAGCCGCCATAGATAAGCTTAGCGTCCGCGCTAAGACCGGGGGATCCCCAAGGGGTTCCTGTACACGGTCACGCCCCGTATCAAATTACAGTACCACCCGCTCAGCGCCGAGTCGCAAGTCCCCCTTCAGGTGTGGAAGGTTACGGCTCTCTCTCTCATATTGTCGTCCCTTCTGGAAACCCCGGCAGCAGTTTCATATTGACACCTATCAATATTCCTCAATGACCACCATCATCCAACGGCTTCGCTTTCGTCCGCGCCTACTTGGTCGCGCGAGAAAGACCCATGGTCCTCTCTCTTCGTCGCGCGGCTACTCGGAGATGGCAAAGATGGATTCTTCACCTATCAAGTTGGACAATAGCGGCAATGGCCCCTTGCGAGTCCCTGGTTTCAATGGTGTACCCCTCTACTATGAGCACTCAAAAGACAATCGCTTTGCTCATGGAATTGCCGATTGGAGACAAATCCCCCAGTTGTTTCTCCGAGAGGTCTCCATGCTCGAGTTCATGTCGTTTGTCACGGATCAGCCAGGCTGGGACAAGAAGTCTAGAGACGCGCAGACACTGGAAGAATGGCATCAGCACGCAGTTTCGCTCTTCGATCTCGACGAACCCGCATGGCAGTGGTGTGTAAAGGAGCTGCGAGACAAAGCGTCTGATTTCCAACGCGCGGGCTATGTTGCCGCGTTTGATGCGGACTCGCGAGTCATCAAGTCTCAAGTTCATGACGACCTTCTTGACGAGCTTCGCCAATCCTTGTCGCCACTTTTTTCGGAATCAAGATCTATGTCGTCTCTTAGCTCGGGTGATTCTCCTGAACCTGAATTCGAGGGTCCCGTTCGACATGTGGTTGACCCCTTCATGTATCCTCTCGTCTATGGGCGCACTCGCGTCCTTACCGACGGGAGCAGAGTTGATCTGGACAGACCTGAGTCCTGGAGATCATCACAGTCCCGGATTGCCCCGATTCCCGATCTACCACCTGACAGATACGAAATGCATCCCGAAGAGAGGAAAAAAATAGACCGAGGGGATACCCGGTATGTTGGGAAGCGAGACTACTGGTCCAATGCCTTTCAATGTCTTCCCTGTGACGTTGCCCTGGACAAGCAAAGAAGGGTTAAAATTACCTCCTATGTCAATGGTGTGCACCCAAAGGAAAGGAGCATATACAAAGCGCTCGAGGGGCTCATTTCGGCCGCCATACAGCCGTGGAACGAAATGCTTATCCTTGAAGATAAAGGTCGGACACCAATGCGAATCAGAACTTATGACTTTCATGTGGAAGGCATCGATCATTACCCCAAGTTATATTATGACCTGTACCACGTGAGAGAAAGACGAAAACCACCCTTCACAGAAGAAGAATGGCCTGTCGTTCAATCCCGAGTAAGAGAATACCTTGCTCTCCCCGAACCCGAGAAGCGGTACCGCATAAAACCTAGCACTGGAAGCCATGATCTTCTCGCTGGTATGCAGCCATGGCAATGGGATTCTCTTGAAGCGCTGGAAGAATTGATTATCGAGAAAAATAACCGGCTGTACGCCGTGAAAGGCGTTGAGCCGGGGATCTCCTTCACATACGAGGAATGGAAGACTGGTGAAAACACAGGCCGCGCGATCATGCCCAAATTGAGTGATCCTGATTACCCTGAATATCTCCCAACTCCCGATCCAGATCACCAATACTACACTATAGCGCTCCAAGATCAATTTGAGGGCCTGCAGGTCATAGTACGAGTGTCAACGGTTGAGCTCACCCCAGAAAGGCCTTTGTATGGTGGTGATGCCCATCACAACGTTGCTGGTATCCTCAATGAGCATATCGTTGCTACAGCCATATGCTACTTCGATATGCACAACATCAAAGAGGCAAAAGTTTCATTTCGACAAGAGACGAATATTAATGGCGATGATTACAACGTTGATGAGTTTATGGCGTTGAATCAAGTCTTTGATCTTCCCGAATCCGACTGTGATGGTCCTTTCCCCGCTGCTCTACAGACCTTGGGATCTATCCCGATTTCACAGATTGGGCAGTTTCTTGCTTGGCCAAATACACTGCGGTCTAAGGCCGAGTCTTTCAGTCTCGCAGATCCATTGCGGCCGGGGCACCTTCGATTTGCGACTTTGTGGTTGATAGACCCGCATTATCGAATTTGCTCAACTCAGAATGTGCCTCCCCAGGATCCCAGCTGGGTCGAGACATCACAGTTCATGAAGAACACACGGAAGGACGATTCAATGACATTTGCGCAGGCGGTTGAGATTCGAAACCAGATGAAGCAGGAGAGAGACAAAATACGCAAGTACTTTCTTGAACATGGACATGAGCTGCACAATTATTCGTGGGATCTATGGAGGCCCTGCGGCTGTGGGCGCAACAAGTAGACATATGGAGTAGATTCTATGTGTATAATAACTAACATACTGGGCAGAACTACATTTTTGGACCGCAATCAGGTTACATCGTGCGGTTTAGCTTAGCCACAAGAAGTAGCAAAGGAGCCGATCGGTACCTATAGATGAGTGGATATACTCCACGGCGAGAGGTATTATGAGTAGGCGTGCATTTCTTGGACTCCTGCAATGCTGATCACCATGTGAGTTTTCGAGCTATCTTTATGCAAGATCTTTAAGATCTCAACTCAATTATCATGCGGATGCGAAAAATGAAAAAGAACTCAGCTTAAGTAGCTACGCTCAGGCCTGCCGGTTAGGCTGGTTGACTGTCGGCCCGCTCCGAGCCGTAAACCTACCAGCCAAGATAGATGAACACAACACAAGAAGCAATGATCAACGTTTGAATATCTTGATTGTTCACGGCGCAAATCTAGACTAATCAAACTTGAAGAATGTATCCACAACCTAGCTGAAGAGAGACACCTTGTCTCGATGAGCCCACAGAAGAGAAATAAGTGCAGAGTGACGACACTTGCATGCATCTAAAGCTGAACTGCATCATGTAACTCCCCCTGCAGCTCTCGTACAAACAACCAAGGCACAACGAGTACCGTACTGTATGTAATGCATACGGTCGCGAGAACGAGCAGGTGTCCAGCCAGCCACTCAAAACATCTAGTCTTCACGTAATTCGAAAACCAAACGCAAGCGACCGGGATTCGAGGTGAATTGATCCTTCAGGTCCCGCAACACCGCATCTCCAGTCTCTCCGGTTGGGATACAGAAACGGTATCGCTGGACAAGTCGTGCGGTGATAAGCCGCATGTCGTTCATGGCGAGTGCTCGGCCAAGACAGCTATGGTGACCTAGACCGAATGGTACGAAGCCTGATTTGTTGCGCACCATCTCGGGATTTTTGTACCAGCGCTCTGGAATGAACTTTTCAGCCTGCTCGAAGCTATCCTCTCCTGGTACGAGTTAGCATCCATGCATCCACAAGACGAAGGAAATACACTCACGACGTGAGATGCAAAATCGCGGCGCAACCACGGTTGTCTCAGGCGGAATGAACGTTCCTCCAACCGTGATCCCATTCTCCAGTGTCTTTCTGGTTCCACCGGTAGGCAGGGCAGGATATAGCCGCAGGGCCTCGAAAATGCACGCTTCGAGATGAGGGCAACGCGATGCCAGTGTCCGCGAGTCCGCAATGTCGAGGGTTCTGATCTCGTCGAGAATAATCTCTGCGTGACGCGGTTCTTTTGCCAACTCACAGAACAAACCCACCAGAACGGCCGCTGTGGGCTCGCTGCCAGCTACGATGGCGAGGATACTGTCGCCAGTAAGCCAGGGGAACCGTCGAGGATCGTCTCGCGCGTCTTGAAGGAGGTATTGGGCGACATCGGGGACGTTAGATGTATCCTTAGGAGACTTTTGAACCACGAGTTAGTATTGTGTGTGGAAATTTGCAACATTCTATTGTGGTTATACTCACCTCCAGTCGTTGTAACATCTGCTCTTCGCACCAGGCCACCATATGGAACCAATCCTTCAGAATCCACACTCGAGGGAAAAGCTTGAACGCAATGTGAACAAACCAGGGGACTGGGCTCAATGGTCCGAGGAGAGAAAGCGCCCGCTGCATAAGCAAGATAATATGATGCCACTCTTGACGAGATAACATGTTGAACGTGCGGCTAAAAATGAAGTCTCCCATGCGATCAAACCCAAGCCAGTAAAACAGATCCGTAGCTTCAGTAACTTTTTTGGAACCGATATTCTCATCGATACAACGCTCCAGCTGATCGATTAGTGGTAGAATGCGTTTCTGGTATTGATCGAGTGCTGAGTGTGTCAGTTTCGATGTCTGCATAGTGGTAATCGGCTTTACAGAACCTACCTTGAGATGTGAAACCTCTGTTCCATTGTCGTCGACGCATGCCATGAGCCTCTTTGTTTCGAGCTGTCACCAAGGATTGCTTGGGATGCAGTAAGTCATACCACTCTGACTTGACGCAGCCCCCTTGGGGTCCATCTATGGCCATGAAAATATCCGGGTGATAGACTGTGATCTCGCTGGGGCCTAGGTACTCGGGTAGTTAGAACGTGTTCTCCAGGAGTTGTGAAGCCAAATCATACCGGTCCTGACAAAGTCTCCATATCTACGATGAAGCTCTGACAACACCAGGAAATTCTGACGATGTCTTGATTTCCACGTGTGCCAGACCTTGCTGACGCGGGCCCATTTGGGACCCGGGAATCGACTGAGACGGTGGAAATAGACACGGTAGATGATGATGCTGGAGAAGAGTGCGATGAGATATCCAAAAATCATCCAATATGCAGCAGTCACGGTCACAAGTAAGGCCGCAAAGTAGACGAGGTGATAGACCAGAATCTCGGGCGCCTGAACATGCCACTCGCCGTGAATGAAGACGGCATGGTGCAGTATCAGTCCTGAGAGGGCGCCTATCAGGGCCAAGATGGTAGGATTCATGATGGTCGTCGCTGTCAGGAAGAGATTCAGCCTCCAGGGAAGTTGATGAGGGGAAGAGGTTACTCACGTCTGGGCAATCACGGTGTACAAGGTGTATGCAAACATTACGCTAGGCCATTCTCCAAGATTGCCTATTTCAAAGAAAGCGAAAGTCCACGGCGCGTCAACAGATTCAACAAGACTGACCAACACTCAACTTGAACATTCTTACCATCTTGTTTCATCTCATACCGCCACCATGCCGCCCCCGAAGAAGAAGACATCGTCGACCAATTTACTGCACCTCATCTGGCAGTTTACCGAGAGTAACTTTCCGACCTTTGTACTCCCCAACTCGGCCTTTGGTTTACTCGCAGCCCTCGCAGCGCCTCTGCTCACCGACTGTCCTGAGCGCCCACCCATTTGGGCTCTTCTCTACCGCGCACTTGCAGTCATCCTCTTCAACTGGGCCAATGTTTTCGTATTCGACTTGGCTAATCAGCGCCTCCCCGAGTCGAGATTGGAGGACCGGCTGAACAAACCCTGGCGACCCCTACCGACCGGACGCATCAGCCCGGATACAACCCGTCGGTGGATGCTGGTCACCATTCCCACCGTTTTAACTGTCAGCGCCATCCTCGGAGTGGCGACAGAGAGCGCCTTCATCATGATCCTGACCTGGCTCTACAATGATCTACGTGGCGGAGACGAAATCATCCGAGATGGGATCATCGCATGTGGATACGCTCTTTATCTGACTAGCTCACTGCGCATCGCCTCCGGTCTGGACTACCATATTTCGGAACATGGATATCGCTGGATCGCGATGATGAGCGGTATCATCTTGACAACGATGCAGGTCCAAGACCT
Organism: Penicillium goetzii; assembly: GCA_037043885.1. NCBI lineage: Eukaryota > Fungi > Ascomycota > Eurotiomycetes > Eurotiales > Aspergillaceae > Penicillium > Penicillium goetzii. The sequence goes on from JAWLST010000001.1 coordinate 627,802, forward strand.
CAAGGACCAGGCCGGAGACCGGACTCGAGGACGAAAGACTCTTCCCCTGGTACTGGGAGACACCGTCTCACGTTGGACCATCGCTTGTTTCACTTTGTTCTGGAGCATCTCGTGTTCCTACTTTTGGAGGATGTCCCTGTGGGGATATGCATTGCCTATGCTGACAGGCATCGGAGTCGCATTCCACGTGGTAAGCGGGTCTCACGATGCCAGAGCTTGGCGATGCTGGTGTGCGTGGCAGGTGGTGGTTTATGCACTGCCCTGGCTGGTTTCGATGCAGAATTAAGAATTTAGAATTGAGAATTGAGAATTGAGAATTGGGGCAGTGGTGCTGTGGTTTCATGGGGGTCACTATCGGCGAATAACAACAACCTCTGCTTAGCAGAGCCACGCCGATAGTCGATTTCGCAGTCCATTGTCGGTACATAAATTCTACTTGAATTTCATCTGTGACTCGAATAGAATCAAACCTAAAATCAAGATTCTAGAAGACTGCCGTTGAGATTGGGATAGCCGTTTTATCTTTTCCCCTCGCGAGCCAAGTATATGAAGGTCTACCAGTCTACTTTTCTTTCACTTCCTGCACTTCCACGACAACAGAGCGTTCCTCCCACAACAAACTCTTCGCTACATTTCCTTTGTCTCTGTCTCCCCATATTCATCGAATCTCGGTTCTCAGAGGTCTTTGCACGCAATGCGACGACTGAATCTCCTCCTCCTTGTACTGGCACTGTGTGTCAACTTAGCCAACAGTCTCAACTGTCGCTGTTTCCCCGGCGATCTCTGTTGGCCCTCATCGCAGGAATGGACTGACTTCAACGCCACCCTCGGTGGTAAGCTGATCTCAACCGTTCCCCTCGGCAGCGTCTGTCACACCAAAGGCGACTCCTCGGCCTACAATGAGCATGCATGCGCCAATTTGATCGCCGACTGGGGGTTTCCTGCCACCCACTACAAGACCTGCGCCTCGCCAATGGCTTCCTGGTTCTCCAATTTTTCTTGCGACCCATTCATGCCCCGAGACTCGCCTTGTACGGCCTCCGCGCTACAGCGCTATACGGTCAATGTGAGCAGGGTCGAGGATGTGCAAAAGACGCTCCGGTTTGCTCGAGAGCATAACATCCGCCTGGTCATTCGCAACACTGGACATGATTACCTCGGAAAGTCGACTGCACCTGGTGGTCTTGCTCTGTGGATGCATAATTTGAAGGATACTCAGTATTTCGAACAGTATATGTCTGACTCATACAGCGGTCCCGCGTTGCGGCTCGGCGCTGGCATCCAGGGCTTTGATGGAATGGCTGCCGCACATGCACAGAACAAGGTAATCTTGGCTGGGAACTGCGAGAGCGTGGGCATCGCAGGCGGATATAGCCAAGGTGGAGGCCATGGTCAACTTGCTTCTCGATTTGGCCTGGCGGCGGATCAGGTTCTCGAGTGGGAGGTGGTGACTGCCGCCGGACAACATCTCACTGCATCCCCCGAGAAATACTCAGATCTGTTCTGGGGGCTCTCAGGGGGAGGTGGTGGCACCTTCGCGGTAGTCATGAGCGTTACCGTGAAAGCACATCCCGAAGTTAGCACGGCTTCAGCAACCCTCGCTTTCAGTGGGGCATGTGTCGCCACAGACACATTCTGGAATGTCGTCCGCAATTTTGTGGTTGACATTGCTCCACTAGTCGATGCTGGAGCCGTGGCTATCTGGGCTGTCATTGGAAAGACATTCAGTTTGACGCCCATCTCCTGGCCTGGTGGTACCGTGGATCAGCTAAACAATGGCCTGGCTTCCACCTTGGCTCTCCTGAACCAAAGCAATATCAAATATGGTACGTGTCTATAACTAGTTTGTTGGAAAGGACTGTTTACAAGGGCCAAATGTTGACACGCATGACCACAGCCTATCGCATCCAACAGTTTCCCACGTTCTGGGATAGCTACGCTGCCATGAATCCGCACAGCAATATCACGGAAGCCCAGGTTGGAGGCCGACTTATGCCGCGTTCAGTCCTCGAGTCTGATCCCGCCAGTCTCATCACAACTCTGAGGGGAATTTCTGAACTAGGAGTCGTCGTATCGGGTGTCTCGCTCAATGTCTCCCGCTCGCCAGAGCCATTCAATGCTGTTAATCCAGCTTGGAGAAAGGCTGCTATATCTGTCGTGCTTGGAACGTACGTAATTTGGAACTTGAATGTTTTTAAATTGAGCATTTGGACTGACGTATTACAGGGCCTACAATTATACCAATCGCCAGGAGAACGTCAAGTGCCAGTCACTGATGACCGACGTCCTCATACCTCGCCTGACTGCAATTAGCCCAGACAGCGGTGCCTACCTCAACGAGGCGGATTGGAAACAGCCCAACTGGCAGTCGACGTTCTACGGTAGCCACTATCCAGCTCTGAAGGAGATTAAACAGAAGTTTGATCCCGATCAAATGTTCTACGCTCGTACTGCGGTGGGAAGCGAAACGTGGGCTGAGCAGAGCGATGGTCGCCTGTGTCAAGTTTGAAAGCGGAATACAATTCTTTCAACTGCATTTTTAAAGCCATAGAGTGCATATCAGTAATCACACATGTTTATTATTGTTAGTGACAATTGCTCAGCTAAGTAGAATCCACCGCGGAGGGCGGACTTCCATGGTTACCGATGTTATCCCAATTCGCCTAGACAGTAGCACCGCGAATCAAATCAGCCGCACGCTCAGCGACGGCGTATACCGTCGCCAGAGGATTGGCATGAGGAATCAACGGGAACACACTCGCATCAACAATACGCAGATTCTGAGTACCGTAGACCGTCAATTTCTGATCCACCACACCTCCTGCGTCCTTGGGTAGCATAGCAGCCGTTCCACATGCATGGTGTGCCGGCAAAGCTGTCGCCCGCAGGTCCTTCTTGACAGACTCGATATCCAAGTCTGTAGTGTTCTCCTGGAAGTAAGAGCTCAGGGCTTGAGAATTGATCAGCTTGTAGCAGGTTCGCACGTGTCTGGCCAAAATTTCCAGGTCGAGCTCTTTGTTGGCTAATCCTGCGTCAACGGTAGGTAGTGAATCGGGATCGGTGGTGGAGATATGGCAGCTCCCGCGGGACAGTGGGAAGCTTATGATCGGCACTAGGATAGCCATACTTGGGCCCATCGCACCTAGAACGACCGACGCTGTGGCTTCAGTGGGAGTATCGATGATCGACCGAATTGTCTGATTGGTGAGGTTTTCAAGCTCGGTCGCGTAGTTGGACAGAAGTGTGCTTTGCTCCTCTGGGTCCAGTCTAGTCATGGCATAACTCTTGAGCCCGGGGATCATGTCCTTCAAATCCGGATGTTCCTTCAGGGGAGCGACGATCGGACCCATCAGATGATTCTGGAAATTCTCGCCTACGCCAGGCTGGTCAATGACAACGGGGATCCCGAGCTTGCCCAGTCGCTCTTTCTGGCCGATGCCAGATAGTTCGAGTAGTTTGGGTGTATGGAACGCCCCGGCGGCGAGAATGACTTCTTTCGATGCTTTGGCCGTGGTGATCTGTTGTCCATCGTGGGTGTACTCGACACCGATGGCAGTTACCTTCGACCCGCTCGAGTCGAACAAGATCCGACGAACGGTCGCATCTGTGACGACGCTCGCGTTTGAGCGCCCAAATACCAGACCTCCATACCCGCGATCAGCACCACTGCGAAGGCCCGACTCCGGGTCGATTGTCGCGGCATAAGCACGAGGTCCGAGGGACTGTTCTTCGGCGAGAATATCCGGATTGAACTCATATCCCTGAGCCGCGAATGCCTCGTTCCACGCATCCAGTAGAGGCTTGCTACCTGTGTCAGCAAGTGCAGGGAACGTCAACTGCACTGGACCCGTCGACGGAGTGCGCTGGGCTTCCATCAGAGCGGGGTGGGACTCTGGCGCGGTCACGGTGTAGCTCTTTTGCAAGTAGGGTAGCAAAGATGCCCAGTTCCAGTCTGAATTACCTAGTTTAGCCCAGGCGTCGATTCCAGCGGGCGATGGGGCGACATATGCCATTCCATTGATGGCAGAGGATCCGCCCAGGACTCGTCCTGCTGGATGCTCGAGTTCGCGATCATCCAGATTGGCCTGTATTGCGAGCTGTCAGTGTTTTAACCTGTCGCATCAGTCTCATAGTATACCGTACCTGGGGCGCAATTTTCACTTTCCAGTCGAGCTCGGATCCGCCCAGAGCCCGCCAGGCACCAGGATCTTGTACCTTGGGGTCTTTGCTGCAGTCGGGACCGCTCTCGAGGACCAGCACTTTGACATCGGGATCCTCTGAGAGGCGAGCGGCGACAACTAGTCCGGCAGTGCCTCCACCGACGATGATGTAGTCCGCTGTTGCGGGGAGATCCGTGGAGGCCATAGCGAGTCAGCGACTTGATTGATCCGAAGTGGAGAGGAATGTGGAAGAGGAGCGGTGGAACTAAGTTTCACTTGGAGAGTAACCTGGGGATTTCCTGAAGCACAGACCAAAGACACGGGATCAAAGAAAGTAGCTTTGTTTGCTCGGCGAGTTCTCTACTTGTCTTTGTTTGTCTGGTACCTGATCGAGAAGCAAACATTGACGAGTCTGACATCCTGTACATCCCGCCGGCTAGACTTTGTACCGTGTGGCACAAGGCTGCCACGGTGATGGATTGAGTCTGACTTTTGGGGCCATTTCTCTAGTCAGCCAGTCCGGGTTGCAGCTGAGCGTGGTCACAATTTAGGTTGGCATAGTCAAAGGATTTTTTTTTTTCCACTGTTTCTGACCACGCTCAGCTTCCCAAGCCCAGCGTGGTTATAGAATTTATGTATTAATTATCCTTACTATACCATTTGTATGCAATTAGTATCTATATCTCTTTCTGTATCTCCTCCTGTATATGTTCTTTGTCAATTAAAATTAGAAAATTCTGCTCGGTCGTATAATCATTTTATATCTACCCTCTTTAATTCGACTCTTTTCTTTATTCAAAAATAGTGAGTAGTAAACTAGATTTCGTATAAGCGTAGCAGTATAAGGAAACCGTAATACGAGGTCAAATTCGAATTACGCTGTATGTATTTTATGTATTTTCCATGGACTATACAAATCAATTAGACGTTACTTCTTGTGGCTGCTTTGCTGTAAGTGTAATCAGAGGTTTGAAGTGAAATAAAATGCAAAGGGCAAGTAATCATGAGTAAGTTGCTAGATATATGTTGAGACATTTATTTAGGTCTAGACCCTCACTCTCAAGAAGCTACCTAACAGCCACCAGAGATAGAAGGTCTCATTGGGAATCTAAATTGCCAGTATAGCTCTATTTCTCTAATCAAATGCGTTAGTTTATTGGTACAAATCCAGTCAAATTTTGGCCAATGTATTAGATTAGGTAGGTCCCTTCTTGATCAGAATGGAAGGGCTCCGAGCATAATTGGACCGTGCCCGAGTCCGTTCCGTTCTCCACATGCTCCGCACGGCGCGGGATCCGCCGCCGGACAGCTTCCACCCGAGCTTCGAGGGCGTTCTCTTCCTTCCTCCCAGCACGTCATTCAAAGGAGACTCGAATCCCACAAGTGGGCAAACGGCCACGACAGTTTCGAGCACAATGTCTACCAACGAGCCAATACGAGCCCCGGTCTCAGAGGAGACCCCTCTACTCCGTGATGCTGACCCCGCCGCTCACGCGGGCGAAACAAATGGGCAGGAACCAGTGACCGAAGAGCGCTCTACCAAGGAGCTGATCCTGATACTCGGGAGCATCTGGCTAGGTGTCTTCCTTGCTGCACTAGGTATGTTCTTCGATAGGTTCTGCTACCGATGTTGAAGATGTGCTAATTGAATCCCTAAACAGATACGACCATTGTTGCAACGTTGTCGGCGCCTATCTCCTCCTCATTTAACTCGTTCTCGCTCCTCTCATGGCTGGCTACATCCTACCTCATCTCGAATGCCGCCTGCCAACCCCTGAGCGGCCGATTGACCGATATTTACTCTCGTCGCTGGGGCCTGGTATTTTCCAACATCTTCTTCGCCCTGGGTAATTTGATCTGCGGTCTGGCAAAAACGCAATGGGCGATTATCCTGGGTCGCGTCGTCGCGGGTGTTGGAGGAGGCGGCCTCACAGCGATATCCACTTTTGTCACCTCGGATTTGATCCCGCTGCGCAAAAGAGGTGTCTGGCAGGGCATTGGTAACATCTGCTATGGGGCTGGCATGGGTCTTGGCGGAGTATTCGGTGGATGGATTAATGATACATTGGGATGGCGGTGGGCCTTTTTGATCCAGATCCCCTTCTTGGTGGTCTCGTGTATCTTGGTCATCTTCACGGTAAATATCCCCGTGAAAGATACAGATAAGTCGCGCATCAAGCGCGTTGATTTCCTCGGAGCCATCACCTTGGTCCTTACGTTGGTTACCTTGCTGCTGGGGTTGAATACCGGTGGAAACCAAGTGCCATGGACTCACCCACTTGTCCTGGTCTCGTTGCCGCTGTCGGCAGTCTTCCTGAGTCTCTTCATCTATGTGGAAGCCTACGTTGCGACCGAGCCTGTGATCCCAGTGAAACTCCTTCTGGACCGGACGGTGGCATCCGCCTGTCTGACCAACTGGTTCACGACTATGGCTGTATTTGGACTACTTTTCTACCTCCCGGTTTACTTCCAGGTTCAGGGCCTCTCGGCCACCGCGGCTGGAGTTCGTTTGATCCCGCAAGCCATCGGCACGTCAATTGGGTCGCTCGGCAGTGGCTTTGTGATGCGAGGCACAGGACGCTATAAAATCCTTAACTATGCAGTCATGACCCTGCAGGTACTCTCGGCGGCCTTGATCTGTACCCTGAACTTGGATACGCCTGTGTGGCTGCCATTTGTGTACTTCTTCATGGGCGGTGTCGCGTATGGAAGCATGTTGACAATCACCTTGGTGGCGCTCATCTCAGCTGTCGATCACGAACACCATGCTGTTGTGACCTCGGCCTCCTATGCATTCCGCAGCACTGGAAGTACCATTGGTATCACAGTGGCTTCAGCTGTGTTCCAAAACACCCTGAAGACTGGACTGTGGTCCAGATTTGGCGAGCGCAAACATGCGGCAGAGATGATCTCCCGGTTCCGTGATAGCTTGGATGAGATCCGCAAGCTACCTACAGACTGGATCCCCGGTGTCTTGGACGCGTATATGGATTCCTTGCGAGCGGTGTTTGTGACGCTGCTTGGATTGACTATCTTGGGAGCCGCGGTAAGTATTGCGATGCGAGAGCACATGCTACACAACAACCTTTCTCGTCGGTGAGATGAAGGAAAAGCACAGAGGTTTATGAGAGTGGAATGAAATATAAAAGGAAGAGAAATTGAGGGATGCCAAGTATATACTGGATAGACTATCATGACCATATTCAACCACATCATTGATGCACATCGGACCTCAGAAACTCCACTTGACTTAGTCATTAGTTCCACTTTATTCACCGCCCCGGCCACCGCCCCGCCAATCAGGCCGAAGCGCTGCTGCACGGCTGCCCGCTGGTAAGCGGCATCCGCTACTTTGGCTGCTTTTTGGTCTCGATCGAATCTTTCTGCAAGTCTTCATTGGCTCGCTGCATGCGTTGGTTGTCTTGGGCGTGCTGGTCGTGCTGGAAGTACTGTGCTTCTTGCTGCATCAATCCCCTCCGTCTCCTGAGCCGTTGAGCTGGTACTTTGAAGTGCGCGCACTATCCGCCGGTTTTTGAGTGGCGAGACGTGGCGACCTGGAACCAGATTCCCCAGCCAAGACAGACAACTAATACACCGCTCAGAGCAGGGAGCAAAGCTTGAGTCAAGCAGGTTACACAACGGATCGCTCGGGGGTAGAAAGGCCTAGGTCCCGGCGTCCTTGTGGTGGATACAGAGTTAAAGACCCGTCACCGCTTCGATTGCCTGATCTTCAACCCAATCTGCTGCTGTCGGATAAGCATTTAAGGCTTAATTGGACTGCTTTGTGACTCGACTACGGACACTTGATCGATTTTCTACTTGCCCACCGAACTCTCCTCACTCCCTTGCCACCCTCCCCATTCATCGACTCGTGCAATTCCTTATCAGTATATCGAGTGTACAGAACCCGAACTCACGAAGTCTTTATCGGCCCGGGCATGGCAGTCGGTTTTTGGCCCGATAATACCGTCCCGAACGCCACGAAGACCAACATTGCGAAGTTGGAGCGGAACAGTGAGATGGAAGTGGATGGCGACGGCGAGGAGACGGTGATCGGCAACAAAGAAGGCTATCGGGTGTGCTACGACCAGTCCACGCGCGATGTCCCGACCTCGAGTCGGAGGCGACGGCGCCTGCTGCTCTCGACGGACAGTGCTTTCGCCGACACGGTCCTCCCCTCCTTAGTCAAGAACCCTTATATCGAGCTGCGCTTGATCACCGACGAATCCTCGGCGCTGCTGGCCGGCACAAACAAAATCCCGCATTACACAGACTCGGTCGATAGTACAACCTTCGATAAGAAGACCAGCGCGCGGAAATGGCTCAAAGCGAAGACAGCAGAGCTATGCGAGTGGGCGGATATGCTACTGGTTGCTCCCATCGACGCGGGCGCTTTGGGATCCATGCTGGCGGGGTTGACAAACACTTTGACCTTGGCGCTCTTACGGGGTTGGGTCTCGAGCAAGCCCGTGATTTTGATTCCGGGAATGACCGTTTCAGAATGGGATCATCCGCTGAGTGCGCGACAACTGGAAGAAATCAACCGGTTCTGGCCCTGGATCCGGATCGTTCAGCCCGTGCTCTGGAAGTCCAATGGGCCGGAAGACCTGACGCCACTGCCGTGGGACGGACTACCAGAACTGCATAGAAGTCTGGAGAAAGGCTTGAGCTTACCTCGGTGGGAGAAACCTTTTTCGCAAAGCTCCTCCAGTGTGCAGGTAACACCATCGTCACAATCGGCTCCGTCAACAAAGCCTTCGGGAAGTGACACCGCCACGGCACTTCGCCAGCTCCAGACACACTGGCCAAATCCAGAAACGAGAGTGCGATCACTCCCTTTTGAGATCTGGCTCAACGTTTTCGAGGATCAATTAGGGGACTGGGAAATTGCGAAAGCCGTGGGCATCCCAACCAACCTTCCAGTTCCTCAAGAATGGCAGAGCCATCTTTTGAAGATGTCCACGCCGGCCTCCCTGGAGTATACCATCCTCCGGGGCTCATTTGCCGCAATGAAGAAACGAATTGACAGTTTGCCTCGGTGGAAGCCACTGTCAGACCTTGCCTGCCATCTCATTGTGAAATTCTCTCGTACCGATATCCTCTCCTACCTTACCGAAAATCACCTCGACCTTCTCTGGACTACATCTCGCCTTACAAACATCCCCTATCGTGCATCCGCAATTTATGGCAACCCGACTGTTCTCACCTGGTGGCGTGATGCGCCTGCGCTTCCAAACAAAGAGTACGCTGCCGACGCCATGGACGGCGCCTCCCGCGCTGGCTTCATCCACGTCTTGGATTGGTGGCTACATTCAGGCCTTCCGCTACGCTATAGCGAGCGAGCCCTCGAGGCCGCTAGTGCCGAGGGCCGAGTAGCCGTGCTGGACTGGTGGAAGGCCGCATCAGCAAAGGCACCAATTCACAAGCCGATCCCTCTCAAAGTAGGCAAATCTGTCCTACTGGCTGCCCAATCCGGGCGCATCGCCTCCCTCGCTTGGTGGGATGCATCTGGTATCCCATATAGCCATGCCGAAAACGTTGCCCGCATTGCCAGCACACATGGCCATGTGCATGTCCTCGATTTCTGGTATCGACTCAAAGGACCGAAGATGATCTTCGATAACCAGGTTCTTGTCGGACCCACGAAGAATGGTCACGACCATGTTTTGCAATGGTGGAAAGACTGCGGCCTGCGAGTCGAGTTTAAAACCTGCGATATCGAGGAAGCCCTCGAAGACGCAGTCTCCGGTGCGGACGGTCGCGTCCGTCGCTGGTGGGAGTGCAACGGTCTCAACCTCGGCGTCGGTACGCGCGAGTGGATGAAGCTGAAGGTGCTTTAATTTGCATATGAACATTTTATTGGGTTCGAGGGGTTTACGAGTTCTATTTTGGGATGTTTCTTCCATTGGACAAAGACCAGCATTCACGTCTTCATTTGCAGTCGCGTTTCACTTTCTTTGGCTCTGTTTGACTCACGACACCAGATGATGATGATCCATAATACCCATTTGCCTTTTTCATCAATTCTGTTATTTACATGCGCGATCGATTGACCGGTGGCACTGAAGCGGGGTTCTTTGGTTTATCTCTGCTTCTCGGGCTTGTATCTAACTGCATCTGTGCTGCACATGAATCTACCTAACAATCACTCCCACTTCTCCAAGTGTACATGTTTGATCTCTGCTCCCTTGATCACGCCCTTAATCTTCCCGAACTCTTTGAAAGCATCGGACTCGGCAAAGCTAAAGTGGTCTTCGACTTTATTCCAGCCACTGAAAAGCACGAATTCCTCATCTTCGCCTTCTTTATCGATGCGCCAACCGCCAGCGTAGCTGTACGGGGTCGTGTATTCGCCGAGATGAGGAGCACCTGCTTTGAAGATACTATCGAACTCGGCTTTCTTGCTAGCCTCGACGAAGTACCGGCTTATACCAAGGACGGGTGCATTGAAAGGGATGCTGTGTGTAGACGGCTGCGTCATGTCAATAAACAAGGACTCCCCTCACCGAGTAAGAGTGGCGCAAAGTAGTCAGTGTATACCTACATCAATATCCAAGTGAAACAACCATTCTATATCAATAGCATCCTTGAGCTGAGCCAGTAGACGCTGATTCGGTTCCGAGGTGATCCAATCTCCAAAGTGCTCGGCCACAGACGCCCATCCACCAAGAAGATACACCAAGCCCGAGTCTTCGATCTGTCGGACGAAATTAACTGGGTGCTTCGACCATGCGGATTGTTCTTCGATAACGTCTCGAAGATTGGATCTGGTAGTGGCCGATGGTTCCTGTTCCTTTAGACGTAGGAGGGCGAATTCCGTGATGGGCATGGTAACTACTTTGGGGGTTTGAAGTAATTGAGATATTGCAAGATTGATCCTGGGTGAATTTCTTGAATCCAATTCTGTTCTATCATGCCATCTTTATATAGGTCTTTGTAAGTAGCATGCTCGGAAATATCGCTCTTCGGCGCCCGAGTGTTGAGATAAACTTGGTCGGTGGAGCCGGAAGGCAACCACTCGTGCGTGTCCCGCTATACTACCTGCAGTAATACGATGGCCCCATTTTCCTAAAATGGATGCCGCGATATGGGGTCTCAATAATTCCGTAGGGTGAGATCGCGTCTGTGATGTCAAGGCAGATTCCGGCAATCTCAAACGTACCGGATGACGACGTATTTCCAAGTCGCTTTAATTCTGGAGGCTGGGCTTTTTCGACATATCCAAATCCGAGTTGGCCAGTTGGCTCGGGGCCCTTGGCTGCCGGCCTTCATGCCCAACCTGCCCGCGGGCTGGTGCTTCATAATTTACCGCACAACCTACACCCCGCAATCCGATGCCGCTTTCCCCGCATTAGTCGACCTTATCACCGTATCTATTAAGGACGGGTTTTACAAGGAACACTGAGCTCTACTCGAGAAAGGTCGCTGAGCAAATAAAGTCGATATAGCTATCTTCGATAAAATGTAGGCTAAGCTTAAGCCGTGTGTTATTAAAGATACCTAGTTCGACGGAGCGTCGATAGGCTAGGTCCGGTCTCACTTTAAAGCCTAGGTGAATGAGCGGGATATAGCCGATAGGCTCCCTAGTAACCGAATGTTCATCGTTATCGACGAGGAGACTTCAGTCCTTACAAAATGCTCCAATTCCAGATCAGCGCCCTATAGGGATACGGCACCGGGTCGACCACTATGTGAAGCTTGTTGAGGCATGGCAAGAGCCGGATTCACCGTTTATAGGCTGAATGAAGTGTTCTCTGAAGGGGCTTCGGGACATTTCGCGGAATATACAGGATGGGGATTATATGCGGAACAGCTATGTGATCGTCTGTGAGAGCCGTGATGTTTATTAAGCCTCTAAATGCTGGAAGGCAGAGGTACCCTACACCTGCAGCATGACGCAGCAGGGCAGTCTTTGATCTAGAATCACGGAGCCTCAAGCAACAACTCTGGATGCACATCGTCATCATACCACTCTCCCAAACCTCGCTCCACAGGCGGTCGCGCCGAAATACGATCCACCCACTGTTGTAAATGAGGAAACTGAGCCAATTCATCCTCTGAGAATCCAATGCGTCGAATATTTCGTATCCAAGCTCAGGCATTGATATCAGCAATACTGTATTTCCCCTTACCCTGCCCAGCCAAATATTCCCGTGTACCACCACTATATCTCCCCGAAAGACGGTTTTCAAGGACATCGTAAACCCGCAGCACTTCCCGCTTGAAACGATCCAGTGCGTCTAGATGTTCTCAGCAAGCACATACCGAAGAGCTCCAAGGGTAACACTCACGAAGGCTTTGATCCGCATTATTACGAAAGAAATTATATTGCCCTTGATTGGGTTGCCCCGAAGGATGCCAGAATATTAGCCATTGAAAGGCCTCACTTTGATCAATCGGATCCGAAAACCAGAAAAGATTGTTTTCGTCTGCCAAATTGACGAGGTACAACAGTTCTGCGGATGATTCCATGACTACGTTGGGTGGACTTGTATTGTTGTCGATTAAGATTGGGATGCGCCCTGAATTATTGTTTATTAGTCTTGATTCTGGAAAAATGAAATGTACATAACATATATGAAAGGAAAAAAACACCATTGGGATTTAGTCTGAGAAACCAGTCTTTTTTCTGCTCGTTTTTGTCGAGGTCAATCAGACTTGTCGTCCATTCAAGGCCGTAGGCGTCCTTGAGTTCTTCGAGAAGAATGTGGACCTTTCTTCCATTTGGGGTTAGAGAAGTTATGAGGTGTAAGCCCTTTGTGAAAGTTAGCTATAGCCCGTTTTCGCGGGGTCTACGGTAGTGGAGGGGCGGGGTTGATTGTAGAAAGTCTGTATCTGATCTTAAAATACTTACTTGGGCGTTCTTCACCCGTTCGGGGGTCTCCGCGGCATAAAACGAAGACATTCCTGATTTGATCAGTTAACCTAAGCATTGACCAAAGGGTTAGGTAAAAATATGGAGAGCTAGCCGCTGGTGGTGGAGGCGCATTGAATTAAGTGGAAAGGAAAAAGCGATGGAATCTCACTTAGCTGACATTGGAGGATCAACAGGGTCTCGTGCTTTGTTTAATCGATCGTGATTGCGTGACAGATGCATCGCATGAGAACGAAGTGGACCTGCAGTCCACTGGGTACTACTACTCCGCCTCTACAGCAGTGAAATACCCTGTAGGTCAGGCCACCTCGGCACAAGCTTAGTAAGTCACAGCGAGCAAAGACGCTCCTAGCTGCCTGGCAAGTGGTGAAACTGCCATGCCCATGTGAAGAACAGGTTGGGAATTTTGGCCCCCTAATAGAGGGAAACTCTCGGGCATTGACCGAGTGTTGCCGAGACCGGACGAGGAATCAGATCAATCAGATAAGACGGCTCAATCAATCTAAGTGGGTCCACATCGTGTGCTTGAACCTCCCTGGAACTTTTCTTTCCTAATCAGGCGTTCTAGCTTAATCTTTGCCAGGTTTTCCATTACGCATTAGCCAGAACTAGGACTCGTGGAGTCGTGTTGTATCCAATGAAGCCTAGGATGCCGAGGATCATCGGCCGCGATGCCCCGAAGGAGGTAGGGTCATTTTGCATTCAACTGATTTCTGTCTAGCGAAAATTCTAGTCAAGTTCCTGTGGATTCTCCGTCGGTTATTCGGTGCGAGTTGAAAATTTTATTTGTTTTGCCCCTGTCCAGTCTGTAGAAATTAAGACATAAACCAAACCACTTCTCAGAACAGCTCCCAAGACAGCGGAACCATTTTGCTGATTTGCTAGCTTTGGATAGCCAGCTCCGACACTTCGTTTCATCCGATCAAAGTTCTGACCCGGGTGCCCTTTCATCAGTGGCTCTTCTATTCAATTAGGACCTGGGAGAATCACTGATTAGTGATATTATGGCCGTCAGAAAGCGCTTCATTAACCCCTTCGCGCGAAGGGAATCTGTTGAAGCACCTTCTTCGAGCGGCGCTCCCGATATTGAGACTTCTGCGGACTCGAAAGCCCCCGTGGACAAGTCATACGATGCCGACCACGCCTCATCGGACGAGGAGATTGTTGATGGAAAGGCACAGCCTGGTACTCAGAAAGCTCAAGCTAGTACTCAAGCCTGGACCCAAAATACATTGATAGCGGCTTATGTTCTGTACGTCATTTTCCTTTCTGATACCAAAGAGAGCTCTATAGCTAACAAACTCAAGTGTTTGGGTCGTCAACTTCTTAGAGTACTTCAGCTCCGGGCTGCTCAGCTCCCTATCGCCGTACATCTACAGTTATTTCGAGATGCATTCCTTGACAGGCCTTACTACTGTCATCGCATCATTAATCGCCGCTCTGGTCAAGTTCCCATATGCAAAGCTCATGGATATCTGGGGTCGGCCTCAGGCCTTTGGATTGGGTGTCGGTTTCTTGACCCTCGGGCTCATCATGATGGCCGCCTGCAAAAATGTACAAACTTATTGTGCTGCTCAGGTGTTTTATCAAACGGGGTTTAGCATGATCGATTTCTCCATGACAATTTTCATTGCTGATACTACAGCTTTGAAGAACCGCGCATTCTGGATTGCGTATGCGGCTTCTCCATATCTTATTACGCCTTGGATCTACGGTTACGCAGCCGACCAGATCGTTGCTCCAGGCGGTATTGGATACCGATGGGGCTTCGGTATTTTCGCAATTGTCATGCCTGTTGTCAGTACTCCACTCTGGGGCCTGTGGTATTACATTCAGAAAAAGGCCGAAAAGATGGATTTGACGGAAAAGCAAAGCAGCGGACGAAGCCTTGTGCAGTCTATCATCTATTATGGGATCGAGTTTGACGTGATTGGTCTGCTTATTATTGCGACAGGCTTCTCTCTTTTCCTGCTGGCGTTCAACTTATACTCGTATCAGCCTGGAGAGTGGCACTCTCCGATGATTATATGCTTTGTTGTGATTGGATTTTGTTTGATCATCTGCTTCACACTTTGGGAGAAGTATCTCGCGCCGGTGAAGTTTATGCCATGGGAGCTGATCCAAAACCGGACTGTGTTTTTCACTTTCTCTATGGTGGTTTCGCTCTACTTCGCCTGGTATATTTGGGATAATTACTTCTATTCCCTCTTGCAGGTGATGTTCGACCAGAGTGTGACCCAAGCGACATATATCTCCAACATATATACCATTGGCTCTTGCTTCTGGTGTCTTGTCTTTGGCGCTATTCTCCGCAAGAATGGTCGTCTGAAGTGGTGGGCCATTTGTTTTGGCGTTCCTTTGACTATTCTGGGAGTCTGTCTCATGATCAAGTTCCGTCAGCCTGATTCGAATATCGGGTACATTGTGATGTGCCAGATTTTTGTCGCTTTCGGAGGCGGTACCCTCGTAATCTGTGAGCAGATGACTGTTATGGCGGTTTCTGCCCAGAGAAACATTCCGGGTATTCTGGCTATTGAGGGAGTAGTGGCCAGCATTGGCAGCGCGCTTGGAAGTACTGTTGCTGTTGCAATGTGGACTGGAATCTTTCCCGCGAAGCTGAAAGAATTCCTTCCCGCATCTGCTCAAGGGGAGCTCATGTCCATTTATGGTTCACTGCCTAAGCAGCAATCCTACGCGAAAGGCACAGATACTCGCGACGCGATCGATCATGCGTATGGAGAGACTCAAAGACTCATGCTTATCACTGCGACTTGTCTTTATCTAATTACGTGGACTTCCTGCTTCTTTTGGAAGGATATCAACGTGAAGAAGATGAAGCAGCATGTTCATGGTGTTCACCTTTGAGTGAAAGTTGCCTACAGTCAGGTCGAGTTATAGCAATCCTTAATTTCATTCTGCATATGGCTCTCTCCTGCAGAGGTCTATTGATTCAGCAGATTCATGAATATAATTGCAATAGACAGGCACTCTCTTCTTATCTGATCTCTGAATACCTCTTATAGGATAAGTCGAGCAAATCATACATATCGCAGAGCGATGTCTTGACCAATTAGAAGAGAGTAGCCTAGAGCTGAAAACCCTTACGAAATCAATGGAGCCACTGGGGCTAGGCCCCTAAAGACTAGCCGAATTATTGCTGGTGAATCGGTTTCGAAGGCGCTGAGAATGACGGTCCCGTCACGACTCCGTGAGAATGATAGCACAAGGAGGCTGCTAAATCCCAGCCAACTCGATTTATCACGTACTAAGGGAAAAATATTCCTTGAAGGACCCATTGCAACATCGACTTGGCCACCACTAATAGCACGGGATATAGGTATCTTTCAGACACGGTAAGGTTATTCATAACGCTTCAATGGCCAAAACCCAACCTTGAAACCTCACAAATAACTAGCAGAAAGGGACGGAAATAGCTGGAACATCATAACCACAACCATAAACAACATAGAACCTAGTATCTTCGCGCGGACGCGTCGAGATCAACCTACGAGTAGTCTGCCGGTATGGCATTACTCAATGATTGCCTAAGCTCAATTCCCTGTTCTGTCCAGGGAAATGCAATCTTTTAGGTATTTGACTGTCAATTACACCCTAAGGGCTGACGCCCAATGTGTGACACTATGTTAGGCAGGGCGACAAACAACCTGGCACAATTCCAACGGGCGATGTCGGTCGTAGTATATATCTATTTCCAGCTATGCAATGATTTCGGAACGATAGACTACGACATCGCGTCAAGTTAACAAAAGAAAAGCATGTATCATCAACACCCACACCATTGAGCTCATTCGGGTATCCAGGCAGAGCCAATCTGACGATCAAATCAAGCAGCAACGCATTTATAAAACCACGACTCCGTGAAGCCCGAATCATACTTCCTTCCTGTACGATCGTTAGTAACTTGTTCGGCACAAACTAGACGATGAAATGCATACCAAGTATGACCAGTTTTCTCAATGCCAGGCGTTTTGATCGCATTCCGATCTCCGAAGGGGTTGTCCTCGTCATCTTCTTCCTCCTCCGTCTCACTCTCGCTTTCGAATATCTGCCGGCTGTGCTGCGAAGACGAAGCAACGGGCAGACTAGGTCGAGGTGGCTTCGGAGGGTTAACCGACAGCCCGCTAAAGCTTTGGTTCATTTCAGACTCGATATCAGCCCGCGACCGCCAGTTACCCGATAGTACATCGTCGTCACTATCACTGTCGTAATCCACACTCTTATCCAGAACCTCAAATGCCATCAATGCAGTCACCAGCTCTTCGTTGGCATGGATCAATCCTCCAAGGAACTCCTCGGTCTCGATGTATTGGATATATCGCAGAATCTGGTGACGGAGCTTCTTGCAGGTATCGAATCGGTGGCTACATTCCGCATCATCACTGACGCGAGTAGTTTCGCGATTGACCAGTTTCAAGGAATTTAGCAAGTTCGTGCTCGCCACCGACGCAGAAGCAAGGGTCTCCAGGATTTGCGGGCGTTCCCGTTCTAAATTGAAGCTCTTCGAGCTGATCGAGAGCTTCTTGTCCCTCTTTTTCTCCTTTGATTTGGATTTTTGCTTGGGGCTGCTGAGAGTTGTGGATGGTCCATTACCAGCCGAGATGGTGACCGTATGGCCCATGGGTGGCTCGTTTTGGTTTGAACCCTCGCGGAGGACCTTGGCCTTGGCCTGGGTGGCTGGTTGCTTGCGCTTGGGGAGTTGCTTGTAAAGCGCCGCAATCTTTGCCATGCCCGGCGTGTCTTTGTATGTCACCGACCATTGTGCAAATAGCTGTTTGCACTTTTCCTTCACCAGTGGGTCTGAGACGGAATCGGTAGCAGCGATGCGCAATCGTTCTAGCAGAGGCTCGTCGGCGAATTCGCGCAAGAAACGCTCGCCTGCGTTTTGGATCAAAAAATCGAGGACCGTGAGGGCCCGTAGCTGCCGGTGGAGGGTGCCGTATTTGCTAGGTAAGGTGTTAGTCTGAGTTTCATGAAGTGGCTGTCTGCAATCTACCCACAGCTTCTTGCGCAACGCCCGGCTGGCTTCTGTCGGGCCGCTAGCTTGGATACGAACGACCTCTACAAGATCGACGATACCGCTCCAGTCATCTACCTCATATTGTTCGCTGGTCAGGACCTCTATTTGGACCGTCACGGCCGAGTAGGGTTTCTACATTGGTGAAGGCACCAGGTTAGCGCTGCTGTCGGTCACAAGGCCCCTTATCGCGCCGGCAGCAAGGACTTACGGAGGATTGAAACATCTTGGGAGGAAAGACAGGATTCTTGTCAACCTAACGGACAATCAGTATGGTCTAGATTTCCTAAACATGAAGTGATTAGTCTCTTACCCTCGTTCAGGTGTACAGTACCCCGCGCGTTTAGGGATTCGGCCTTCCCGGGTCGAGCCCCGCACGGCTCGGATCACACTGGCAAGTTGCGGGAAAAGAAGACGGGGTAAGCAGGGGATGATACCGCGCTGGAGCGATAGCTAGGCTCGGTAATTCCCAGGTGTCCTCCTTCTTTGAGAAAACGAGATTAAAGGACGGAGGTAAAGCAATGGGGTGATTGTGTCGCGTGGACGACGGTGACGTCGGAGGCCGCAGGGTCTCTTAGCGCTCGCTCCTCGGCAGGCCGATCAACCGTTGGAGACAATGTGGGTTTGGAGTGGGCTTAGGAGTCTGTTAGGCGCTGATGCTCCTTGGAAGTATTGTTGGGCTCTCTGAGCTCAAAAGACTGGAGAAGCGCCACACCTCTAGTCAGTGAACACAGCCAGACGATCAAAAGTTCAAGAAGAAGTAAATTCCAATACGACGATGAAACGCTACCAAAAAAAAAAAGAGACCAACGCCCGAAAGTTTGAAACTAAACAACGTGACTACGCCCGCCCCTAATTTGGGACTAGGGCGGGGGTTTGTTCCACTTGCTAAAGAAAGTAATCAATACGAAGGCAATTCAACCAGAGAGAGAGAGAGAGAGAAAGAGAGGAGATAGAGACCCTCAAAAGCAATTGCTTATTCCTTCTCAATTGGCTTTTCTCGACTGCACCTCGTTTGATGCCCCTCTCTCCCTCCCCATCCCCGCCAAAGCACCGCCCGTCGAGCTTGTTGCGCGTCCTGTCCCACTTCCTCCTCTGCTCCACCCTCATCCTGGCCCTCAGCGTGGCTCTCAAGACCCGCTCCCGCCTCTCACTCTTACTCCCCTCCTTCTCACCCGCCTCTCCCTTCTCCAGCTCCCACATCCCAACCATGGCTTACCAACAAGAACGCTACATCGCCGAGCTCGCCGTTCAGCGGGCTACCCTGCTCACCCAGAAGGTCTTCTTCGAAAAGGCCAAGGGCACCGTCTCCAAGGACGACAAGTCCCCCGTTACCATCGGCGACTTCGGCGCCCAGGCCCTCATCATCCAGGCCATTCGCAAGAACTTCCCCAACGATGAGATTGTCGCCGAGGAGGAGGCCAGCTCCCTGCGTGAGGACAAGACCTTGAGCGCCGAGATCTGGCGTCTGGTCAAGGATATCAAGCTGGAGGATGCGGAGAGCGATAAGGTGCTGGGCGGTCCTATCGCCAGCGAGGAGAGCATGTTGGACATCATCGATGAGGGCAAGAGCGCCGGTGGTCCCAAGGGCCGTATCTGGGCTCTGGACCCCATTGACGGCACCAAGGGCTTCCTCCGTGGCGGCCAGTACGCCGTCTGCCTTGGTCTGATCGTTGACGGTGATGTCAAGGTCGGAGCTATTGGTACTCCCAACCTGCCCGTGGACGATGCCGCCCCCATCGATGCCAGCACCGGTGCCCAGCAGACCAGCACCTCTGCCAACGGTGTCCTCTTCTCCGCTGTCCAGGGCGAGGGTGCCACTAGCCGCCCCCTGTCCAACGGTACTCTCGCCGAGAGCAAGTCTATCTCCATGCGCCCCGTTCCCGACATTGCCCAGGCTGTCTTCTGCGAGGGTGTCGAGGCTGCCCACTCTGCCCAGGGTGACAACGCTGCCGTCGCTGAGCGTCTCGGTATCACTGCCCCCAGCGTTCGTCTGGACTCGCAGGCCAAGTACTGCTCCATTGCTCGCGGTGCCGGTGACATCTACCTCCGCCTTCCCGTCAAGAAGGACTACCAGGAGAAGATCTGGGACCACGCGGCTGGCGACATCATTGTCCGTGAGGCCGGTGGCCAGGTCACCGATATCTACGGCAACCGCCTGGACTTCAGCAAGGGCCGGACCCTGGCTGCCAACAAGGGTGTTGTTGCTGCCCCCAAGGCCCTGCAGGACCAGGTCATCGACGCCGTCAAGGTTGTCCTTAAGCTCTAAGTTGGATTTGCGTTGCTACTGGCTAGGATCACGCTTGATATGTCCAAATTACATTTGTGATACCACGTGGAGGAAATGAGAAAGGAGAAAAAAAGCAGTGCTATTGAAGAAGTACATCGTACATATATGATGACAGAGATAGAGTATAAAATAAGAATACACGGAACCCAAGATGCAATGTTCCAGAAAAAAGAAAATGATGCGAGCGCCCACCGTCTATTTAATCTTCTTCGCCTTGAGCTTGATGGTCTCGCCGTTGACGAAAATACCCTTGCCCTTGTAAGGCTCCGGCCGTCTCCATTCACGGATCTCGGCAGCGAACTGCGTCACCTTGCGCTTGTCGACGCCCTCCAGGAGAATGCGGGTGGGCTGGGGTGTGCTGGCCTTGATACCCTCGGGGATACCCAGCTCAATGGGGTGGGAGAAGCCGACCTTCAGGGAGACGAATTGCTGGCCGGGATAGGAGGCAGTCACGGTGGTGGCCTTGGACTCGATGGTGGCCCTGTAACCGACACCAACCATACTGAGAATGCAGATGTGACCTTCCGAGACGCCGATAATGTGGTTCTGGAGGAGTGCGCGCGTTGTGCCTGAACAATTGAATCACTTTGTTAGCTCATGGCCAATTGTAGGAGTATGGCGCGTCTTGTAACTTCGACGACAATACGCACCCCACATCGCCCGCTGGTGAGGCTGCTCCGAGTCCGAAACAGACAAAGTAGCTTTTAAGTTGGCAGCATCGTAGTTCACGTCCAAGAACGAAGGGATAGTAAGAGACATCTCGCCTGCGATCGAAGTAAAAAAAAGGATTAGCTTAGCTCCCAACTCCAGATCATCCACTCCGAGCAGAGCACCACACATACCCTTAGGACCCTTAATCTCAGCCGTAAGCTTAGGCACATCCTTTCCACGAACCCGGGTAGCCGACTTGGGAATATCAACCAGGTTCAATGACACCTCGGGGGGAACGGAGATGGCGGCGCCGCCGACTCGGGATTGCATCGGGGATGAAGTCGAGAAGCATTGTGTGCGGGAGGGGGAGAAGGCCGGGGTGAGGAAAAGAGGTAATGAGCCGCGCTGGAAGGGCTCACGGAGGAGCTGCCGGGCGCAGCGTTGGGGTAGACACGACATGGTGCTGGTGATGTTTGATCGGGGTTGCGATGCGGACTCGATGATTTTGTTGGAGTAAATTGCGGGCTTGATTGGGTTAGTATTCACGTGATTTTATCACCACGGTAGTAATGCAGCCTGAAGAATATGGTGTCGATCAGCATGGCTAACCTAACGATTGATACTACAGTAATCAAGCGGTCATACAATATTTCGTAGATTTCCTTGAAATAAGTGTGGAGTTTGAACTGATTGAATAGCTCGAATTATCGGTTGAGATACTACACACGAAAGTTTATAAACATAAAGGGCACATGATATTGTCGGTGAACTGCACTGGTATTTCGCAGCGCATACTTCCAGTTGACCATCATGACAGTAAACCATTGTCATCAACCCTATCAAAGTCATTACCGCTGTGCTTCTTCTCGAGCTTATATAGGACATAGAGAATGCCGAACCTCATGAGGATTTCATAGAGAGTCTGCGGCCTTGTGTGGAGAAAGTCAACTTCCAGTCGTCAAAGTCTGTTCAGATCTCATTGGAGAGGATTATAATTATTCTCGCAAGAAACCGTTTATCAAGACTATCAAAGGGAGCGTGACATGGATACCACAGGTTTCGAAATCCTATGAGGATAAGATTGCTGCCCTTTTCCTTTCATAATCGGAACTCTACACGAGTTTGAATTAAATTGTAACATTCAAGTCATGAAACTCATTGAATCATTAAAGCTATGTATAGATCTCGACACCTCTTTATATCAACGCTATATTAGCAATCTAACCACAACATACAGTCGTCTCCTCCACGCCCTTAATTTCCTCCTGTATCCCCTCAATCCCAACCGTAACGACCATCCAATCACACAAAAACTTCCCCAACCCAGCACCAATAAAAATGCAAATAATCACATAAACATTGAAATACATCGCCAACAACATAATGATATATGCACCAGCAAACGTCAAAGCATGTATAACAGCCCTCACGAATTGCTGCAAAGGCGTCACTCGAAACCTGAGACCGAGCCCCACCGACTCGGCCCTGGTCACGCAATTGTCCTTCTTGGCAGCGAGCACCGCGGCTTGGCGCTGGAATTGGCGGGTCAAAAACGTGTCATATTCTTTGCCAAGTCGACGAAGCGCCTCGACGAGGATAACGAGCAGAATAATTCCGATGCAGGTAGCGGCGAACATGCCGTTGTTCTTGATCTGCCATCCTGTAGAGAGAAAACATGCGTCTATCGTGTACCAGTTGAACAGCATCTGGATAACAGGGTCAGCGGGGCAGGTTTCGGCCACCCGAGCGAGCCTTGGCACTTACCGAGATTTTGCACTCGGCGCCGTCGCTGCTTGCGCTCATGTCCATGCCATGCATATTGATTCTGGACTGCTCGAGGTGAGCTCTTGGGGATGACAAGAGTCTGTTGTAGTAGTAGTGGGTTGAGATGACCTACTTTCGAGACGAGACGATGGTGGTCTTATAGATCTCGGCTCTAGAATGTCGCAACCACGTCGCGGGTATGGGCCCAAGTGGAGCAAATCCCCGTGGGCCTGTTGAAATCTGCTCAATTGCTCTCAAAATGGGGCTTGCGATAGGACGGGTGGTTTGAGAGAGGAGCAGCTCTTCAAGACCTGGCTCTTAATCCCACGTATGTACTCCGTATATCCTGAGCAATATTTCTCCTCTCTCCTTCTTCTCAGTCATATAACACTCGATTTTCCCCATGCTATCATAATTTCCTCAACCCGGCTGAGCTCTTTTTCCAGCGCCAGGATCTCCACATGGGTATTACACCTATCTGAGCCTTATACTCCGCACTGGTCATCTAGATCTAACCTGCCTGGCTTGTGAGAAGGCAAGATGTCCTCCCCCAAGTTGGATGCCCGCGGGCACATCCAAAACTTGACCACTGCAAAGACGTTAGAGCCGCACTGGGGCTATGCAGACCGTGCTGTACCTTGCACAAATGATGCTGGCTCATGTGCCTACCTCGATGCTGTCTATTCGGCCCATGACCGGGGAATGCTGTATACAGGCATCATCTGGTCGACTCTTGGAGGGATCCTTTTCATTTGGGCATTCTTGAGACATTTCAACGAGCCAACGATATCACCATCCTTGTCTATACCACGTTTGTCTGGATTTCGCAAACTTCGAGTCTCTCTTGCGGTGTTCAGCCGTAGATATCTCCTCCCCGATGCAGTCCGCATGATCTTCGGCCGCACTACCCGACTACAAGTTCTCGTTCTTGCCTCTCTGGCGGGCTACATTCTCATCTTCAGTTTTGTTGGCATCACCTACAACACCTGGATCACTCCCGTGTCTGGCATGGACGGTGTTTATAATACTCGGTCTAGCATCGGCCCGTGGTCGGATCGCATTGGCGTTCTTGCATACGCACTCACTCCTCTATCTGTGATGCTGAGCAGCCGGGAGTCTTTTCTCTCCCTGATCACAGGGCTGCCCTATCAGACATTCAACTTCATGCATCGCTGGCTGGGCTATATCATCTTTGTACAGAGCTCCCTGCACACAATCGGTTGGTGTATTGTTGAGTTGAGATTGTACCAGCCACAACCAACCGTCGGCATCGAGTGGGTGACACAGACATACATGGTCTGGGGCATTGTCGCCATGATTCTACTGCTCTTGATATTCGTCTTGAGCACGCCGTGGGGTATCAGGCTCACCGGATACGAGACCTTCCGCAAGTTGCACTATGTTCTTGCCATGGTCTACATCGGTGCTTGTTGGGGTCATTGGGAACAGCTGAAATGTTTCTTGCTTCCATCCCTCATCTTTTGGTTCCTCGATCGAGGGGCTCGTTTCATTCGCACAGCTGTTCTGCATTATCACCCGGGCGAAGAATCAGGAATGCTTGGGTTCAAATCAATCGAAGCTGCCATCACCCGTTTCCCAGACGAAGAACATGGTGACGTGATTCGCCTTGATATGGAAAATGTCCAAGAACCTTGGAACATTGGCCAGCACTATTACTTGTGCTTCCCACAAGGAAGTGTGTGGCAATCACATCCATTCACACCTCTCAACGCACCCGAGATCGTCAAGGGTCAAGTCCAGCATTCATATATTCTCCGCGCGAAGAAAGGCGAGACCAAAAAAATCGCAGATCTCGCCTCAAATGGTGCTTTGACTACTTCCGTCATCTTGACTGGTGCTTATGGCGAGTCTATCACCAAAGACTTGGCGCCGAATACCAACATCATCTGCGTCGCGGGTGGGACAGGAATCACATATGTGCTGCCACCACTGCTCAGTCTCGCCCAGCAGCCTTCATCACCGGATCGAAAGATCGATCTTGTCTGGGCAATCAAGCATACTAGCAACGTCCAGTGGATCCGTCAAGAGCTCGACATCCTCCGAAAGGCTAAGAAGGCCTTGAATCTGAAAATCCGCATATTCGCTACGAGAGACACGAGTAGCGCGACTACATCCAGAGAAAGCATTCTACCGGACAAGAATGACGACGAAAAATCAATGCAGGCCTCACAGCAATCCTCGTCCGAGGCTGACCTTTGCGATTGCGACCTGGATGTGCCAGTGAAACTTGGTGGTGGATCGGCAGACAGCAGGCATCCCGATTTACAGAAGTTGATCACTGAATTCGTAGACAACACAATTACGGGACCAACAACCATATTTGCCAGCGGGCCTGGCGGTATGCTGAGTGACTTGCGGGACATTGTCGCTACTTGCAACTCTCCTTCTAAGGTGTGGGGTGGACAGGAGAAGTTTGATGTCAGCCTTGTTTATGATGATCGCCTTGAGTGGTAGACAATATATGAATATAATGATTAACATGTCTTTTACCTCGATTACATCACTAGTTGTGTACTGTTTTCGACCTCGAATGTAAAAAGTGATGTAGCCCAACTCACACCTTCTTTGTGTCATAGAAAGAGAGTGTGGACTTGCGCCATACAGTCCTCTCTCGGGGCCTGCTTTCGGATGAATTTCTTGCACACGATAGTACAGGTCTTTATTTCCATCAAACATCCCTTTCCTCGAGAGAAACAGCAGTAGGATCATGGCTCATAAACCAAGTGAGGGATCTTGACTACTTGGGCGATCCATAGGAGATCACCTGGTTTTCATCTTCCTGACCTGGGAATTTCCCTCCTCACTCACCCATCCTCGATTTTCAACTCTTCATCCCGGTATCGCTCCTCCTGGAACTTATTCTCTCACGCACAATTGACATCAGTGCAGACGAGAGTGGCCCAGACACATCACTGAAGCTTGTTCAAAGGGGAAACCGAAGATATATCGACACAATGAAGTGGCTCACATCGCGTCTTCTGGCTGGCTCAGTCTGCGCCGCTCTCACTTGTGGCCTAGTGAGCTCGACTGAGGTTGAATCATCCGATCGCGGTACGTGCTTCTCATTCATGGTTGACCTTCTTCGCTGACTGATCTAGGCAACCCCCGTCTTCCTACAGATGGAATGCATGACACCAATGCCGTCACATACCTGACCTCCAATACGCGACAACGAGAATCAGTCTTCACTGAAGCTGTCCAACTCCTAGAATCCATGAACTCGTCTCCATCCTGCAATCGCGTGGCTGCAACGAGACTAGTCACCTCATGTCAAGACCTCGGCGGCAAGGGCAACACAGATCCCGACACGAATCAAGCTCTCGATCTCATTCGATCTGTCTACGCTGCTCGACTAGCAATCTGTGAGCTGGAAGGCGCTGGCGCCGTGGTTCCTCAACCGTGCGTTCCAGTAACGGTTCCGCTTCCTACACCATCAAACACGGGTTTCAGGTTCTTTCGGCGATTCAAATCCATGGATTGCGATGAAACTATACTCCCGAAGAAAGACTTGGAGCAGTGTCTGAGAAGTCTGGAATCACGACCTCAATGGTGGACATCCTACAGCAACAACAGACAGAATGCGATGATCATCTGCCAGGCGTCTCGCATCGAGGCTGAGAAGGAGGAGATGCTAGGCCTTCATCAGTCTCTTACGAAAAGCACAGTTAAGCTTGACGAGGGTCTACAGGAAGCTCTGCGCCAGGCTGCGGAAACCTCAGCTCAGCACCAAGCATTCCTTCAAACAGTTCAAGGGCTACAAGAAAGACTTTCAAGTGAGCTGGAAGAGAGGGGATCGCTCCTCCGTGGCCTTTTCGGGAAGTTTCTGAATGATATCGAAGCTGGCTTCGACACAGTGGCCGCTGCGGTCAGCTCAGCATTGGGTAAGGTGCAAATGGAGACTTCACTTCTGAGCCAGGTCAGACTCGCCCAATTTGCTTATTCGTGGAGGCAGATGCTTACCCCGATTACAGAATATACAAAACACATCTTTCGAAGTCGATGTTCTGCAGCAGGTCCTGCGGGCTACTCATGAAGATACAATTGCCCGACATCACCAAGCACTACAGGTAGAGCAGGAAAATTCGCTGGTAGCAAAGGAATTTGCATCAGATCTCCATTCCTCATTACGCTCCCTAGCGGAGACAGATGTCACGCAGCTTTCTCAACAAATGGCAAACGTTGACGTTGCCCTGGTATGTTTACTTCCATTCCCTTTCCTGGGCCAATGCTGACAAAATCAGGAATGGCTTATAAGCCGACTAATGGTTGCCCTTGAGCAAGAAAGCAAATTGGCGGAGGTATGTATTCCCTAAACCTTTATACTGCAATAATTGCTAACCTCAATAGCGACTCCAAGCCATGGATACTTCAATGAATCAAGCCCAATCGAAAGCAGTCGAGCTCCAAAAAGCTCAACGTCTCCAGGCTGATTCCTTGGCCATCCAACAACAAGCACAAGAGGCAATCAGATTCAACACCCAGATATCACAGGCTCTGCTGGACAGGGCCACCACGACAGCGGCCAACCTACACACTATAATCGACGAAGCGGCAGTCAAGTTCAAACAAACCCCCGGCCTGCATCAAGGGGGTCTTTCCATCTGGACAGTCTGTCTTATGCTTCTTATTTTAATCGGCGCGCAGAATTTCAAAGCTGCTTTTGGCCTGACGTTTTTCATTTTCGGTAAGTCTGAAGTTGTGTGCATTGCGGTAGGAGTAACAGTGACAGTGGCTGATGGTTGGAGTTTAGGGCACTTGATCGCGACAACGGTCTATCCTTTTTTCAAGCTATATGGTACTTCGATGATGGCTATTTGAGCCCTTTTGCTTTCTAGATGCAGCATTTTGATAATTATAGCATTTCTAATGCCTGAAATCCCTTAGTTCAAGCTCACCTACTTTATGTGCAGATTGACATTCAGTTCCTTCAAGATTTATACACAGCATGCTAGCTACGAGTGTGTCAGCAGATTAATGAATTACCTCGTGGTCAACATCAAGCACGGCAATCAGAACAGCATCGCTAACAATAAAAAACCACTTCCATTCTGCAGGGTATCATAATCTTCACATCAGCACCAAGAACACGTGCTACTTTATTCATCGCCTCCGGACGAGTCTCCATCTCCATCCGCCATTGTAACATCCCCATCACCAGCAGCACCACCAGCCGCAGCCTTCTGCTCGCGAGCCTTTTGCCGACGCTTAATCTTGCGCTCCCGATTTTTGCGGTTCCTCTTTTCAGCTTCAGACTCCTTGGCTGCCACCGCAGCAGCAACCTTCTTGCGCAATTGGAGGCGGCGCTTCTTGCCGGGCTTCTTGCGCGTGAGTGGGGACTTGGATACAGGAGCACCCTCGACCACGTAGACTGGGATATCCTTCGATGCCGGTGGTAGCTTAGTTTGATGGCGCTTGAGATGGATGACCCGCCAGGGTAGGTCGCAACCGGGCTGTAAGATCAGTTAGTGGGCGGTGCAAACATGCATGCAATCTTGGAGGGAATAGCTTACCCATGGTTGGGCCTTGGCCCAGGTTGTGATATGCTCGCCAGTGACAGCCATATCCTCAAATTGGCGCCTCTGCTCAGCTATCGTCTCTTTCACCACCTCACTTTCGTCCAATCCAAAGAGAGAAGGTGTTGAGAAGTAGTACTGCCATCCTCGGAAAGCCTTCACGAACCGCCCCTCCGAGGGGTCTCCGGACGGAGTAGGGGACCGCAATCTAATACGAAGCTTTTGTGTCCCGGCAGTGGTATCTTTGGTTTCATCTCCTGCTGCCTTATCCCCTTTTGTAGCTGTCTGGTCTCCATCCGTCGTTGCTTGCTCTTTTGGCGTGGCATCTTTCGGCTTTGTGGGGGCGCTGAACAGGCGGAACTCGAACTCTTGCTCATCCTCATCATTGTTTCCATCTGTAGGCTGTGCCGCATTTTTATTTTCTTCGGTAGCTGTGTTTGTTCCGATCAATGCATCCAGATCCAGGAGCTTGCCCAGTCGAGCGTGGGCATCCTGTAGGTCGGTCTCATCGACGGGCGAGGGTTCACGAGAAGAGGCAGGCGATTGGACCTCGTCACGGCGGACCCTGGATATCACAGTCAGTATAGCAATGATTAGAATGTACAAGAAGCAACCTACCGCTTCGCATCAGGTAGATCGAACATGATGTGCAAAGAGGCAGAATGGCAGTCACCAAACAGACGTTGCACAACGGAAGATCCACGAGACCAAAAAATTGCCGGATAATGCAACGCTCCGGCCACGCACTTTCTTATCGCATGACGCCCAGCGCACGGACTCACTGGAACCCCCCCAGCCTTCAGCAATTGGGCGCTGCAACATATGAAACTTTGCTCTCTTTCTCTCTCGACAATATTCTCGCCCTCACCTTCGGAGTTACATTCCCTCGATTCGATCACTGCGCTATTTCTGTCTTCTGCATTTTGCCCACGTTCCTTACTCCACCTACAAAATCCCTCGTCGCTATTGACCGCGCCCGCTTTCCCCGTCCGAGGGGGAAAGGGTTCCACCGTTTCATCGACGATTGGGGTGATTAATGCCTCGTGCCTGTTACATTCTGCCCCTCCCAGCTTTGAATTGAGAAAGGTCTACCCAGTATAAATGGGTATCTGCGCTTCGTGCCTGGGCGGTAATCGCCAGGAGTCCCCCGAGGTGAGTTCCGGAGAGTCTTGATGTTGCCTTGGATATCGCCATGTTCAGCGCGCATTACCTCGGTCTGATGCGGGAGGCGTGGAATTCGTGTCGAAGGGAGCACTATGCTGACAAGACTTTTTTGAAGCCGGAGTCCTCGCGCTTGCTGGATGAGGATCCCTATCAGGCGGGCTACAATTATGGCTCGCTTCACACTCAGCAAGCCAACCAGCCGGATCCGGAATATGTGAGGCGTGAGCGGGAGGCGCTGGATGCTATCTGCCAGCGCACTTCAGAGTGAGTATACCTTGAGCGAAGATCGTAGATTCAAAATCAGGCGTCAATTCTCGCCTCTTCCAAGAAGACATTTCGCTAACCATTGCTGGCATCCATTCAGCTCCGTCATTGATATCTGGTCACTCCAACCTCAACCACATCTCCAACCCCAAGCCACTCTCCCCGGCCCAATCTCCGCAGCAAACTCCCCCACTCCATCTCGCGAGAATGCAGTCCTCACCGTATCTACCACCGACAAGGATACCAGCCGTCCCACCTCAGGCAACACCGCCCCCAAGCACTGGGGCGAAGTAGTGGTCAACACCAACAAAAAGCGCTCTCGCCCCGACCTAAAGGACGACGGAAATGCAACCCGCGATGTCTTTGGTGTTCTCAAGGTCACCTAAGCAAATCAGACATTTGACCAGTTAGTTCCTCTTCTTGCATGATCACGATATCAACGACCAGCACCACGAAGAGGACGAGGATCGGGATGGGGAATTCCGCATATTTTCATAGGACTTTCGAGTCTACACTGCAGTACACGACAGTGTCACCCCTTGTACTTTTCTTACACTCCTTGTTTATTGCCCTTTCTTTGTTTTTGCATGGATCGCATGCCGACTGTTTCTTTTCACTTACATAGCCACTCACTCTGAACTTCCCTTGTTTCATTGGTCTGTTAATACCCACGCTGCAAACTGTTTCTTCCATTATACAATCTCATTACTCTCTTCACGGGTTTCAATTCATTTTCATTTCTTGTTGTAATAGTATTCTTTTAGTCAAGGCTTGGCGCTGGAAATGGCCCATTCTTTGGATATTGTGCAGGGCCGGTTTATCATTTGGGTACATCTTCTGGACTTGTTGATTTGCCTTTTGTTTTTAGATGTGTAGATTCAATTGAACAAAACTAAATGGTGAAATGCTTCTTCTGATCCTAATTCTAATTCAACTCACCTAGGCTATTTCATTAGGAATACTGTTCTTCTGCGGTTCGTGGTTATACTGCCGCAGGCTACGAGGATGTCCATATACTTGACGATGAATTTATTCCATGACCTCCTCGAGGCGTACAGAAAGAGAAACGACAATCCTACCCCAATAGGCCGTGAAAATTCCACTTCGGTGTGTCCTACCCTTAATGACTCCAACCACGACCATAGTAAATGCTCAAGTGAACCACAGAGGGGAAAATAATTGAGAAACTCCACAATGAACGTAACGCCCGCTGGTCCTGTTCCGATGAGACTAGAAAAAATCAATTATAGAAGAGTTGAGGATGCAATATGTTCGTGCAGGTCCGATTCTGGACCAACGTGGATGGCGGGAACCAAAGCAACCGAATGGGTTGATCAGACATCGTCCATTGCGCCAGCGGGCTCTTCACCGCCAGATTCATAGCTACCAGCAGAGCTGAGCTCGTCTTCGGATTCGGTGTCCTCGCCTGCCTCGTCTACGGCTTCTTTACTGGCGTACTTGGCGACGTATTCTATGCACAGAGGGTTAGAAGGCGGGATAGTAGAAACGGAGGGGATGGACCTCCGTACCTTTAACTTTCGCCTCGTAACCCTTGGGCTCACGCATCATCAATGCTGCGGCCTCCCCATTGAGTGGGTCCGAGGGGTTGGGGTAGCGGAGTAGTTGAGGCAAGAAGACCTCAAAGATATTGATCATGTCGTACATTGGCGACCATGTTTGGTTGATCACGTCGAGGCAAACGGATCCCGAGCTGAATGGCCAGTTAATATCCAGACTGTACTTATTGTATATAGCGGGATGTCGACAACTCACAGCTCGTCAATGTTTGGGTGGAAGATCCGGTTCACAAATCCAATGCTGGGACTCTTGTAAGGGTACTGGTCGGGCAATTCAACGTGGATCTTCCAATGACCGCCGGCGAAGGGTGCTGAAGGTCCATTAGCTATGATATGATTATCGGTTGTCATGAGAAAGGTAGTACGTACTCTCCTCTGGGCCCTTGAAGCGAACGTAGAATTCTTGCCTGCGAAATTGTTAGTAACATTCCCGATGGCTAGTTGAGGGTAATGGGCCCGTACACTATATCCAAGTTAGCGTTTGCTTGTATAGTTCAGGAAATGCGGAAAGAGTCTCACTGTTGTCATTGACCAAAGTCACCTCGTAGTCACTCATCAGCCTATCATTTCCGTCAGTTAAATCTCAACGCAACCGCATGTCTGGTAATCGAATGATTGATCGCGTGCCGGGCGGGGTAGCGAGCTCGGGGGAGGGGTATTGGCGAGCATACATCCTGGCCGAAGGTTAGTAACCATTCCGATAAGACACCCCCTTTGAAAAGACCGAGATTCTGGGCCCATACTTCATGACCTGTTGGTGCAACACAAGCTCCGGTTAGCCTTTGCGGGGACCCTGAGCGCCTTATCTAGCTCCTTCCTGAGGGGAAACTCACGTCGGTCTCGATTCTTCGCTTAGGGCTGCTCATGATGGCGGTGTAGGACCTATCTGAGGTCACAGTATTGCGATGTCAAAGGCGGAGTTGTCGTCTCGAGCTGGAGGGCGGTCAGGTCGGAGTCGTGTAATGAGGTCACCGGGGCGAGCTAGATTACCCCCCCAAGTCCTGAGCGGGGAAGTAGCGGGCGGGGGCAGATAGACAAAGGCGGGCAGGTCAGGGCGGGAACTGGTGAGTATAGCGGCTCAGCAAGCACACAGAGCGAAATCTGAGGGTAAGAGATCCAAGAAACAAACAAATAGCGTGACTAGGAGGAGGAAAGAAGAACAGAAGAGGGGAGACCCGTTGGGAGACGATCATGATGGCTGGATGAGTCAGCCGGTATCAGGCGCATGGAGGTCCACGGATTGGAAACCGGCACGACTGACTCCTTTTTTTGCTTATACTTTTATTTCATTTGCCTTTGCATACCCAAGTCCGAGTTATCCAATGGGACATGGACTCCTTTGATTTACCTTTTTCCACCCGCCAGTGTGGGCCCACGACAAGTCCGCGCATATATCGCGCAACTGCTCATCGCCTGCCACGACACCACTACTGAGTTCGCCGTGCAAACCGCGGATTTATGGCAACTGGGCCGGGGTGCCGATTTCCGTCGGGCCACTACTGCTAGTTCGACGGACGCCTACACGAGGTTATTTGGTCAAGCAGTTGGGCCGTATTTGTACAACTCGGCTAGAGAAGAACTGCGTGCAGAGTATCTTGCATCTACTCTTGCGATCCTGAATCGCTGGGGCATAGCCATCTTCACCGTGGTGGGGGGACGACTTTTGTTACGCCTTGCTCGCCCATCGGGCCCTAGAAATAAGTTTATAGTTCTGGGAGATGCTTTGATGCTTATAGGGCCTGCAGGGATTATCTATGCGCTGATTGAATTGGTCAATAAACCTGGCTGTAGTGCTGTTGAAGGTATCTTGCTGGGGTTGGGATTATTTGCCTGTGTATTGGCATTTTTCTCAATTATGGAGCGCAACTTTAGCCCTTCACCTTCTCAGATCTCCCAGAATGAGGGGGAAAAGAAGTATTAACGAATAGAGTGCATTTGATTTTCGTATCATCCTTGTAGCCTTGCACGGCTGCTTCCTACTGTACAGCCTGGTAACTAGAACCCCGGACTATCGGCCGCCGCAGGGTAAATTAAACTCGGTCAAATGCAGCCATGGTCCTCCTTCATCCTCTTTCCGAACAACAATCCATTCTCCATCACACCATCTCCACCCCTGTAGACTCTGACCTCCAAAAGTGCCGATCTCCGGGATCCACTTCGTACCTCGTCCATCATGGATCCCTCTTCACCGTCGTCACGCTCCTCGCGCGACTCCCCCACCATTAATCCGCCCGGGTCCACCACCCTCAGTTATCATCCCAGCCCAAGCCGTCAAGGAGCCCACTCAGAGTCGGCATCACCCAGGATGGTAGATACACCGATCCCGGATGATGATCATGGCGCCGACCTCCCAATGAACATGACCGCGTCGGTCATGTTGACGGGTTTACCCCGCGATGCTCATCAGGCACTCGCCGACGTGGAAGCTATCGATGCTGGCAAAGGTAAGAGACCTACATCTACGGACGATGTCTTTGATGCTTCTCTTTTCTCTACGACATCATCTTTGTTTACTCGAGTGATGCTGGGGCTCGCAACCAACTTGACGATCCGATAGAAGCTAATGCAGCGCTCCAGTGACTGTCCGCTTCCAGCCACTCCCATCGGCCCCCATTCTCAAGAATCGGGTCTTTAAGATCAGCGCATCGCAGAAGTTCGAAACCGTGGTCAAGTTTCTCCGCAAAAAGCTAGACTGCAAAGACACAGACTCGGTCTTTTGCTATGTGAATAGCGTATTTGCGCCCGGCCTGGATGAAGGTGTCGGTGGCCTTTGGCGGGTATGTTACTTGCTCTTATTATGATAGGGGGCATTTACTCATCAAGCTCACTTATTTTGCAGTGCTTCAAAACAGATGATCAATTGATTGTCGCTTACTCCATGACGCCAGCGTTCGGCTGAGCAGGCTGCCACCATACTAGCCTGGCAACAGCGCGAACAAATGAATGAGCCTATGTACAGCTGAATGATCGATACATGGAAAGAACAACACAGTAAGATGGACATGCAAGTGATGAAAATATGGGCATTATACAGAGGCATTTCGTTATTTCTGATACATCTCGTCGACCGTCTTCTCGAATTTGGCAAGCTCCTCCTTCGAGATGGGGTAGGTGTATTCCGGCGATGGGAACGCTCGACTCTTGACTTCCTCACGGTATTGAATAATGCCGCGGGTCGCTTCGCCCCAGACGTCGGCATACTTCTTGACGAATTTGGGAATGAATCGCCCGGGCTGGAAGTTGCCGGTCATATCAACTTGCACCAAAACTTGTCCCGAGCAGCCATTTCCAGCACCAATCCCGATCGTCGGGACTTTCAGCTTCGATGTGATAAGAGCAGCAACCTCTGGAGGCATCGCCTCGAAGACAAGCATGAACACACCGGCCTCTTGCAAGGCCAGCGCATCTTGCAGGATCTTCATCGCTCCGGGGCTAGTCTTCCCTTGGACTCGGAACCCACCGAGGGCGTTCTGCCTTTGTGGCGTGAGACCGATGTGACCAACGACAGGGATACCGGCCTGGGTGATACGCTTGATAGTTGGGGCTAATTCCTCGCCTCCCTCGATTTTAACTCCGTGCACACGACCTTCTTTAATGAAACGGAGAGCAGACCCGACTGCTTGCTCGGGAGAAATTTCATATGACCCCATGGGTAGATCTCCCACCTGTGCGAGTGTCAATCAGCACTCAAGTCCAGGATTCCATATAGGCGCAAGGGCAACTTACGAGAAAAGCGTGCTTCGCGCCTCGGGCCACGCTCCGGCAATGAAGCAGCATCTCTTCCATGATAATCTCCGTGGTATTCTCCAGACCCATTGCCACC
This sequence comes from Penicillium goetzii, assembly GCA_037043885.1. Lineage (NCBI taxonomy): Eukaryota > Fungi > Ascomycota > Eurotiomycetes > Eurotiales > Aspergillaceae > Penicillium > Penicillium goetzii. Next base: position 662,939 of record JAWLST010000001.1, read on the forward strand.
ATCCCCAGGCTATCACCGACCAAAACCATGTCCATCCCAGACTCATCCGCGGCACGGGCACTTGGGAAATCGTGGGCAGTGATCATGGCGATAGGCTCCCCCTTCTTGTAGAGATTACGCAGCGTGGTCATGGTGACCTTTTTCCGCGCATTGGGTGTATTGGATGAGGGTTCGGGCGAGTGATAGGAGCTGTGTCGGGTCTGGATGCGGGGAGCGAGCGGCGAGCGCGAAGCGGAAGGAAGGGAGGGAGATGTACGATTGAGGAGGGATTGGTGAAGTCGTTGAGGCGCAATGCGAAGAGTGCTCGTGCTAATGGCAGGCGATGCAGTCAAGACGGTCCGCGAGAGCGGCCGTACGGCAGCTCCTGGTGCGGCCATCGCGACGAGGGGTTATCGAGGATGCCGGCGCGGCGCGCGAGATGAATGTACAAGCTCAGCAATCCAAGCTAGAACTCCAAGACAGCTGTACACGAGTGGCACTCCACTTCAAAATCCAATCTGCCACGGCAATATGCAGTGAAAGGGCGTTGTGCGGAGCGTTTGCACAATGGCGCGGCAATGACCTCACTTGGTCTCCAAAATTCCGAGGCAAATCGGTTTGCGCCACAAGAAAAGACAAACGCTGGAATTATGATAGAAGAATTGATCCTGGACGAGTAGCGACACGCGACAATTATACCAGCTTTCAAGAGAAACTCTCCATCTGTCCGAAGAAACGTGCTGGGTTATGCGGCGTAAATGGGAGCATCTTCATAAAGAAAAAAAAAAAGCGCGGGCGTCAAGGGTTCTCGGATAGGTCACTGGTCACAGGCGCCGATACTGCCGCTGCGGCTGTCACAGATGGACGGGAATGCGGGCTCGGTTGTCCACGGTGTATGTACTATGCAATGATGGATGCATAGCTCGGAGATCGGGTTTGTACAACATTAAGAATTCAGATTTCCCCGCATTTTATACCGAAAAATGATCGAGCGCTTTAGTTTTCTTCTACGTATTGTTGTTATCTGATACGATTACAGCGAAACCCCCACTATAGATCAGAGATCCCTCGGCGTAATTTACAGCCTTTACAGCTGATGGCCAATACCGCCCGAGGAACGAGGGGGGTTCACCGCCTCCCATTTACGCCGAGGTTATTACCTTTTTGGGACTAGGGCGGGGGCGGGCCACTTTGTATATAGAGGCATCCATGCAGCATGCTACGAAGTACAGCGTATACTTGGGTGGAAAATAATGTCGGGGGGTCGGACGAAAGGAAGTAACAGAATTAGGAGCTCTATGTATTGGATCGGCTTCGGTTTGCTATCTAATATTTTTGGGCAATTGGATTGTGCTGCTGGTTGTCCTGGATGGCTCTCTAACGAAGATAGATGGAAAGAAGAAGCTGTGGGGGGAAACGATTAACCATATCACAGGGTACAATTCCTTTTCCAAGTCAGTAGCTTCGTTCATACGTGATTGATCAGGATCAGCCTTTGCTCGGGGAGTGTTAGTCAGGCTGGCAACACTGTATTCCCGTCTTATGTTGCCAGGCCTGCGGAAAGTATAGACATCTCATGATCGGATATCTGTGTACTATCACATACCAGCCGTAAACATTAGATTTATAGGGCTAGTTTCTCTCAACTGCTATTACCAACCCCATATATGGACCTTAACGTGGCCGTTAATGTTGACTGGTCTCAAGAAGTTCGCTTTCCGCGGCATTCCAGAAAGCCAACTCTGGGTATAGCCACTAGACATGGCGCTTGCTATACATCGGACATGGTATCTATATTTTGGTCTCAAACACTTTCACGATGCAGCTTCAGGATTTCCCTAATCAGGCAGTCGCTCTGCCGCCGTGGGGGCTAAAAATGCCCAATACCAGGCCAGTTCAGGCGTCCCGTGTGAGAAAGTAAATCATACCCCCCCCCTGGTTTTTTAAGTCTCAAGTCAGCCCACTCCAGCTTCTTTTCTCTTTTCCCTCTCTAAACCTAGCCCTCACTGGACAGCTTTCTACTACAAAAAGTAAGTGAGACTGTCACGTCTCCAAAGATCACTTTGATTCTACTGCCCTAAGCCAAATCCTTGCCACAATGGAGAGCATCCCTTTTCAAGGTAAATATTGCTCGCTTAGGATCTCATAGCAATAGCTCACATGACGTTTATCCTAGATTATCTTGCAGTGAACGGCATTGCTTTTGAATGGGCTGATAGCATCGACAAAAAGGTGAGTAAACATTGTGTTAATGGTGAGAGTTCTTGAGATTTACTGGACATAGGAATGGGACAGATTTCAAAGTATCCTAGCGCCAACCCTCATGGTATTTTCAATGCACCTCGAATCACACGAGATACTCCTTATACTAACAGCCTTGGCAGGTAGACTACAGCATCATTGGTCAACAATGCGTCCCAAACATGAAAGCCGAAGAGTTCCTCGCTATGGTGAGCTCTCCTACACTCGTAGGGGATCCTCTGATTCGCACTCAGCACTTGCTAGGTGCTGCTAAATATGAGAGGGTATCCGACTCGGAAATAGTGGCTGTTCATCAGATCCGTGCTGCTCATCAGCGCTATGTGGACCTTGATCGGACTACCGTCGCTTACCAGGGCCATAACTATGGTAGCGTGAAGCACTGGTATAAGAAGATTGACGGTGTTTGGAAACTTGCTGGAGTGCAACCGGAGAGTTATTGGCTTGAGCATGACTTTGACAAGATCTTCCAACAATAATCTGGGGGGAGTTGTTGATCATTCGAGGTCCACTAGATAGAAACTCTACTGAGTCTACTCAATATGAAGTACAGTGAAATCGTACGCTTGTAGAGCTATAAAGTTGTTTAAGTTAGGCAATCACAACTCAATACCCCCTCTCAACACATCCACCACCTTCTCCTGAAAGTCAACCGCCAGAGCTGGACCATCCGTCCCTCTAAAATCTCCCTTCAAACAAGCAAGAACTGCATTTGTATAACCCACACCCATCTCCTTGGGTAGCCGCTGTGCTGCCAAGTTCATCAGATCCCCAGCAATCTTCTTCCGATTTGGCAGTACCCCACTGCTCTTTGCTTCTTTGATTTTAGCCTCCATCAGCCGTGACAGCGTCACCCACAGCCCAATCTCCAAAAGCACCACACCTAGCGCATATATATCATGCAGACGACTGAACTGTTGAGTCGGGCGGCCCTGTCGGTTTGGATGGCGATAGAAATTAGGCTCGACTTCAAAGTCGGACCGCATGTCGGTGCCTTGTTTGACTGATCGTGCGTAGCCCCAGTCACTCAGGTACGAGACAATTCTATTTCCGGGACTAGGTGTAGAAAGGCGCTGCTCGTAGAGACCCGCCGTGCTGACTCCGGAAGAAGTCTCGAGGAAGAGAAGGATGCCCCTGCTCCAGATGTTCTTGTGGACCCAAGCTGAGGCGTGGAGGTTGGAAACTGTCAATGCAAGACTGTGTGCCATGCTGAAGCGATCATTTAGAGAGGGTCTCTGGAGTGGCCGTTTGTTTGCACTGTCGACCGCGTTGATGAAAGCGTGCAGGGTTGTTAGGGATGTACCGTCATCGGACTCGGATGCGGGTAATTTGTAGAGGAAAGCGCTGCGTTCTTCAATCGGTTGGTCAACGAAACCGAGGCATTCTAGTGCATATATCTTGGGCTGGTCAAGCGAATCGGATGATTTGCTGGCAAAAGTGGTGCTTTGCAGCAGCCAAGCCAGAGTGCGGATAGGTTCTTTGAGCTCGTCGACGTCCTCCGGGTCTAGATCGTCGCGTTTGAGCTCGTTCTCGTAATCGTGGTATTCGACAATGACTTTTGTTGAATCTGATTCGGCAACAGACCACTTTCCCAGCTGGAATCCTCTTGTTGACTTCCCTTCTTCTATCAGGGTACCAGTCAAGCTGTGATATTCTGCGGGGGCCTTGGCCTCGGCCAGCATCCGTCGCTTCATCACCGGTTCCAAACCACTGCTTTTCAGTCCTTGTTGATCACTTTCTGCAAGCTTAGCCAGTGTATCCTGCGACATGTGCTGCATGAGGTTGCGCAGATCTTCCGACCACTTGGTATAAGTGTCTAGGATCTTATACAGCTTCTTCTTGTCGAAGAGCGACCAGTCATATCCCTTGAGTTTGAGCGATTTGGCCTTGTTCTTCGCTCGCTCTAGAAGCGACTCTTGAGCCTTGGGTCTCACGGGCTTCTCGGAATCGATGGCAAATTCCTCATCCACGAGGCCATACTTGGTTGCGACAATCTCATACTCGGACAATGTCTTCCTCATCTGCACCAGCAGCCCTTCCACCGTGTCGGCGATAAAAGGGTCTACTTTTCCAGGGACCATCAACCCATGTTCAGGATGGAAGAATATCCGCTTGAAAAAGAGCAGGGAGGATAGCTGGAGGTTCAGCTTGAGTCGAATCTCGGCGCGGTCATCGTCAAACGACTTGATGTCGGAGATGACGCCTTGGATGAATACCGTGACTTGATAGATCTGGGTAATTGCCGTGGAGGCAGTGCCGTAGAAGTCCATTTTGCACTTGACTTTGGAAATAAATTCAAAGAGTGGGAGTCAAAAGAATCAGAAGTCTTTTGGAGGGGTCCTGCAATAGCCCCCAAGCGTGGCGTTGAAGTTGTCAGCGCTAGACACTGAATGGGATAAGGCAAGTATTGTTGTTCGGCAGTCATTGGCCGATTGTTCTTGGGCTTTTCTTAGGCTCATCAACCTGGGGATACCCCACCAGTATCTGACCATCTCTGTTGAGTTCTTCATTTTCCGTATCTCGATTCACGAGATTCAGAGGAGAAAAAACATGTCGGACGACTACGATGATATCCTCAACTCTCTGGACGATGACAACAACTATTACTCCATCGACGGGGACAATCTCTCCCCCTCTCTCCAAGCCTGGTCTAACTCCGCCGACGTCGAAGAGCTCGACCTTGACAGTTTCAATCTCTCCTCGGATTCAGATTCATCATGGGTCGACCCTTTAGAATCCGCCATCACAGCCACCCGCAACGGGTCGGCCCCTATCCTTAGCACACTCTCACAATTCACCACAATCCTCTCCCAGACGGGCATTCATGGTCCCCGTCTTCTCAAAGCACTTAATCTCTCCGCGCGAGCCACCAAAATCGGCTCGGGCGCCCAATTTACAGTGTTCAAGGATCCAATTTTTGAAGGAGAGGTCATCAAGCGCGTCAATGTCCCTCTTACCAGTAGGGCCGAGCAACGCTTCGCGGCAAGTAGCGACTACCGGCTTCAACTCAAGACCTTGGAGCTGGAGATTTTATCTCTTTGCAATCCTGTGTTGCGCACACATCCAAACATTACTAGTCTCGTGGCATGGGGTTTTGATTTCCCCTTTGCGGATTTGGCCGTGCCAGTGCTGTTTATGGAGGCGGCGCTCATGCCTTTGGGGGACTTTCTCAGCGCCGAGACCAGATCAATTGATACAAGGTATCAGTTTGCACTGGACATAGCAAATGGACTCGAAGCACTCCATCATCTCAAGATCATTCATGGAGATGTCAAGCCAGACAACGTGCTTGTGTTTGCCGGTCGCAGTGAGAACGTGCCCTTTCAGGCCAAACTGAGTGATTTCGGTGTCTGTGTTGATTTAGAGGCTCCAGATGGAAGGTTTTCGCTAAGTGACTATCGTGGCACGCCCGCCTGGCTGGCACCTGAGTTGATAAGTGGAGACATCTCCCGGTTCGGAAAATTCTCACCGGATTTGATGTTCAGATTTGATGCATACAGCTTCGGTTTGGTGCTCTTGTCAATATTCACAGGAAACGGACAGGTGCCAGATTTGGACAAGACCCCCGAGAAGGTCTCAGATCAGGTTTCGAAGTTGCTCAACAGCCAAAAGGACATAAACTCAGATATGCGTATGGAGTTACGCAAGGGAATCGTGAATCATCTCTCCGAAGACCCGAGGGACCGAAAACTCCCCAGTCCAGCTTTGCTGAAAATTGACAGCCCCGCATATGCATCTTGGTACGTGCATCACTTCTTGAATTTGCCTTTCCAATCACTAACTCAGGATGTCAGGCTCGCATCAATACAATCAAGCTCTGCAGGCACCCACGTTGGCATCATCGACCCTATCTACAACAAGGGTCCATTATTCTGGTACCGACTCGATCAGAGCATCCGGACTGAGCTTGAGGCACAGTATACGCTCGGCAAAGATGGCAATGCTCCTCCATTTGGAGGGAATGTCCTCTTTGGAATTGCACAAACGATCACTGGCGCGAAGCCGTCATATCTGGAGCGTTTGCTGACATATCTCGGGGATGCGGCAAGGGCAGGATACTCACCTGCCAGAGCCGTATACGCGCAAATCATGGAGGCGCATAAGCAGCCTCTAGAATTCAGCAAGGGGGAGTTGAAGGAATGGACGTTGCAAGCTGTCTCCGAAGGTTATTTCTTTGCAAACAAAGACTATGGAGACAATGAGATCGAGAGATCAAGAGACAAGTTCAGACAAAATGGTGGATTTTGTTCAGACCCTTTCCTGGCCAAGAAGGAGATCAGGGTAGCTATTAGCGAGGAAAAGGCGCTGGAGTGGGTAACCAAAAATGGCATTGTGGTCGACCGCAAAGGGAACACAATACTGCATGCTGCCGCTGCTCTGGGAGCGACTGATGTTGTCCGAGAGCTGCTGGATTCTGCGAAGGTGGCAGTGAACATGGATAATGACGAAGCCGAGACGCCGCTGTACAAAGCGTTCCAAGCTGGGCATACCGATGTGATTGAGATCCTACTTGACCATGGTGCAAGCGCATGCACCAGAACTCGACAAAATGTCACTCCCCTGCATTGGCTTTTCATGATTCCAGATTATTCAATTGATCGAATAGCAAAACTGATGATTGAAGGCGGGGCTGATGTTAATACGGTTATCGAGCCCGTCGTGAAGGAGAACAGCGGTGGATATCCAGAAAAGATCCAGATATTCCACTAGTAAGCTACCATCTACATCTGATCAAACTCGAGCTAACATTTTAGTCCGTTCGAACTTCCCCACGGCACACCTTTTCACTGGGCCTGCTTCTTCCGGAACATAGCAGCTATGGATGCGCTCCTTTCCCTCGGGGCCAACATAAACGCGTGTTACCATGGCTCTGATGCATCATCAACCCCACTTGCATTGACAGCATATTTTGGAGAGCCCGAGATGGCCCAGTATTTGATATCGCACGGTGCGGACGGTACTCTGATTGATTCAAACGGACGAAACACCCTGCATGGAATCACCAAATACTTCCCCGACAAACATGGCTACCTACCTCATCACTGGCATTATTGGATCCGTCACGGAACTTGGGATCAGCATTTGACAAAGATGTCGCGTTTAGTCCAACTCCTAGTCAAAGCTGGGGCAGACATCAATGCCAAAGACAAGGTTTATCCTCGCTTAACTCCCATGGCGGCCGCTGCTGATCTCGGAGTCTGGGACGGGGGAATGATATGTGCATTTCTAGATGCAGGAGCAGATCTCGAAAAATCGATGATATCTGGTGGAGGCGATACAGTCCTACATTCATGGGTTTCTATCGTGGGACCCCGTTTGGACTATCCCGAGTCTTACCTATCAACTCTCAAGAAGCTCGTGCAGGCCATGCCAAACATCAACATCCATAACCAGTTTCAAGAAGATACTCCGCTTCACTTGCTAGCGACTACATATCACCCGGAAGATGAATTCGAGACGGCATGTGAGATTTTGCTCAATCACTCTAACCCGGCAGATATCAATGCCAAGGCCCGTCGTGGAGAGACTCCGCTCTCCATAGCCCTAGAGACGAATCTCGATCCGGCACGACGAGGCCGCTTTCTGCTTGACAAGGGCGCTGATCCTCTCATTCTCCATGCCTGGGGACGAGACATTTTTTACTCAATTGCCAATAATGTCGTTCTCACCGACCAAGCCAGTTGCGACCTGATTCAAGCCTTCCTCCTCCGGCTAAACACCGACATCAAACAAGCTTATCAAGAGCATTACCTCTCCAACGCCAATAGTCACGAGACCCTCATCGCTGCCGCAAGTCGCGGAAAGCCACTAACAGTGAAACTCCTCCTCTCCATGGGCCTCACCAGTCAAATCAACAAACCCGACACAGCAAAATCCCCACCCTGGACAGCCCTAGATCAAGCCCTCCACTCCGCAGAAATCGGCCGTCGTAATCATATCCAGCAACTAGCCTCTTACAAAGCAGGTGCAGCCCGGGCCACCGCACTCGAATCAGATCTCGTCTATGATCCAAATCAAGGCCCGCCGGCGCGCGCAGCGGAAGCGTACAGAGGTTTCCCGGAGGTTATACGGATCCTGCGAGATGCGGGGGCTAACCGGACGTGTGAGATTGAGAGATTGTCAAATGGTGATTATATTAGGCAGCCGAGGGAGTGGGATGAAGAGGAAATTCAGCAGTATGGGTTTACTCCGGAGACGCAGCCTAATCGTGAGGCTTGGAAGGAGTTGTATGAGTTGGCTAGGTACAGTGAGCGAGGCTGGTTGGGTATGCTGACGGGTGGAAGATTCGGTAGTTGAAGGCCTTTCATTCAATTCTGCGTGTCACAAATAGTTTGAATTGAAGGACACCCATGGATACTGTCACAGCTGAACCTCGAATTGAGCAGGTCATGTTCAATCAGACTTCCCTAGGCGTTTTAGACTCAAGGAGAACATGATCACAACTTCCGCAGCAATACCAAGGAATGGAGAGATGAAAGGCAACCACAATAACCTTTTCCTACAGAGGCCATACAATGAAAAAGAAGACATGTCTAGTAGAGTCAATGCACATTGAAGCTGAGTAAAGCTGGAGTATCAAAAAAGCACACTCGGAGAAACCTCCGCCACCTGCGCCGGGTATAATCACCCGTCTTGGAAGACAAACAAGATTCCGCCGGATGAGAGACCACAAAGTAAACAGACAACTAGATGAGAGAACAATTAGGCCCGTAGGCTCTTTCGTTGACAGATGAGACCATGTGACAAGATTCAGCGCAATGCAGTGCGCAGCGATCAGATCCCTCCTCAAGGCATGACATGCCCAGTCATCGATTTTTGTTTCATTTGCAACACATTGGAAGCCACCTGCCTGCCCGGCCCATATTGATTCATGGGTGAACAGGCCGGCTCCATCACCTGGCTGTCGGAAATATGAAAGAAAAGGAAGTCATTATGGAAAATGTCCTTGGCTGCTGATGCAAGAGTGAATAAAAAATGATGATAGGAAATACAAGGTAGAAAAAAAAGATAATGAACGAGCGGACAACTTGCTTCCATGAAGTGTAGTTGACAAGAATTGCAAGCTCAGTGCGGGCAGGGTGCTGTCGATTGCGCAGTACTGCTGATGCGAGGTGAAAAGAAAAAAGAAACTCCCCATATGCAAATGTGTTGATGCCACGGGTATGGTCATGCAAGCCATGGTGTATCAATACCATGAGGCAAGGCATCGTAAGTAGAATGCAGAAATAGAAATCAAAAAGGACGAAAAAGACAAAAATGGGGAAGGGAAATCCGACAGGCACCGGGATGCAATGATGGTTTTGACGGGGACTGAGCGATCCTGAGGCTGAATCGTGGCGGGAATTGAAAGCATCAACAGATTACTCGTCGAAATCGTATTCTTCCTTCAGAGGTCGTTGAATTTCAAACAGCAGGGCGTCGAGTTCACCCCAGTTGGACGCATTCTGGGCGAACCGGCGGTGCTTTCTTGTCATGGTGTGCTAGATTTTTGTCAGTATTTTCAATGGACTCAAGCTCGGTGCAATGTGAATCCTGACAAACCTCTTCAAAGTCATCGAACTTGTCCCTGCAGTTCTCACAATACCCAGGCTTCGGGTCTCTCTTTCGTTCGGGTTTTTGTGGTTGGGTATCATTGTGTTCGTCTCGTCGCCGCTTGGTTCCAGCTCCTTCCATTTGGTGAGTATCCCCATGGCCATTCTTCTCGAGAACGGCCAATTTGTTAGCATCATTCTGCTTAGAAGAGAACGACGCAGATCCAGTGCTGGGACGTTGGGGTGCAGCCATTGATCCTGTCACGATGCTGCCGGTGCCTTTTTCAAGAACCTTCCTCTTGAGCCCGTGGACTTCCTTGCTCAATCCTGCTTTAGCACCTGGTGCGGCAGCTGTAGATGAGATCATCTGGGAGCGAATGGCTGAAGTGACGTTGGATGGCTGTACGCCAGATGCGGCAGGTTCACGACCTGTATAGAATGGGCCAGTGCGAGGGAAATGGGGGGGAATCAAGCTCTCCGAGCTCTTGCGTTCATGACCATCTTCAAACACTGGCTTCGTAAAGACGTCCACGGGGTTTGCTGATGGTTGATCTTCTGGCCGCTTGGGTTTTGAAAGATCCGTAACGAGTTTGTTCTCAACAGCCCGCTCTGTGGGAACAGTCGTGGATGGCTTGCTACGAGAGTCTTCCACTTTCTGGATAGCCGCCTTCTTCTCTTTTTGAGCTTGACGTATCCGCTGTCGGTCGTAATCCTTTCGGCTTGGGGGTTCGTCGATGAAAGGGCACTTGCCCAGTGGCGCACTTCGGAACTGGGGCCAAGCGCCATCCTGACGTTTGTTCACCCTGGCGTATTCTCGCACCATGACGGGCTTGGTTTTCTCATTCATGTCGTGAATATAGATAAAAGGTCCTTTGAACATCACCATCTCCATTGATGCGAATGGATCACGATCAGATGGTCCATTGAGGAGTTCCTGTCGGAGAACACGGGAGAGATCGTTCTCGCCCCGGCCGTGGGTAGTGCTTCCACCAACATTCTTGCTTCGAGAAGCACTTTCATTTTGACCACCGATATCGTTGTCATTGATTGTGACGATCATACGCTGCAACTTTTCGAGTGCCCAAATTTTCATCCCCATCTGGCGGGCTCTCTGTAGAACATCCATGTTTCCTTGGTCACGACGAGTTTCAGTCTTGAGCGAGACGTGTAAATGGGAGTCGGCATTCTTCTCTAGGAGAGATGGGTTCACAGTCTGCATGTTGTCGCCATTGGCTCCATCTGCCCCGGTGGCGGGGTCCTCGGTCGGACTCGTAGTAGCAGTAGCTTCTGGGGGAATTGGGCGTGAAGTAACGACATGGGTCACGAGACGAGAGAAGAATTTCTCCTCACACTAGATAGGAGGTTGATATTTAGTAAAAGCGACTAAAAGCAAACGCTCATACTCGAACAAACACGTCGACGAGATGGATAGAACTAGAAAAACAAATCAAGATGAATGAACTTACAGCTCCAAGAGCAACGACCTGGCGGGAGAATTTGCGGCGAACATCCTCAGGGATACTGTCGAAGTAAAAGACAAATTGCGGGAACGCCTTGCGGTAGTGTCGCTGCCATTGTCGAATCGTGTCCATGGTATCCGCCGAAGGCTTCTCATTTCTAGAACCCTTTGGTTGAGGCATTCTTTCCTTTTCCCTCGCAGCCACCAGCTTCTTTTCGAACGCGCTGGGGTTGGCGTTGTTGCTCCGACGCGCAAACAATTTAGACTCGGTGCCTTGGTGTACAATAAGTCGACTTCGATCCTGCTCTACCGCGTCCATCACCTGCTTCTTTGGCGGAGGCTGTCCGAAGGGAATCTCGATTTGACCAGATCGTGCTCGTTTAGCTGGCACGAGCCCAGCCCGATGGGGAGAGTTGGTAGCATTCGGCACGTTGGCGAGCGGGCGGCGAGTCGACATGTTCAGAGAGGTTTGAGGAGACGGCGGCACAAACACAGCAGCCATGTGTGATCAATTCCTCAAGGTTGAACGCGTAGCAAGCTCGGGTGTTTGGGGACAAAGAACGATCCTGGAGGAGGGGTATTCGAGGTCGAGCACGCGACGTGCTACACGTCTTGCAGGGCTCGAACGAGGTTACAGAGGGATCATGGTCATACAGAAGAGAGCCGGAAGAGAACTGAAGAGGACGGGACAATGCAAACCCTCCAGCTGAGGAGGACGAAGGGAGGGTGGTGAATGGGGAGTAGGAGAGAGAGTTGGGGTAAGGAGAGAAGAGGCAAGTCGAAAGGGCAAAGTCGTGTGGTGTGGAGCCCGGGTCAAGTTTGTTTTGGGCGTGCGCCGGACAACCAACGGCGTCGCGCGAAGCATGAACATCAACATTACATTCCTCCTCGACGGGCGCGACGTGCCTTTTCTCCGTGGCTTTAATTCTTAAATTTCAGACGATTCATGCTTTTGATCGGACCCGATCTATGCATCCGGTATCTATGTGCTTGTCCCATCTCCCCCAAATCTATCGTATCGATTTGTACCTATCATTCATACCGTAACTTCAAATGTTTACCCCAACCTCCTCGACCAGCCACCGCGAATGGCCCCCAAACCGAGTCTCAAACAGCCCTTCTGTTACGTGAAATGAGATTAAAAAGTGGCTGGCGTTGATGCTTGTATTGTACATTAGTTTTTGAGGGTATCTGACAGCTACTATTAATACAGGATGGCCTTTCTAACTACGCAGAGCCTCAATATCGGCAACCTAAACAAAAAGTCAATACATGGTGAAGCGAGTAATCGCAGGCAGCTTACCTCTTTGACAGCTTCAGGTGTCAAGACAATGGGATGGTCATCACCCACGCACACGCTGTCTTCAATTCGAATGCCAATGCCCCGGAAATGCGCGGGCCACCGCTCATCGTCAGGGACATAGATACCACTAAATGAGTCAACTCACGGCTTTGGGCTCAAACGGTGAAAAGAGTTTCGACTTACGGTTCGATGGTGATACAGTTGCCTGCCTTGAGATCATATCCTCGGGAATATCCAGGGCAGTCATGCACATCCAGGCCAATGTAATGACCCAGGTGGTGCGGGAAAAGGACGCTCATGGCCTATGTCCAGTTAGCAAGGCTCTCATTTAGAACGAATCAGACTTCCTACATTTCCAGAAAGATCAAATCCAAGCTGCTTCAGCTGGTCTTTCAACCCATTCTCGGCGATACCGTGCAGCTTATCCAGTGAGAGTTTGGAGCTCTCGCGGCATAGGGACAGACAAGTCCGATGCACATTAAGGACGGCGTTGTACAAATCCCGCTGAGGGTCCGTAAATTTTCCGTTCACAGGCCAGGTGCGAGTGATATCAGAGATGTAGCTTCCGTGTTCCTAGTACTCTGTGAGTCATTGAACCAGAGCGCCATCGAGGCAAAGAAAAGAAAAACGTACACCGCCGCCGTCTACCAGAACCAAATCGCCGTTCCTGATCCATCTTGTAAGTCTTAAGTCCATGCTAGGAGCCATAAATACATACCGAAGGACATCATCGTTCCGTGTGTAGTGAATGCTCAACGCGTGCTACGGCTGTTAGTCTCGATGATGGACCTTGGGGAGATATAGAGCTTACTTTTCCACCTGCCACGACGGGAACAAAAGCGCTACCATCGCAGCCATTGACTTTGAATTGGTACTCGAGGAAGGAGGACAACTCCTTCTCGGTTTCAAAGGTCTTCCGCATTGAATCGGTGAATGCTCTTCCAGATGCTTGACCCAGCAGACGCAAGTGTACAACCTCATTCTCGCTCTTAAATGCCCGCATTTCGTTGAGCAGCGGCTTCAATGGCGTAACTCTCCGGTGGTCGACGATTTTCTTCAACTTCTCCGATGCGACAGTAGGGCCGTAGAGGTATCGGTGCAGGGAAGACCTTGATCCATCGAAAGCGGGAATGTCGGAGTAGACTTCGGTAGCGCCAGCGATAATCTTGGGCAGAATGTCCCCAATCTGTTCAATGTTTCCTGTCTGTGGTTCTCAGGTGTCAATCACGGTGCTTTGACTGAAATCCAAGCAACGGCTACCCACCTCATCTGCATTGAAAACGTCCACCGCAGCTTGGGTACCGGAACGAGCCCCATCCCAGAGCTCTGCCTTGGGATCCTTTTCGCGCACATAGAGGTGGAAGATGTGATTGTCGCCGGACCCGTCGTTTGCAATCACTGCTAGAGCATTCGGTTCGTTGAAGCCTATCCACAAGGGAATCAAAGTAAAGATTAGTCGGGGTCCGTCGTATGGCCACAATTTCATTCTTACCTGTCAAGTAGAAGAAATTCGTCTCCTGTCGGTATTCATGAAAGATTCCTGAAGCCCGGTACTTCACCTCCGACGCTGCAAGGACAGCGACAGCTCCCTTAGGAAGTTTGTTGGCGAGACGTGACCGACGCTGGGCATATTCGAGGGCGGTGATACCGGGGGTGACTAGGTTGAAAGCACGTCAGTTCAACTTGAACAGGCTACTCTTGCACGCAGTATGCAAACACCACATACGTTCACCGGGACTGAGGAGGTGGGGATGTGTCTCGTGTAAGGGCTGGCCGAATTGAAGCTCCGCGGCCGCGACGGAGGTTGCATATGCCCTGCGGAGCGGCGGATTAGCACGAGCGAAGCATTGGCGCGCCGGACGGGCAACGGAGCGGAGCGAAGGGCGCAGTTGGAGAGCACATTGCCTCGCGAGCGATCTGCATGCTGCCATGCTTCGAACAGAGAGTCAACGACGGTGATTGAGGACTCGGCCAACCGATTGGATGTTGTCCAGAGATATCGCAAAAGGTTGGCTTCGGGGACCGAGTCGGCGGTGAGGACCAATCACCTCCTTGTGATTTCGCATCGTTGTATTTACTTCCCCACGCTGCAACATCCGTCATTCATGATCTCGAAGATCAATTACAATTGGCAAGGTTACTTTCTATTGATAATTCGGTCTGACTGCATGCTTCTCGGGCGAGATGACTGCCCCGCCTAAACCAACAGCCCCTGAGCCATGCGTTGAGTCATGGCCCTGGCAGCCAATCGTGCACACCGCGGGGAACGCTGACACGGATAGACCTTCTGGTTAGGGTGTCGGGAAGCGTGTGGACCTTATCGTAATTTACAAGCCGCCGCACTATATATTGAAGCTTGTTGCCGTCTAAGGCTGAACCTTTGATTCTTCATTAATTCACTTTCGTGTACAGACACATTTCTCTGTGGGCCTACACAACCATCACTATGGGACGAACACTCACATATCCCAAGCGGACATCCAATACCGCCAACCGATATAAGCATCGCGGTTTGTTTCATCCACTCTCTATCCCATTATTGGCGGGCTCAATCAACTGACAATGTTACAATAGCCACTTATGACCTGGGCCCCATTCACTCCATCATTAATGACTCTCAAGTCCTCCATGTTTCCTTCAATCCAGGGCCCGAAGACCCTTTCCCGGCCATCCTGCCCATGATCGGCCAGATGGGATCATACGAGTTCCCTTCCGCGAGCATTGATGAGCCGCTGGACTGCTATCTCCATGGCTATGTCAGCTCTCGCATCATGAACCTGGCCCGTAGCTCCGAGGGCGAAGGACTGCCCATCTGCGTGGCTACCAGCAAAGTAGACGGACTGGTCTTGTCTCTTACTCCCAACTCGCACAGCTACAACTACCGCTCGGCAATCCTCCACGGGTATGCCAAGTTGGTCACCGATGAAGAGGAGAAGCTGTGGGCAATGAAGCTCATCACCAACTCTGTCCTCGCTGACCGCTGGGACAACTCGCGTGTGCCCCCAGACCGTGCGGAGATGCAATCAACTGTCATTTTGAAGGTCAAGGTCGTGGATGGCAGTGGCAAGATCCGCGATGGCGGTGTCTCGGATGAGAAAAAAGACTACGGCAATGAAGAGATTACAAACCGCATCTGGACGGGTGTAGTTCCTGTCTGGGAGACGTTTGGACAGCCCGTCCCCAGTGGGGAGGGCAAGCTAGGCGAGGTTCCGGAGCATATCACCTCGTTCATTGCTACGAAGAACGCGCAGAACCGCGCTTTGGCAGAGTCGGCGATCAAATTGACTCTGCCTGCCGAGGAGCAGCACTGAATGGCCTTAGCCATGGTTAAAGCTTCGGATTAATTGTTATAAACGGGGCTTTTATATGGATCTAATTAGCCTTGAATTCATGTCAGTTGCTTGCTTTGATTTTCCATTATGACCATGGAGTAGTTTCAGACCAAATGGCTGTAGATATACCATTTAAGGGCTATCATAATAGCTTGCTTTCGGAGGTTCAAACGAGGTGCGGGGCTTTGGTTGGGTGCCGAAGTCCTCAAAAGTCCCCGCAAACACAACAAGATCAGCGCTGATGAGCCCCACGTCATGAGCTCCAACGGAACTTACCCGACCTCTTTCTCCAATCGTCGATAAACTAAATCCGACCCTGTTCAAACTTGATATCTACTTCCTATATCCGCTGCAATTTGCGACCATGGCCTCCAAGGCCACAAAAGTGATCACTCCCCCATCCACAGACATTCAATCATTCACCGAATACTTGAAAGGCTGTCGCCGAATTCTCGCTCTGCTGGGAGCTGGCATTTCCGCGGCTTCTGGTCTACCCACGTTTCGCGGTGCTGGAGGATTATGGCGCCAGTATGATGCCACCTCTCTAGCGACCCCAGAGGCTTTCGAAGACCATCCGGGGCTGGTTTGGCAGTTCTACAGCTATAGGAGGCATATGGCCCTGCAGGCACAGCCGAACAAAGCTCATTACGCGCTGGCAGAGCTAGCTCGAAGAAACAAGGACTTTATCACTCTATCTCAAAATGTTGACGGTATGTATCACTGTTGATCTCCCACTTGAAGCTCCTTGATGGGTGCAAGAATCTATGTATGCTAACAGGTTCCAGGCCTCTCACAGCGGGCGCAACATCCCCCGGAGCAATTAAATCTGCTTCATGGATCTCTATACGACATCAAATGCACCTCATTTTACTGCAACTACACTCGCCAAAATGATTTCACCGATCCTATCGTCCCTGCCTTGGACATTCCCAAGCAATCATCGTCCCCGTCTCCATCAGAAACAGACAAAACTGGCGAAGAAGCATCCAAGTCGCTCCATATGGCCCTAGAAGAGACAATCAAGGCCAAAGAAGTCGATATCTCCGACGCAAGCAATCCAATCCCCGAGTTGACTCCAGCAGACCTACCACAGTGCCCCGAATGCAAGGGCCTTTTGCGGCCTGGTGTTGTCTGGTTCGGTGAGCCTCTCCCGACCGATACCATCCAGAATGTTGACAATTGGATCGAATCCGCTCCCGTTGACCTGATCTTGGTGATTGGCACGAGCTCGAGCGTGTATCCGGCGGCGTTGTATGTTGATGTGGCCCGCAACCGCGGCGCGAAGGTCGTAGTGGTTAATATGGGAAAGGATATGCCTAATCGTGGCCAGGGAACGTGCGACTGGTTCTTTCAGGGTGATGCAAGCGTTATCGTACCGGAGATTTTAAAGAGCGTTATTGGAGACGTTTGATAAGTTTTGGAGACCCAATACTCTCTTTCACGATTAATTCAATGAGACGACCTGATTGAATACCAGAATTGAAGGACTTGAGGTTGGCTAGGTTTGGGCCTAGCTATGTTCGTAGGAGCTTAGAATTTGCTCTTTGGTGGTGAATGGATACCCTCTGGCTTCCACCATTTTTGAAGGTTGGCAGGAAGTATATATAGAAGCGGATTGTGACGACATATAGCTACTTACAAGGAATTCCAGTGCAAGCCTCGACCTGAAGATCAAATAATACGGGCTCCGGGGAGATAATTACACGATTCACTGAAAAAGTAGAATGTAAATCCAGTTGTCCTGTCCCTGGTAACAAAAGGAGCCTTGTGTCCTATGTAGAGGCGTTGTATGCCTCAGGCCACGAGCGTTGCTGGGGAATCCGACCCGTCTTTGCCCAAAACAAAAAAACGATTATCGATAACGTTGCTGATAGTCGAATCCGCGTTTCTTCCTCAATCTCCCCTCCCCCACCTCACCACTCTCGCCAACCATTTTTGCGACCGGCATGCTATGATCTGAGGTGAGTTGCAGCTGTACCTGAATCGTCCTTCGTTTCCATTTCGTTTCTTTCTTTCCTTCGACCCTCGAATTCTGCCTCTGGCGAGTGGTGTGTCCCATAGCTTGAGAGGAATCTTCATCAATCAGGCAAAACAAGCAGTTCCAAGCTCACAACCATCAGACGCTTTCAGTGAAGCAGCATTTCATTACTCGACAATATAACACGAGCTGCCGCGCTTCCGGCCACTCGAATTCCACCGGATCACCCCCCACATCTTTGGACCTCCAAGATCACCTCGACATTTCACTCACAACCCAAGGTCTCCGATTAGGCCTGTCCCATGAACATGGCTAGAGAAAGCAACGCGCCAAAGGAGCCCCTCACTCCAGGGAAGCCGAATGAGCAGCACCGGCCTTCGGTGTCTCAGCAACCCGAGTTTGGCAAACCTTCGCCGATGGGCCACCCTCAGCATCGGCCCACACAACCAACACACCCTTCTCAGCCAAACAGATCGAGGGAATCGAATCACCTTTTCAATATCCCCAAACCGAACCGTCCCCGCGCCGAACATCACCGCGACCAGCCTCGAACCCAACCTCAGCACCCGAGTCAACAATTCTCACAGCAGCGGTATGGAGCTCCCCAAGGCCAACGACCCGCGCCCACGGTCGCGTCTACGCCTGCAAAGCGTGGTCCTTTTGATCCTTTCAAGGCCGTGCGAGGGTCAGCCTACAACGATCATCGATCGGGATATGGCTCGGGCGCAACCCCAATTAAACGCCCCGAGAATACGGACTGGACGACGCCTCGGGCTCCAAGGGCCCTCTTCATGTCGAAGGGAACGGCACCAAAGCCATCCAATGCATCGAAGAATCTCCAAGCGTTCATTGATTTGACGCAACATGATACGGGCTCTTTCACGAGCTCTCAAAATGTTCCCACAAGCTTTGGCGCAATGGACGTGCACGGCTATGTCGACTCCGAAAAGGCGACCGAAAATATTAAGGCTCTGCTTGAGGGTGCATTCGAAGATGAGGAGGAACAGTCTCGTCAAAAGCCCAAGAGCAAGAAGAAGGGCAAGAAGAAGAAGCAGTCCAAGAAGGCCGACAAGAGCGAATCTGCTAAGTCGTCTACGAAGGCCGAGACCGATGACCTCGACGACCTGGCTGCTCAACTCGAGAGCGTTACTGTGAACGACGCCAAGCCAGTCGAGCCTGCAGCAGATTTTGAGAAGACAGCTGTGGCCTCCGAAAATAAATCCGAGGAAGATGAAGACAACGGCATTGCTGCCGAGCAGGAAGAAGACGATGCTGAGGTCGATGAAGAGGAGGATGAGGATGACGAAGAAGACGACGACGATGACGGGACTGTTGAAGGCTTGAAAGTCACCCTCTTGCCTCACCAGATTGAGGGTGTTAAGTGGATGTGCGACAAGGAGACCGGTCAGCGCACCACAAAGGGAATTTACCCCAAGGGTGGCATTCTTGCCGACGATATGGGTCTGGGCAAAACTGTACAGGCGATTGCCTTGATGCTCCGAAACCGTAAGCCCACAAACGAACACAGCGAGAAAACCGACGCATCCGAGAAGAAAGACGACGACGAGGAGGCACCTCCACCCTCCAAGCTTTCCAAGAGCACTCTGGTTGTCGCCCCTCTTGCACTCATTAAGCAATGGGAATCCGAAATTGGCGACAAGGTTGAGAAGACACACAAGCTTCGCGTGTGTTTGTATCATGGAGCCAACCGCTCGAAGACCTCCAAAGATCTCCACACCTACGACGTGGTTATCACGACCTATGGAACGTTGACCTCGGAATCTGGAACCGCTGCCGCCGACAAGGCTAAGAAGTCTGGCGTTTTTGCGAATTACTGGTACCGCATCATCCTCGACGAGGCCCACACCATCAAGAATCGAAATGCCAAGGCTACGCAGGCGGCGTGTGCTTTGCACGCCAAGTACCGTTGGTGCTTGACCGGAACTCCTATGCAAAATAACCTCGATGAATTGCAGAGTCTGATCAAATTCCTACGAATTAAGCCCTTCAACGATCTTGCCACCTGGCGTGATCAGATCAGCAGACCTTTGGCCAACGGCCGTGGAGGCTTAGCTATTCAACGTCTACAGGTTTATCTCAAAGCGTTCATGAAGCGCCGCACTAAGGATGTGCTGAAGGAAAATGACAAGCCGAAGCCTGGTGAGTCTGCTTTGGATGGCAAGGAGAAGAAGTCATCGAATGGCTTCAAGATCGTCAAGCGTGAAGTCATCCGGGTAGACGCTGAGTTCATGGAGGGGGAGATGAACTTCTACAACCGCCTAGAACAGCGTACTGAGAACAGACTTGAGGAAATGATGGGTGGTTCCAAGGTCGACTATGCCGGTGCTTTGACACTGCTGCTGCGTCTCCGCCAAGCGTGCAACCACCCCGACCTAGTCAAGAGCGACTTGGCTGTCGATAAGGATGTTCTCTTGCAAAATAACAACGGGGGAAGTCAATCCTCACAGTCTAAATCGAGCGATCTCGACGACGTTGCCGACCTCTTTGGTGCACTCAGTGTCGTGACGAAGAAGTGCGACGTATGCCAGAGAGACCTCAATCAGGCCGATACTACAAAAGGAGCCACTCGTTGCAGTGATTGTGAGGCCGAGTTGAACACCGACTTCATGAAGAAGGATAAGAAGAAGCATAAGTCCAAGAAGGCCGACAAGGAGGAGCAGCCCGTTACGCCCGCTCGCTCTCGAAAGAACCGCAGAGTCATCCTTGATAGTGACGATGAGGATGAGGAAGGCGGCGGAGAATGGATTGGCTCCGATGATTCTGAGTCGGACGAGGATGAAATCGATTCCCCCTCCGGCAAGCAGAGGGGCCGGCCTATCGTCCTGGATAGCTCCGAAGACGAAGACGAGGACATTTATGAGAACCCCGAGGGCGAAAATGGAGAACTGCCGTCTACCAAGATTCGCCACCTGATGAAGCTCCTGCACAAGGAGTCGGCTGATTACAAGTTTATTGTCTTTTCCGTCTTCACGTCTATGCTTGATAAGGTTGAACCTTTCTTGAAGCGTGCCAACATTGGCTTTGCCCGTTACGATGGTCAAATGAGAAATGACCTACGAGAGGCTAGTCTCAACAAGCTTCGCAATAACAGTGGCACCCGCGTCCTGCTTTGCAGTCTGCGTGCAGGTGCTCTGGGTCTCAACCTGACTGCGGCTAGTCGTGTTGTCATCATGGAGCCCTTCTGGAATCCGGTAAGTCTACCCTATCTGTGCAATATTCCATCCATAATTAGCATGGAATATTTAATCAACATTTGCTAATTTTTATACAGTTTGTGGAGGAACAAGCCATCGATCGTGTCCACCGCCTTAACCAAACAATCGACGTGAAGATCTATCGAATGATTATTAAGGGCACCGTCGAAGAGCGTATCGTCGATCTTCAAGACCGCAAGCGCGAGCTTGCAAACATGACCATTGAGGGCAAGTCTGCCGCCGGCAAGCTGACTATGCGCGATATGATGGCTCTGTTCGGCCGCGACGCCGAACACAAATTCCAGGACAAACAGGGTACCCTGGATTTCAAGCAACCTACTCGGCTCTTGAGCTCGGGCGAAGATTCTGGACCTGCTTCACAGTCTTCAGTTCGGTCGGACTCGCGCGACCGGAGCCGTCCGCACCCGTCTAATCGGCCGAAGCCTGAGGACTCGGTATACGGTCGGCGCTGGTGAGATCATGACGTCATGTTTTGACGCGAGCTTTGCTTTGTTTTTTTAGAGGCGTTCCGATGGTATTTTGGAGGGTCTGGGGAATTGATGGAAGGATTGGGGTAGAGGGACCTTGAGCTCAATGTCTTGGCTATTTCTTGTTTAGTATTTGATTGTCTGTCTGTTGATACTCATGATGAATGATCTTTTCTGCGATTTATATAACATGGCCTGTAAACTTAGGGCTTCTCCACTGAGACAAGGCCTCAGGGTAACTTCTTCGTCCAAACTTACCGGCGGGTGTGTGGTCTTGGCTCCTTTAAGACCAATTGATTGGTCGCTGGCCTCTAGAATACAACAAAAGGGTCCAAGACCTGCGGGCAAAGGCATTCGGAACTAACGCCCACAAGTAAGGTGTTATGAGGCAAGGCATGTGGATGGCAACCATCAAGCACTGGCCCGGAAAGCAGGACCGAAAAGAGTGACTCTGGAAACGGGAGAAATTCTCCTTGCCCTGTGAGACGGTAAGTGACAGTATGCGTGTCGTTTCTTGCATGATCAATGCTATAGGGATTGCTTGGCTTAAGAAAAGATCGAAATACTGAACGATCTTGAATGACATCCTAGACTATATAAGCTTGGACCACAAGTCGCAGCTAGTCAACGAGGAATACTTTCGACTATGATCGATATAACCAGGCTTATCAAGTTTTATCAACTTGCAAGGTACACCCGGCCAGTCCGGGCGAGAACCTTGGACTGCCGGTGCAGACCTTCGTCTAGACCAACCGCGGACCCTGGGTAGAATGCTTAGTTGAGCTTATTTCCCCTTTAAGCAGGGAATACCCTACAGCCATTTCTAGTCCCCTAATGAGACGCGAAATGACATAGGTTGGCGTGCGTTACTCTACTTGATTCCATATTGGGAACTCCATCAGGTTTGTCAGCCTCTTGTGAAATGTGATAGTCGAGAATGAAACGATGTGAAGATTCGAATAACAACTCTATGGCTTATCCTAGGATAATAATACTTGGGAATATGGAAAAGAACGTGAATGTGGCAACACCATGTAACTCCGGCCGAGACTTTATTAAGACTTGTGCACGTAACCCCAGCCTGCACTTTTTTCCTGCGCAGGTACTTCCATGGCTCTAGTGCGTTGGTTCATGGATCACCCTAGAATTCCCGGTGGTAGTCCCTGGCGAACCAGACGCCATGACCGGAAACACATGTCTCGTGGTAAGCTCGAGCTCCAGAGCTGATAGGTGCTCCATCACGCAGAAGCAAGAGAATGAATGGTTTAGTACTCGGAGGCAAGGACATGCTCAAACTCCGCAAAAATCGAGATTGCCTCCTCAGACATCTCTTCACCGTCTTTGTTCTTGTTACCCACATATACCAACGGCTATTTTTCGTCTGGAGTTATCGTGCTAGATTTTCAACGTTGTACAGACCGTGGTGAGTGGTAATCTTTACCTTCCACGATGCAATCGATGATTCCTACATGTATCATCGAGTCAACGAAACTAACCGCTGGTCATCCCACAGAATGCACGCCCAATAGACCCGATATTGGCCGCACAGGCCTGCCCGAAATGAGCGAACCCGAAGCCGAGAACAATGGTGGCTGGAAGGCCATCTTCAAAGGCCAGGGTGTGTCTGGGGAGAAGAAGGGGGGAGCACGAACATTTTCAATCCCCAAGTTCGGTATCTCATCCGACAAAAAGACGGAAACACCTACGGTTACAGAGTTGCCGCCCTCTTCGGAGTTGAAGTTGGAGCTACCTCAACTGGGTAGCGAGACAACAGAGCGAGTATTCCCTGTTCGATCGGTTGTCTCATTTGACTCGAATCCTTCGTCTGCCCTACAGACACCGTCGCTGGACAAGCTCGAGAGTCCTATATCACCATTTTCAGAGGCGTTTAGAAGAAGTTCGTTAGCGAATGACAGTGCCCCGAAGCAGAAGCAGACGAATGGAGATACCGATGAAGAACAACGTGCTACGAGGCCGGCTTATCTGGCTCAGATGCATGAGCAGAGACAAAGGCTTGCTGGAATGTCGCCCTCCTCGAGAGTGCCAACTCTCAGTCGCCCTGCCTCTATCAATGATCGTTTTCTATCCACCAATAAGGATCAGGCCTCGAGTGGAGGCTCTCGAAGTATCGGACCCTATGAAAGGTTACACAACTCAATCAGCGAGGGAGCCAAGATCTTGAAACCGATTCGAATGTCCAAGGGGTTACAATTCTTGCATGAAGACGAAGACGATATTGTCATTCAATCTTTTGGTGCACTACTCGTTGTCATACAATCTGGAGATGACTTCCCTGTGGAAGTTGCTAGCAGCAACACGGAGGAGATCTTTAACATCAGCCCTGGCGACCTATTTGAACTGAAGTCTATCTGTGCTATTTTCTCCGAGTCCCAATCACGAATCTTTCGTGGGCATGCCGATTATGTCCTGAGTGACGAATATGAAGTCGAAGAAGTTGGCCCGGAGGTCTTCTGTCTACCAACCTTGGACGGAAGCACTCAACGACTCTGGTGTACAATGCATACCAGCAAGGCATACAAGAACTACATCATCTGCGAGTTGGAGCCTGAGATTGGGGGCTCCCAGCAACTCATGGACAGTATTGATTGTGAGGGCTTGCGACATCGAAAACCACGACCTTTGAGCCAGTTCTCAGAAGACGAGGCTCCCCAACGAAAAAGCCTTTCTAATACATACGACAATCCTCCTCAAGAAGCAGATAGCATGGACTCGGAACTCTTGAATATTCTTCCGCGCATTTTGAAGCGAATCTCAAGTGCTCAATCACTGGATGTTTTGATTCAACATACTATTTCGACGCTTCAGGATATGACCAAGTTTCACCGCATCACTGTGTATCATTTTGACGGCGACCGCAATGGTATCGTCGTGGCAGACGCTCTTGAACCATCGAGAATCCTGGAATCTTTCCAAGGCATGCATTTCCAGGAATCCACCTTCCCCGAGGATCTCAAGCGCCAGTACTTGAGGGATAGCGTTGCCTTCTCTTATCGAAAGGGTGACGATGTCTCTGAGCTGGTCTACCGAGTGTCTACCAACAAAATGGCCTTGGACTTGTCGCATTGCTACTTGACAGCAACGCCAGATAACCCTGCCAGTGATTCCACACAAACTTCAACCTTTGCATGTATGTCGATCAGCATTAATGTGTTCGGCAAGCTATGGGGCTTAATTTCTTGTCAGTCGTACGACGAAAAGTTGCGACTTCATCCTCTGCTTCAACGGGCAAGCTGGTTCATTGGTGAAGCAGTTTCCAGCAACATCGAACGTCTCTCGTATACCCTGCCATTCCAATTGAAAGATCAGAATGCGCCGGTCGGTGATTCAACTTCAGAGGAAATTGTTTGTCCGTCTGGTGATCTTCTAGGCCTCTTCGGCTCTGATTACGCCGCGGCATCAATTCTGGGAAAGGTCAAGGTCTTGGGAAAACCGACCGACTCGCAAGAAGTTCTGGCTCTGCTGGAGTACCTACGAGCCAAGGAGATTGAGACAGTCCTGTGGTCCACAGATCTTGCTTCCGACTTTGAAGATCTTGACTATTCCCCTGGCTTCCAGCACTTGGCCAGTCTGCTCTATATCCCGTTGTCAGCCAATGGCCATGACTTTATTATTTTCTTTCGCAGTCAGCCTAGAGTAAACCAGGACAGCGGCGCCCTTGACATCGCATCCCGGTCGTCAGAGTGGTCTGCAGCAGAATTTGGAAAGGCTTCTATGTTGACGCTCTTGTATCGAACATTCACGGAGATTTGGCAAGAGAGAGAGGTGGCCATGCAGAACAACCAGTTGATGAGGCTCCTCCTAGCCAATACCGCACATGAATTCCGCACACCACTCAACGCAATCATCAATTATCTCGAGATCGCGCTAGACAGCTCCCTCAATCAAGAGACACGAGAGAACTTATCCAGGTCTCATTCAGCTTCAAAGTCATTGGTATACATCATCAATGACCTCCTAGATCTCACAAACGCAGAGAACGGACAAAGGCTCATCAAGGACGAAGTCTTCAATCTCTCTGAAACTCTCTGCGAGGCGGCCAACATCTTCTGGGAGGAGGCCAAGCAAAAGAACGTGAATCTTCAAGTCGTGCAGCATTCGGAGCTACCCCCAGTACTCGGTGATCAACGACGGGTGCGACAGGTTATCACCAATTTGATCAGCAACGCTGTTCAACATACGTCCTCTGGCGCTGTCACAATCGAGTCATGCATAATACCCGAGCCCTGCGAACCTGGGTACATCTCCGTGGAAGTCGCCATTCATGACACTGGCGCTGGCATGTCCCAGGAGACAGTGGAAACTTTATTCTGCGAGTTGGAACAGGTCTCCAACAAAGAATACATCCAAAGGCCAAATTCGAGTGGGAGGACTTGCGAGACAGGTGGTATGGAGACAGGCAGTGTGCTCGGGTTGGGACTTGCCCTTGTTGCACGCATTGTGCGCAATATGAATGGGCAGCTTAGTCTCAAGTCAGAAGAAGGGACAGGCAGCTGCTTCAAGATTCGACTCAAGTTCCCATTGCCGTCCGAGGAAGGTGCCAATGCGAAGGTAGCAAGTGGTGGCAGCTGTGGACACCAAACATGTCAGCAAAAGAACGACACGAATAAAGCACCGACTGAGGGTACGGCTGAGAAAGCAAATGGCATACCCTGTCGCTGCGGCGATGATAGTTTCCCAGGACCTGGACCTGGAGAAAAAGATAGCAACTGCTTGGACGTCGAGATTAATCTGACAAACGGGGAGTCCCGAAGTATCACCTTGGCTGCCCCGCACCCGACATCAGGCAAAAGGACCAAAGCCATAGAGGTGAGTGAAAACCGAAAATCTATCAATTCAACAAGATCTTTGGGTTAATAAAGAGAGTCTAACAACTCTTTTAGGGTCTTTTCACCGCTCCTGAGCAAGAAAAAGAAGAAAGGACTCGCGTTGTGCTCAAAGAGCCCAGGGCGCCAACCGAAGAGTCCGAGACCAAGACAGCCGAGATGAACACCAAGTCCAAACTGCACGTTTTGGTTGCCGAGGATGACCCTGTCAACAGTACTATCCTGAAGAAACGATTAGAAAGGTTCGGTTATCAGATTCGTTTGACGGGCAATGGCAAGGAATGCGCTGCTGTGTTCCGCGAGAATCCCAGCTCCTTCGATGCGATCCTGATGGACCTGCAGGTATGTAGAGCTCCTTGTACCCACAAAGTTTTGAAACTCACAATTTGAATTAGATGCCCATCGTTGATGGTCTATCAGCTACCAAGATGATTCGAGAGTACGAGGTCCAAGCTGATTTGGGCCATTATCATGTACCGATTTTCGCGGTCTCTGCCTCGCTCTTGGAAAAGGATCGACAAACTTACGTCAACTCTGGCTTTGATGGGTGGATCATGAAACCCATTGATTTTCAAAGAATTCATGAGCTTCTCGGGGGTGTGAAATCTACGGAAACACGAAGTACATGTTTCTATCGACCGGGGATGTGGGAACAGGGGGGTTGGTTCGCAGGGGATAATTAAGAGGGCGATGACATAGTCAGAGAGCATATACATATCCATCAATACCATAGGTTGATAAGTTAAGATTTTCACGGAAGTGTAGAGTCGTATTCCGCAGGCATGTGAGATCTTCTTTGGGCAATGCGCTGATTTGTTACAGTAAATACGGGCAGAGGGTCGCCATGAGGCCAACTCGAGCAATCGATCAAAGAGACACGATTCCGTACGGAGAGTCACCGGATTGAGGAAACGCTCTTTATTATGTTTTAAAGGGTACCTAGATTATGGCAGTATTTGGCCACTCTCTTAGGTTTGACACACCCTTCAATGTATACTTCTGTCCCTCTGAAAACTATCCTGAAATGGATTATCATTTCCCAATCTCGCCGTGACATCCTCCGTTGCGGGTGACTCTCTGCCCTAGAAATAGTGTTTCCGATGATCTGGGTAAGACCCTTGAATTTAATTTCGGCCACATTCATAAAAGCCGTGTTGCCGAGGGATTCTGCATGGACAGCGTCAATTTCGAGGTCGTTTTTTATGGCTCGCCGAAGCCATTTGTCGAAGGAAGAGACCTATTATGTCTGCTAGTATAGACACGAAAGGCCCTCAACACATCATAGAATGAATATTCCCCTTCTTCGATCTTATCGCGCCACCGAAGGAAGAAGTACTCGCTATGTGGCTCAATTCTCAGGACAGCAGTGAGGAAGTCGATGATGACTGGCTTGTTTCCACAGCTAACGTCAGGGACCCCGGCGACCTTGGCTTCTTCGTAGAGAGACTCCCATTTCCTTATCCAGGCTTCCACGTTGTTGTTTGATGGTGACGAGAGTATCAATTTCCTCCAAGCGTTCCGCATCGTTTGGAGGTGTAGCCTCACGTCTGGACGAAAGAGCCGTGCTAACCTCACCAGCTTATCCCTCGGAGACTGCTGGTCGGCGATCAGGTAATGATACTCCGCAGCTAGCGAGAGCACTATCCAATCAATCAAGCAAGAGAGGCGCTTTTCAATGCCCTGTCGTTTAGATTCATGTATCTTATACTCTAACAACATCGTGGTGAACAAGTCATAATCGTCGTCTTCAAGATCTTCCTCATTCTGGACATCTGGTTTGATATCGCTAGGGTGAGGCATTTTCAGCCTCTCCAATTCTTGGGGGACCTTCTTGACTTGATCATCTGAAAGATCCGGGTTCATATAGGCCCACATGTCGTGAGGCGTTGCACGTTTCTGCATGCGATTGATCCAACGCATCCACTGGGCTTGCGAGCGTAGACGTTGTTCCCAGGCCTCCACTTAAGTCCAAGAGCATCCTGCTTGTTTGATCGCTCGGAGTACTTTTCCTTGTTCTTGTGTCGTGGGACGCGATACGGGATGATCGGTTGCAGATTCTTGACTACCCCATGCTCGGGCCCCAAAGTTTGAGCTAACATCACTAGCTTGTCTCGAGGAGTCTTCAATGAGACTATAAGACCACGTAATACTGAAGAAATCGATCGAGTAATGAGGTCGTCCAAATTGTTGAGAGCATTTATGACATGCTCGCGCCGAAGGAGCTTCTTCTCATATTCATCCTCCAATCGATCGAATTTGGCAAATAGCTTTTCGGACAAATCCAAATCGATCTTAGCGCCACGATCCGCTCCAAAAAAAGTCGGAGATTTCGGGCATTTCAGGCAAGTCAGGTAGATTGCGGATGCTCTCATCTGGCAGGTCTGGATCGATATATTGCCATACATCCTTCATCTGCGCAACTGCTTGAATATGCCCTATCCAGACTGTCCATCCGGCCTCTGACCGGAGGTGGTACTTCGAGTGAAGCGCCATAGAGAGACTGGGCTCCGCAACAGATGGGATGGGATATCCCTCTAACAACTGCAAGGAGGTATGCGTCCTCTAGAAGGCTCTTGCCAACATGTCGATTGTTGATGTTTGAATTAATTGATAGAGCTAGGGGTTCCAAAAAAGAATTCTGCCTACCAGTACCAAGAAAATTGCTTATTAAGCCTTCTGTCTTGGAACAGGTAGGTATGGAAATCCATGGGATAGTAGATAGGAAATGTAAGGTTACTTCCGGCTACTCTTTTCGGTTGTTCCGTCGTGCTGCTGTGTAAATAGACGTCGGAAATGAAGCAATATCAATATAATGTTGACCATTTATCAAGCTTCAATCTTCAATTGACTCTGGATATGCCTTTCAGCACAAACAACCGAGGCTTATTCTCCCCGCTTGACCCACTACTCCCCCCGCGCCCCCTCTATACTCATCCTTACAGTTTTTTATTCCAATTGCATAGCCATCATACCCTTCAACTCTCTCCCAAGCTGCAATGTCCGAATACCCACACCATATTGCCCTCTTGGGTGCCGGCACAATTGGCCTGTCAATGTTAGCCATGCACCTCCGTCGCGCCGACACTCGCGTAACAGTCTTCGACCCTCGACCCGATGCCGAGAACCAACTCCGCGTACAACTCCCCTCATTCCTCGACACTTCACAATCTACCGCCTCTAATTCAAATTCATCATCTGACACTCTCATCGATACTCTCATTTCCACAAACCGCCTCCGCCTAGCATCCTCCATCCACGACGCAGTCCAAAATGCAACCATCATCCAAGAACAAACTCCCGAACTCCTCTCCTCCAAGCAAGCCCTCTGGAACGAGGTGACTCGCTCCGCAGATGTAAACGCCAACCTCTGGAGTAGTTCGTCCGGTATCCCTGCCTCAGCACAGGCGGCGACTTGCACGGCCGACGTCCAAGCAAGACTCCTCGTCGCTCACCCGTTTAATCCCCCGCACCTCATGCCTCTCGTTGAGATAGTGCCTAGCCCGAGCACAGCACCGGACCGAGTCACCTTTGTACAGGAATATTTCAAGGCCATTCCAGGACCGGGAGTGGAGGAATCTTCCAGCAATACATCTCAATGCCCATCATCACAACATTACCGCCCGGTAACCCTCCAAAAGGAAATCCCGGGCTTCGTCGGTAACAGACTCGCCTTCGCCCTCCTCCGGGAAGCATGCCACCTCGTCGGCGAAGGCGTAGTCTCAGCCCGCGACCTCGACGCAATCGTCACATCCAGTCTCGGTCCCCGCTGGGCTGGCAGCGGTGTGTTTGAGAGTTATCACGCCGGCGGCGGGGAGGGTGGCATAGGTGCGTTTTTGGAGAAATTGGCGCCGACGGTGAAGGATGTTTGGGGGCAGTTGGGACAGCCGGTTATTTTGACGGAGGAGGAGAGGAGGATGCGTGGAAATGATGGTGATGATGGTGAGGGGGGAGATGAGGAGAAGTGGAGGGAGATGGTTGTCGAGCAGACGGAGGAGGCGTATGGAGTGGGGATATCGGCGGAGACGAGAGCGAGGAAGGTGAAGATGTTGAATGGGGTGTTGGAGATGCAGAAGGAGTGTTTTGGAGAATTGTAAAGTGTGCTTTATAGCTTGGAGGAAAGGTGTTGTATACTCCGAGACAGGAGGGTTCATTACTACATACCATATACTGTACCGGCTGGATCCCCCATTTCTCCACTGGTACAGTAAATTGCATTCATTGGCCAAACGGCTGGAGAACCCTATTTACCATCGATCGACCAATGATGGACTGTTGAATTGTATTTGGAAGGTAAGTAGATCGAACTATTCCGTGGAATATTGTTGGCGGCAGTCAATGACCGCATGACATTCAATTGAATCCCCAGGGTATGATGATCTAAAATTGCACTGAAATCAACGACACGACACGAAACCGAGGCAAGCCCGGTGATATGCAGGTAGAAACCCAATGCAGATGCAAATTAACAAAAGAAACATAACAAAATTGCAAACTCAAAAGATACCACATCACATATATCATAACCATAACATCAATAATACTCCGGCAACCCCAAACTCGAGAAATCAGGCACAGTATCCCCACACTTAAAAGAAGGCGAATACGCCTTCTTCGGCATAAACCCATTCTTCCACGCCGTGCGATAACTCCACTGCGCCGCAGATTCTGTGCGCCATGTCCAGTAGAACCAGCCCTGGGCCGTCTCGAAAGCAGACATTTGGGCTTCGGCGTAGGTTTGAAGCCACTTTTTGTACTCGTCTGAGTAATCGGCGACATCCGCGTTGGCGCTGTTGCAACTACATGTCCCTGCGTCCGCGGTGGGACAGTATGCAGTTGATGAGCTGGTGTCGTAGGATCCTTCCCAGCGGGTACCGCGGCCTACGTTGTTGAGATACTCTGCGCAGTCGGTGTCTGCTTGGGACCATTCGCCGCAGATTGTGGGACCCCATCTGGTGAGAGTGTTAGTTTGGTTGGGGATGAAGGAGGACGGGGTGGTGGAACTTACCCAGAGCTGGTGCTGTTGATGTTCTGGATCATAGAGTACCAGCTGTTGCAGATGACTTCAATCTTGGCAGTGTGGTTGAGAACGATCTCACCGGTGTTGAAGGTGGTGTATTGATGGGTGTCGAGATACATGTTGTCGGGGTGATCCTTGAACATATTATCCCATTTGTCGAGGTTAAGGAATCCGTCATGGAGGACTATCGCCGCATCAACACCATTGTTGCGAACAAGCTCCGCCGCTTCTTGAGTCCAGTTCAGAACCTTCTCTACAGGAAGCGAGAGCATCAGAGGCTCATTGACAAGACCGTAGATAGTCACGATATTCTTGTATCGATCTTGTGCGAAGAATTGCGACAGTTGATTGTGAATCTCCAACGATCTCTTTCGGTTCAATGCACCATCCGTCCCGTCTATCCAATCGATCTTCCCTTGGTGACCGCTGTGGTTCCATCCATTCTGGCTGCCAGGAAGACCGTGAAGATCCAGCTTCACTCGAATTCCATATTTGCGGCAATACTCAATCGCCCGCAAAAGGTAACGCCAGGAGATCTTAGCGACATAAGGGTCGCCGTCATAGGTGGTTACGGCCCAGTAGGAATATGGGATGCGGACATGGTCGATTCCGGCTTCCTTGATCTCGGCAAAGTCTGATTCGGAGAGGAAGGTCGCATAGTGCTTCTCGATAGTTGTTGCTGCAGAGGAGCCCAGCTGCTTTGTGAGCGTCCATTCGTCGATGACACTGGATGAGTAGCCTTTGAATAGAGATGGTGTAATGAAGGGTTCGATGGAGAGCCATCCGCCGAGGTTAACACCGCGAATTGGTTGTGAACCATAAGGGAATTTCTGGTTCAGAGGTGGAACATTCTCGTTCGCCCTAGCAGAGTCATCCCATGAAGAGTTGAGGCCCATGATGTACAAACCACCGACTGTCTCGTTTGTGAAAGTGACATTGAACCCTTCGGTTTCGTACCAAGTAAATGGATCAAGGACAGTACCTTGAGCATAAGACTGGAGAAGTCAATTAGCAGGGCTATTGAGGTAGGGGTTGATCAGACATACCGGAACGCTATCTCGACTGATCCCGTCGAGATTCGAGTTAGAACCTGAGCTGGAGGAGCTGCTCGAGGAGGAGTCTGAACCACTGTGATTCTTATTCACCTCGAGCACAGCGACGGGGATGACAATAACCAGCAGCAACAGTACAGCAACTATGCATCCAACAACCAGTCGCTTCTTCTTCGACCAAGAGGCCCAGAATTTCCATTTTGGCTGTTGGTCGCCGCTATCATAACTGCCTTCCCAACTGTCTTCTTGCTTCCAATCTTCCTCCATCGCAGGCCCACCTCCTCCTCGACGACGCATCTTCATTTCAGGACTTCTCCCTTCCTCCAGATATGCCCCAGAGACAACACGAGCTCCAGACTTATGTCGCGATCTCCCCTCGGCGATATCCGCTCCAAGTGCACCGGCGGCCGCAGCAGCGACACCTGCACCCGCCAATGCAGCCTTCTTCTTTTGTCGACGGCGCTCTCTCCGAGCCTCATCCTCGTCTCGAGATCGCTCGCGCCGATCTTCATCCTCATGCTCAGATGCCAATCGCGCCATTGCATCCGCACTAAGCAAATGAGACGCGCTGCTTGTCGACTCCGTGCTCCGATGCTTACTAGCAACAGCCGCAGCAGCAGCAGCCTCTCGTTCCCATTCACGATCGCGCCGTTCCTCGCGCTCACGCGCTTTACGTCGTTGCCGTCGAGCTTCAGATTCGATATCCCGCGATCTCTCCCGTTCCCTCTCGCTTTCCTCCCCGCGCGCCTTATACCGTCTCTCTCTCACATCCTTCATCGGACTCCCCTCATCCTCGATATCCCGGCGCCGACGATGTCCATCCCGATCTCGTTCGCGATCCCGCTTTTTAATCGGTGACGTAGCAGGTGACTCTTTCGCTTTAGACCTCTCCCTCTCTCTTTCCCTGCGCCGTTCCCCCACAGCATCGCTATACCCCCGCTCCTCCTCACGCTGTCGTCTCCTCTCACGTCTTTCCCGCCTCCGGCGCTCATCGTAGTCACTCCCACCCCGCTCGCCATTATCGTAAGAGTCGTAGCCCTCCTCGCCGCGGAATCGGTATTTACCGCGCGCCTGGCCAGGACTAGACGCGGCGCCTTCATCGTCTTCATCGTAGCGACCGCGGATATATTCGCGCTCGCGATCACGTTCTCGTCGGCGCTCTCGTTCGCGCTCGCGTGCCCGGTCTCGTTCTCGCTCGCGCCCGCCGTGGCGGTCCCGGCTGCGAGATTCACCCGGCATGCGAGCTGTCTGGTTCTGGGAAAAGGCCGCGAATGGCTGGTAGGGGGCCTCGTGCCCTGCGGCGGGCCGATCCTTGACGTTTTCGACTGTTCAGGGAAAGATCGGGGAGGATATTTGTGGGCGAGGAATGCTGGGCGAGGGGTGTCTGTGGAGCCAGCTGATTTCCCCGCGAAATGAAACGTGTCGGGCCTTGACGTGTGGTATGTGGTACGGGGTTAGGTCGTCGGAATTGAGATTTCGCCGATTAGGTAGTCATCAATCGTGATTTGGGCAGTTAGGAGCTTATGGGCAGCTCTGTGTGTTGAGTCGAGTTGGTGGTGGAATCTCGGCGATTTGTGTTTTGCTTTTACCCCATGCGCGTTAGTGCCGAGGGCGACGTAAACAGCAAAGGCAGGACACGCAATCCGTATTGGCAGCGCTTGGCCCTGGATTAGAGGAGGAATTGGTGTCAGGTCGAGATAATTTGTCTCGATATTAGCGATGCTCAGGTGCCTTATCGTGATCTTAGTGGAGCTTGGAAATCTCTCGTTGCGCAGCAACTAATTTGGGTGGATCTTGATGCCGAAATAGTTCATGGCTGAGCTGGTTTGCCATCTCGCAAGACATGATGATGTCAATTGTCAATGCCAAGGGCTCGAGTTACATTAACTAACGTGAAATTTTTACTTGGAAAGACTCGGTACGAAATATCATATTTCACAGAGACATGGCATTGAGGACACATTAAAATACACTTATTTCACTGACCACCTCCAAGTACAATGCAACAAGCTCCCGCCCTTTCTAATACACGAGGAAATGAAAAAGATAAACACAAACCGAAGAGGAAACATGTGTGTCGTATCAATCAATAAAATCAGGGTATGAAAACTCCAACGAAAAGAAAAGACAACAGATGATGGGTGAAAACGTAGCGTCAAAAGGAAACTGCCTGGTTCAGAAAGCCAGGCTTACCGGCATGGTCGTTGATAATATGAATGGTCAATCGAGAGACATGTCCACCTGTACAGTTTGTGTGATGAGTATGGAAGATGAAAGCATGAATAAGTATGATGTAAAGAAAACAAGTAAAGAAATAAAATAAAAATCAATAAAATGAATTGTCGCTGGGTCCGGGGAATCTAGAAGAATGAAAATCGAGGCAGTAGATTGCCACAGGCGAGACCATCCAGAATCTTTCCTGCATGAAGATAATGCAGAATAAATAGGTGGCTGAAAATTATCCACAAGTACGGTCCAGACATAGTCTGCCCAACATTATGATAAGGTGATCATTGCGACGGTCGAGTGGATCAGACTGGCAGTCTCCAGGCTGACGGAGCGATAGATCGCAAACGAGGCACCAGGTGGGCCACTGATCACGTCCGGCCATGTAATTTTGGGGAGGCAAACACCACGAGAGTCTGGTTCACACAGGAAGGTCGGGTGCGTAAACGTCTGAGATAGACCACAGTCGGTGCAACAAGAGCCTACAAACCCATTCATAGACAAGCTTGTCTCTGGGGATTGATCGCCGGCCTCAAATTCTTTTGGGAGGATCAACTACTTCAGCTGATGATTTGTCGGGCGCCTTCCTTGCCCAAGACACCCGGCTCGGTAGGCTTAGGGCTGCGATCGCGGCCCTTCTTTCTGCTCAGGAACGAAAGCATGCCGCTGTTGGATTGCTTGCCCTTGCCCGCACCCTCAAAGCCTTCAGCTGGGAGGGTAGAGCTGTGATCTGCGAGCTCGCTCCAGCTGCCGGCTTCCTCCAAGACCATTTGCACACCGCCTCCCTTGCTCATCTTTCTTGTGGCACCACCAGGGCGAGGCGCTGGGGGCAATGGGCGGTGGAAAGACGGGGCCGGAGGCATAGGTGGAGGCGGGGGCGAGGGCGAAGCACGAGTCGAGGGTGAGGGCGGTTGAGGACCGGAGACCGAGTCATTCGGATCAAGGTTCTCGCTGACACTTGTCAGGTTCTCATTGTGAGAGATGGCGTGGAAGGAACGCTCGTGCTGTGGCGGGGAGGAGTTTCGAGCGGAGGATTCGGGTTGTGAAAGTTGACGGGAATGTGTAGTGGATGTCGCGGTAGCAATGGGAAGGCAGTCTTCCGGGTTACTAGAATGGGTGGGTTAGAAAGTCGGCAATCATGGTCGTCAAGATATTTCCACTTACGTGGACGCAGCGATAGCTTCTGCGGCATTGCCTTGGAAGCTAACAAGAGTATAATCAAACGGCTCAAACATCGTCTCGATCAGACGATGGAGCTCATCCTCACGGACCTCCTTGGCAGTCGCATCCTCGCGCAATTCAGCACGTGGCTTTTGCCGACGAGCACGAGCCTCGAGGGGTGCTTCTTCTAACAGTAATTCCTCCAGATCGTAGGTCGCGTCGAAGTTGGTCTTATCGCTAGATGGACGGAAGACAGGAGAGTACTCTTTCCGCTCGAGCGCATCAAAGTCGATATCTGCAAAGAACATGTGCGACGTGAAACTTTCGAAGCCGATGGCGCCAATGCGTCGACTGCGGTCCTTTTCCATCAAGGCCGACAAGGCTCGGAGACAGGGGACGGAGACAGCGGGGTTGGTGACATAGTATTTGGGCTGCGCTCTCTTGATATTCTCGCTGAGAGTCTCTTGACTGCGGCCTTCGAACGGTCGCTACGCAAGGTGTCAGCCCAGTTAATAGCCAATGTCGAACGGGGACGTACCTTATTGTAGATGCACTCATAGAAGGTGACACCTAAGGACCACCAATCGACTTCAAAGTAGTAACCGCCACCTTCATACACTTCGGGGGCTAGATAAGCCAATGTTCCCGACTTGCTCGTCAGAGGCTTTCCCGGTCGGAAGTCTGAGGCGACATTCTAGATGAGATGGGGACGATTAGTGACCGAGAGGTTAAATATTCAAAGATTGTGCCACATACGAAATCAGCCAAGTGAACATGTCCCTCCGAGTCCAAAAGCACGTTGTCGGGCTTGAGATCACGATGGATAATGCCCTGCGAGTGGATATATCTCAAGGCACAAGCCAGCTCTGCCATCCAAAACCGCACTGCCTCCTCGGTGAAACACTTCCGCGAAATATGAAACCGAAGATCGCCGCCATTCATCAGATCCACCACAATGTAGCTAAGATAGGAGGGGTCAGCCCATGCACACTAGCTGAAAATGGATAGCAGGGCCGAGACTCACATGTATTCCATATCCTGGAAGCTGTACCGCAAGTTGCAAAGGAACGGATGGTTCAAGTGCTCCAACATTCGGCGTTCACGAATAATGTTTCGTACACTTTCCGACCGGACCACTAGAAGCAAAGCAAATGAGTTGGGCTGCAGATGGCAGAATTGTCGGGAAACGCGGGGAATCCAAGCATACCCTCTTCCTTGCGAATATACTTGAGAGCAAACGTTAAGCCAGTATCCTTCCTCTCCACAATGCGGACTTTGCCAAAGGCACCCTTGCCGACCACGCGAAGGAGGCGGAAATGGTTGAGGTTGACTGTTTCGCGGGAGTCAGTATATTGCTTTTCTCAACCCGAGCCGTCGGGGCTTCTGGAGCCGTTCGACGCGTGTTCGGTTTGCAAATTGAACGGGTTTCTGCTCAACATACCCGCATCATTGCAAGCCACCGGCTTCCCCTGAGAATTACCCATCTTTGAACGGGGACAAACGATGACCGAAGATAACTTATTTCCACCAAATGTTTCCTAGCCACATCACACTAGTTTGTAGAACCTCGGAAGATGGGACGTCCGCGTCAGATGTGCCGATGAGGGAACCTGACACACGGAAAAGGGAAATTCTGAGTTGTAAATGGCGATTTCAACCTTCGACGTCCATGAGAAAAGGTCGAATGTAGGATCCCGGAGATAGGATCACGAAGCGGGGGTTCAATGATTCGGGTCGAGCCAAAGACGGAGGAGTCGAGAAGTAGGGTCGTAAAAAAAAAAAAAAAAAATTGGGTGATGGACAGCGAATCGCAAAATTGTTCAGCGATGCAGAAATCAAAATTGACCCGACTGCAGCAGAGACTGGATTATGTATACTTCGCGAACAAGGTGAGGGCCCGAGAGCGAAGGGGAGTCCCAAGCGCGCCGTTGGAACGGGATCGGGAGGGTTGGAACTTGGATAGAGGGATCGGGAAGGTCACCAGCCACGGTCGCGGGATCGCAGGAACAATGGATATGAAACGGGTCGAATAGAAAAGTGCGTCGGATGTCTCGCAGCTGTTCGTGTCGCAGTTTCGCAGCAGCTCGTAGGTCCAGTTCGATTGCGTCTTTCTGGAAGGGAAAGAAAGGGGAGGCCGAGCGGTCAGGAAAACGGCAGTACGGGGCAGGACGGGCAGTTTGGCAGTATTTCCAGAGCCAATCATGCCTCCCCCCCCACGGCCAGAGAGACTGGACAAAGAGGATAGGGGGGAGGAGAAGCAATTAACAGTTTACCGCCAGTCTTTTTGGTCGGACGCCGATCTACACAGCTCTTCTACACTTCTGATCTAGGCTACCCCCTTCGTTCTATGTTTAAAATGACGGTGAACACCTTTCCATCTCCATGCTAGCCTTCCCCGGCCTTTAATCACAGGACTAATACCCCTTCCCCGTCCAGCAGCAGCATGCCATAATAACAGGACTTCAGCTATGTATCCCGAGGTTGTCGAGCATTACCGGAACAGGCGAAAGAACTAGGACCCACGGGAGGCGAAAAAAAGGGAGAAAGCAAACCACCCCCAGTGGAGGAGGGTCATGGTTAGTTCGACGGCGGCTTGACAAGGTGGAAACTTTCAAGATCCAATCCACCACTTGGCTGGCTGCTTGCTACCAGCCAGTCACCCAGCTCGCCAATCGCGGCCATATCGATTGGCCATATTATTGGGCCATACAGTGGCTACGATAGTTTCGGATATTTTGTCCACATAAACAGTCGTCTGTTGTAAAGAACTCTTTCGCTCTCTGAAACTGCCAATACTGACCTGTCAGGTAATTATTGACTGAGTTTGAGTGGGGGTCCAATCGTCAGGAAGATATGTATCGGGATGGAGCATAATCTGCAGTCTATAGAGGGGGGAGGGGGGGGGTCTCGCCAGGTCTCTCACCAAATATGAACGTCTGATTTACTTCTTCCGACACAACAAAGACTGGACTAGTTATCCAATGCAGCCCCCGATCGAGCCAACCAGATCCCGGTATGCACCTGCAGCACATGGGCCTAGCCAGAGGAGCATGATACCGTCAGATATAGTACCAACCTTGCTACCGATAATTCAATAGTCAGGCAATGGATTCAAAGATAATCGATCAGGAATGACAAATGAATCAGAAAGTAACCTGCTACTTACAGCAGTACTGTAAGCTAAAACCCCAGTAGTCTCTTGCCACGCGATTTTTTGATTCTTCGAGACTTTCGATCTTCGTATCTCGTGGCCGCCACGTTCTTGACCGCCCTCAGTCGCATATGCAAGCCAACCAGAGGCTTGACTGCCTCTGCATCTCGGCTGACCAGCTCAGTCAAATCTCCCTGGTCAGATTAATCAGAGTGGTCTGACTATCCGTCTATTCTGGTTGACTGGTCACACAGGAACGTCCGTGGAATATTCGCAGAATATTCGAAAGGGCTTCATGCCGCAGCGCACAATGACTGGTGACTGGTCACTTTCCACACCGTTCCCTTGCAGAAACCCCAGTCCCACTACTAGCCGTAGCGCTAGAGACCATGCGATCTCATCTATCCAAGACCGGGTCGATAATCATGACTCGCACACTTGTGGTGTTGTTTGTCATGGCTTCAATAAATTATCATCAATCACCGTGACAAGACAGGGGTTCCCCAGCACACCCATAATACAGATCACGACGGTCGCATGGCCCATCCCCTGTTAAAGTTAGCAGGCCACTACTCCTGGTCCACAGTGGGCAATAATCGACAGGATCCCAGTCCGCTGTTTCAGCTGCACCATGACAAAGAAGATGTGGTCCACGCTGAAACTGGCGGTTTCAGGTTCGACGCCTTTGGCTTTGGAGAAACCTTGTCAGGTTGGAGCAGTAGTCTGGGATTATTCTTATTAAGAACTTGGTAAGGCTGGCCGGGATTGGCTAGTACTACTCTCGAGCCTCTAGTCCTTAGTGCTACTGTACTCAGCCTCCCAATTTTAGATCGTATGAGTCGCATTAATCAGATCCTCGTGGATGGTGCCACAAGTAGACATTGCCCCGATCATGATCGGCCAATCTGTGAGTCTATCTCTAACGCCGACGTGCGTGAATAGGTTCGAAGCTGAACAAAGGAAGTGGGGGACTTCGGAGCTATCTGTATCCGCCGGCTTTGGGAGCTCAGCATTTCTTGGCCTTCGGCATGGCCCATTGATCTTCTGACGGGTACGGGGTAGTGGGACTACTGTCGGGCTTAAATGCCATTTGCTTGCGCAGGGGGAAAGTTTGATCTTTCTATCCTTGGCATATTCGTGGTGATACTGTCAAGAGTATGATAGGGCTGCGGAGTTCATGCGACAACCGGGGCAGTCTGGTGTAATGGAATCGCTTATGTGTTATACAGCTACAGACCTTCTGCAGGTATACGCAATCTCAATCAAATAGTAATTACTCATTCTCAACACAGAATTCCTATTTGAGTAATCGCTCCCATTCAATTGCGCCGATTCGGGGAAGCATATATCCGCTGCACATACCCGAGACATCGGGATCTTGCTGTCAATTGCCGTTCAAATGCCTCTTGTCCAGATTCAGACAGGAACAAATGAATGGTATACATACTATCGCCAGAGCTGGTTCAGCTCATCTAATACAATGAGGTCACACTTAGTAGAGTGTACATGGCATTGAGTCGCTCGGCTAGGCTCAGGAAACCCATACTGTTTCAATTGTTCCTGTAGCGAAAATTATACAATCAGATCGTAACTATCTCAATTTCACTCTATACGGATATGATGAACGACTTTCCAATTCTGTTGAATATATCAAAATGGGAATGTCGATATGGAGGTTCATCGCGAGTCCTGGGGGGTCACGGGACATCCGTACCTGCCTCGATTGTACTTCGACATCCAACGTCCAACCCTCAGCCCAGCCAATTCCTCCTAAATTACAGTCACTGCCTAGTTGCCTGTGAATTCAATTCC
This sequence comes from Penicillium goetzii, assembly GCA_037043885.1. Lineage (NCBI taxonomy): Eukaryota > Fungi > Ascomycota > Eurotiomycetes > Eurotiales > Aspergillaceae > Penicillium > Penicillium goetzii. The sequence goes on from JAWLST010000001.1 coordinate 703,747, forward strand.
AGATGGAGCCAGATTTATCAAATTCGTCAACAGAGGCTGTCTCGCCTCACTTCCCTCCTCCGAAACGAAACCTGCCACCGTCCAATGGCCAGACAAGCAAAAGGAAGCCAGTGCTCATGCAGCGCCCCCAGAGTTCCGGGATCGATGTGACAGGCTTCTCGTTTGCTAGACCGGTAAACCAGCCCAAGGGATTTACCCTGAAGCCAATGCCCCGATTGCCTCCGCATGGCCATGCTTCCCTCGAGCAAGTAGGTGGGGTGGAATCGCAGAAGCATACAACGAGACGGGAGAAGGAAGTGTACGTTCAACCTGCAATTCTACTTTATACTGAGCTCATTTTCTTGCAATGTAATAGCCCGTCCAAGTCAATTGCCGATTCGGGACAGCAAAGCCTTGAGCATTATCTTGCCGAGAGGACTCCATGTCCACTGCCCAAGGATCACACACAAACTTCAAAGATCTCTCAAAAGAATTCAAACCTGCCGAGTAATGAGGTCACGAGCCCAGAAACCTCGGGAAATGCAAACTTGGCGAAGGGACAAGAAGTCATAGACCTGGAACCAGAAAGTGACACTGCTCTTACAACACAGGCTGTCGCTAATAGCAGCATTCCGGTAAGAATCCAACACACCAGATCAATTGATAAATTTTGACGGCAAAAAGGCCACAATTTCCCGGGACACCGCATCTCGCCCGGCTCAAGATCGGGATCGGCATGCATCAGCAGTCCAGAACCCTCCCCTGCCACGAGTCCCTGCTCGATCCAAGGATAACTTACGAGTTTCCAAGCCTCGGCGCGAGAACGGCAAGACTGCTCTCAGTCGGCAGCAGAGGTCCATCTCGAGCAACAGATCAGGTCTTCATCATTTGACCGAGGACACCTTGTTCGAGATGCTCATTGGCAGGATCAGACAGCGCGAGGAGAATGAGATTGCAGCTGCCAACATTCAACGCCGAATGGAAACACAGATCTTGGAGCTGAAAGATGAAAACCGAGATCTTCACCACCGACTCGAAACTGGTCATTTGCAGTTGCAGAAAAACGAAGTGGAGCTCAAAAAGCATCAGGCCCGACTGGAAGACTGGAAGTTGAAAATCCGGAAGTTCAAACAGGTCGTTGATGAATTGGGACATGATCAAGATGCCCTCAAAGAGGATAATGAGCGGTTCAAGACCACTGCTGCAAGTCTGGAAAGGGAGAAGAGTGAGCTCTTTCAAGCCATTGACGTTGCCAAGCTCCGGATCGCCCGAGCAGAGGGGATTGCAGATGAGCAGCGCAAGGAGATCGCCGAGAGTGAACAACGTGTTGCTCTGCTACAGCAGGCTTTGACAGCAGCTCAAGGTCAGGAAGAGTGCACTAAAGCAGAATTGATCAGTGAACGGAATCGCAGTGCCACGCTAGAGTCATATATCCAGAACTACGCCCTGACTCAAGCAAAGCAGATTAGCCTCATCAAAGATGATCAGGCAAAGCTCATGCATGAGCTAAATGCAGGGCTAGAGTCAATTGCCACCAACGCGACCACTTTCAAGGACGACATGCTTTCGGAAACCAAGACAATCTTCAACCAGTGTCGCGCTTCCATCGAGAGCTTGAGTGAAAAATGCTCCGACGAAAAGCTGGAGGTCCAAGATTTCACAGCTAGCACCCGAGATGTGATTTCCCAGTAAGTTTCACGGACAAGATAATGAGAACAGACATGCTAACTCTTCGATTTTAGGATTGACAACCTAGCAATAAAGCTCACAGAAAGTGTCGAGACCAGCAACAGGGTCAATGTCGGTGTGTCCAAGAGTGTTCAGGACAGCTTGCACTCGATTGAGTCTCATCTTGGCGCCGATTCACAGCTTTTCCAGCAGCTTGCCGAGAGTGGCACCTCATACAGATGGCTGAAAGACAAGCTTGGAACCGTTGAACCGACATTGGAGAACCTCAGTGCCTCGGTGAAGGTCATGTTGGATTCTGGGAGCAAGCTCGTTCAACAGTTCGGTGACTTTGGTAACAAGCTAGAGGAAGCGCAAATGCCCAAGGGCAATCCGGAGCTAGAGAGACGGTTGGCAGAGAAATTCGCTGAGAACACGCAGCTCCAACTGGGACTCCAGAAAATGTCCTCGGAAATTGACAGTCTCAAGCAGCTGGCAAGCGAAAGAGACGCAAAGATTCAAAGTCTGCAACAATCTCTGACAGACGCAAGGGAAAAGTACAGAGCTACCGAGGACCGAAATCAAGAATTAGAAATCGAGAAGACGGCTTTGAAAGGTGAAATGGAGTTGAGGGATCAGAGAATCCGTCACGACTTGACCACAGAGCATGCCAACTCCCGAAACCAGACGAAGGTCCAATACGAGCAAAAGCTGCAAACTTTAGAGGCGGAGAAGGACGAACTTGAAAAGGGTGCCGAGCTCGCAATCACTCAGTTGAGTGGTGTCCAGGGTGCTTTGGTGGGTTATGCGACAGTATTGATCGCAGGAACATAGCTAACTACCTCAAGGTTGAGGCAAAACGACTAGTTGATGATCAGAGAGCACAGCGTGAATCACTGGTATGTCACTCATCTTGTCCTCAGAAGCGCAGCTGACCCACTTAGGCCCAAGAGACAGAACAACGGATTCAACAGCTCACCCAATCTTGCTCCGAGCATATGGCGCGAGTAGACGCTCAGACTCTGGAGATCCAGAAGTATCAGGAAGCCGAAGCTACTTCGTGTCTGGAACGGAATGGCCTTCAAGAACAACTCCGGCAGGCCCAAGAAAGGATCCACGAGCTCGAGCAAGCGTTTGTGATCCCATCTGTAGAGGAAGAAGGTCCCCGAGTACCTCCAGCCAACATTGTTCCCTTCTCAGCTCTTGAGAGCCAGCTTTCGCCATTGCGAGCCACCTCGCCGTATGGAGACCCAGCGGACTTCGCCATGCTATTTATGTCGGATGAGCTTCTGCTCTCAGCGCCACATGACAAGGTCAAAGAGGACAAGGGATCCCCAAGTTGTCAAGAAGAAGCAACAGCTGAAGAAAGCAAAAAGCCACTTGAAGTCGCTGATCCAGCAAAGGTATTCGATATTCCTCGGGACACGGATCCGCCTCCCCCACGAGCCAACATGAAGCGCAAAGCAGTCAATTTTGCACCACAACGAACTGCGAGCACTGGGAGTCAGAGAAAGGGATCTCTCGACACTGGTGCCCCCTCTACTGAGGTCCAGAGCTCCACACAGGCCGAGAAAGAATCGGAGGAGCGGCCTGCCAAAGTCACAAAGCATATCAACAAATGGACTTATAGTCGGGTTCATGCTTCCGGAATCGAGGTCCAGCAGGAGCAGCCCACGGCGCCGCCGACTCGTGCTACAAGGGGAGTGCAGCGAGCCAGCCCGAAAGGCCTTGTCTCTGCCAGTAGCGCCAGCGAAGCAGCAGGTCGGTCCAATACCCGGGGTCGTGGCAAGCGGCGTTCGCGAGGCAAATGATATCCTTCCCTCCTTCCTTGGCTTTGCGAGTTCCATTCCTGATGATTGCAAACAGGAGACAGATACAATGCCCGATTCAGTCAGGAAGGCTAAGTCCTCAACTATTAGAGGTTGTCAGCCGAAAGGGAGCTCCTCCTTGTTGGCCGACAATCCCCTCGCGAGACATTTAGTGTTATGATCTCCTGGTCGCAGAGGGAGACGTGAGTCGCTAACATGTTATAATATGAGACATTTGTACATGTCATCAATATTTCCGGAGAAGAAGGGATCTGTTTCGTCGTTCATGTCTTACCGCTGCGGTCGAACCGACCTGCTCAATGTCATTAAAGTGAATATACACTTAAAACTCACAGGGTTATGTAGTGGAATGAAAGATTTATTTTCAATTCAGAACCCAAAGCTGTAATGCTCGTAACGCCAGACACAATGCTCCATCAAAAGGAAGTACAGTGGAGCAGCTGAGAGAGAATCGCTCTCATCAACACTTCCCAGGATATAATGTACACAATAAGGCCACTCAGCCCAGACATCCCCTTGTCATAACCAACACAGCCTCTCGGGATATCCTCTGAAGACGAGCCCATGCCGAGAGGCGCAATTTCCGATCAAAAGCGTAGAGGTGAAACAATTCGGGTGAAGTGGAAAGGTTCGCATAACCGGTATCTGCTTCGCCGGGAGTTTCGACACAAGCAACGAGACAGACGACGCTCGGAATGCAGAACGGGGTATATCGGAAATCGTTTTCGTAGTCGACAACACTTATTTCGCCTTTCCACCCTTGGTCGCCTCAAGGAAAAGCACCTTCTTCTTCACGACAGGATCGTACTTGAGCATGGAGAGCGGGCGGTGCGCACGGGGCCGGATCATAGTACGGTAGAAACCCGTCATCGCCATGGAGATCAGGCGGACTGTGATAGTGCGTGACTTCGCTGTTGAGAAGATGTTTGTTAGCAGGGCACTGTTTCGTCGTTGCGGGCTTCACTTCGGGGATGGTGTTGCGCTCCGGGGCCGGGTTGACGGTGGAGGTCCGGCCATTGAGCGCGGATTTTGGGATTTGATGATCTGTGGCAGTTTGAGCTGAGCTGTTTACGCACCTTTCTTGGCCATTTTTGCTCGACGTCCCGGGGAGACTGGGTCGTTTGTTCGATGGGATGGAAATTCGAAGCGCGGCGCTGGGCAAAACCGTCCACTCCCGTCCGTTGTCCGTGTCACGTGTCTTGCTTAGTCATGGGATTTGGCTGTCCCCGCCCGGGCACTACTACTAGGCAGCGGCAAGAAGGACGCCGCTTGAGTAGTAGTAGTATTGCTCTTGATATTCTGTGTTATCTACTCTTGTCAAATGTAAAAACAACTTCAAATGGGAACTCATTTGATTGACAAGTGGGCAATCTAGCAGACCCTGATCTATACCGGCAATTCTACCGGTAAACTCGGCCGGTGAACAAGGATTTAGGTAATTGCAGCGCCCGGGCCGGGCATCTGCAGACTGCAGGGCTGTGAGGTCGCATCAACGCTCACTAGTGCCAAGCCTGAGACATTGTTGCTTAATCTTCTTCAATCGTGCCACCCGCTGGGCCCACGGTCTTCTATCTTGCCTCGCTTAAGCGGGGTGATCGGGGCGCTGGCAATCCTTCAGGATTGAGATGCAGACTCGGTGGAGAAAAGGTCCTCCAGAAAAGTACGATAGCATAGACTAAGAATGTTGCATATCGTGCATTTTTGGATTAGCGGTTACCTTGCGCACTCGCTTTCCTTATCCGTGCCGTGGATAACTCTTCAGGGGGTTACTTCGGGTTTCCCCAGACTGCAAATAAGCTTGTGAGCAGCCAATGGGAGGGGCCGAACTCGATACAGGGGTACCTTGGGCAAAAGAGGGCTGAAACGGGGTCCTCGACTCCTCATCACGGATTTTAGAGATGTGTACTCCGTAGCAGTCACCTGCTATCTCAAGGGTGAATTGGAGTGTGAGTTCGAATTCAGCGTTGCTAACTACAATGTCGGTTTTCTCGTGGTTGAGCAGAAGCAATGGACAATCCTAATATGACTATCTCCTCCCATCTCTCACGATAATGCATTCTTCGTCAGTCGGCCCCCAGATGTGGCGCCTTGATAAGTAACGTTGAAATGCAGACTCCACGTCGTCCGCTAACTAGGATGTTGCAATGCATAAACCCGAGCGGTAAATCTTCACCGATCGCTTGCACCGTTGCACGTGTATCATTCGCCCCCGGTTAAAGCCCCTTTAGCGTCTTCTGCAGGGGTCAGGAACACTCGGACCCTCGGTGCCCTATACGAGACGCGGTGCGAGCATGGCCTACCCTTTTAGGATGACTCGTGCGGTAGATGTGACGGTCAGCAATGCTGATGCTCGGAGTGACCGAGATGGAATCAAGTATAAAGACCTCGATAGAATCTCGTTTGAATCAGTATAATCCACAATTCATTCTCTCATTTCTCTCAAGTCTCTATTGTTCATTCTATAGTCACTATGGCGATCAAGTCCTCCGTTCTCGCGGCCTCTTTGGCTCTGTTTGGCTCGACTCTGGCACAGAGCGTTGACGGTTCTCAGTACGACCACCCATCCGCTGGTCCCCCTGCGAGCTTCTTTGCAGCTGCTCCCACTGTCCCTGTTGCGGCGCTGCAGAGTGCTGCTGCAAAGGCCAGCACTGCGGCCAAGGATGCCACTTACCCTATCAATGGCGATGGCGGAGCTCCCAAGTCTACTATCCACAGTGACTGGACCAACTTCGACGAGGTACATCTACATCTAAGCTGCTATCTGATGTATATCTGGATTTTCAAGCTAACCTCGTGAGCTTATAGGGTGCTGCTTTCGTTTGGGTTGCTGACATGGATGTGGACTGTGATGGCCTTGACTACAAGTGCAAGGTAAGCAAGATACTCTACCAGCGCCTAACAGAAATCTAATACTAATCCTATCTACCTTTTAAAGGGCAACCCAGATGGCCTGCCTGACACCAACTTCGGTGCTCTGGCAGCCTATGAGGTCCCCTTCTTCGTGATCCCCGACAAGTTCGGCACGACCTATGAAAACGTCCTTCCTGGAAACAACGTTGGCGCCGTCATTTGGTAAGTTATTCCTATCCAAGACCAAAACATAGATACTAATATTTATCCAGCAACGGCAAGATGTTCTACGGTATCTACGGCGACAGCGACGGCGATACCCCCCAAGTCATCGGAGAAGCTTCGTGGCTGATGGCCCGCACCTGTTTCCCCAACGACGACCTGAACGGAAACAACGGTCACGGTGATGTCGATGTCACCTGTCAGTCCATCACCTTTCTATCCATTCTTCCGCGTCCCCTGCTAACCTTGAAAAAAAAGACATTCTCTTCACCGGCAAGGACGCAGTCCTCCCCAGCAGCGCACTCAGCAAGAACTACGTTACCAACTTCAGCACTCTCCGCTCCATGGGTGACAAGCTTATTACCGCTCTGGCAAAGAACCTCAACCTCGCCTCTGGAGGTAACCCGACTACTCTGACTACCAAGGTCTCTCCTACCGCTACTAGCACCGGCTCTGGCTCGACCAGTACCTCTTGCTCGTGGGCCGGTCATTGTGCCGGTAAGATGGTATTTCTGTGAAGGATAATCGAGTTTATTACTGACATGGATCTTCCTAGGTGCTTCTTGCTCTTCTGATGATGACTGCTCGGACGAGTTGGCCTGCAAGAGTGGAAAGTGTGCGTCGGATGGATCTTCTTGCTCGTGGACTGGACATTGTGCCGGTAAGATGATGATTTTGTGAAGAATATTTGGGTTTATCGCTGACATGTATTTTTCTAGGTGCTTCTTGCTCTTCTAACGATGACTGTTCGGACGAGTTGGCCTGCAAGAGTGGAAAGTGTGCGGTGGACGAATCTCTTGCTGTTGAATCTTGCTCGTGGACTGGACATTGTGCCGGTAAGATAGTACTTTCGTGAAGGGTAATCGAGTGTATTACTGACATGGATCTTCCTAGGTGCTTCTTGCTCTTCTGATGATGACTGCTCGGACGACTTGGCCTGCAAGAGTGGCAAGTGTGCTTGAACTTGAAGGGGGTTGCTATAGGCTTTCAGGATTGAGTTGTGGGAGTACATGTAACGACCGGGGGGATTTACTGATGGGGCAGATGTAAATAGTGAGATCGTCGAAGAATATACTGTGTGTTTACGAAAAATTTGGGGTCTTGTTCATTCAAACTTAAGGTAAATCGCAGTAATCAAATCGTGTGTGTGTGGACTGTCCTTGTTTAGTAAGATATTGGGTTTGAGATCTATCGCTTCTACATAGTACATTCTTCAAACCAGATAAAATGCTATCTCGTCATCAATTGGTTGAATCCAGTCTTTACATATTGCGACGATAGAAAAATTGTATTCGCCGTAAGATTAATGTCGGTTACTCTTTCTCGCTGGCTGTATAGAGCATACGAGAGTTCCAATACATGCTTGGATACCATTTAGAGAGACGAGAAGTGTGTAATATAGACCTTCGGGTTCGACAGCATATTCACCGTGCCAGGGCTGCCATAGACTGGAATAAAAAACCTGGGAAGGTAATCTTACAAAATTAACTTTACTCCGCCAACCAGTATAACCAAGACAATTTATGCGAATATGTGATATCAGAGATACAACAAGTATTCCTATGAAAAAACGAGAAATACACCCAATACATCTCCACTCACACTTTGCGATATCGACCTCAACTATGACTATATCTTCATGCGCCACACGCGGGGCATTCTCCAGGCTCCGAGTATTGCAAGCGGGTACCCGATCGGGAAAAACCAAATGCCCCGGCCTATCGATCTGGAAAGCACGGACGACGATCGTAAGAAGAGTGGTCAAAGTGTCAGATGAGGCTCCGGGGGAGTGGATCTCCAGTCTAGGCAGCGAGTCAATCATCAATGAAGACTGGCTTGACGGGGGGTAAATTAATAGGCAGGCACATAATGTACAGTACAGTACATCCCACGAGGAGGGTAGGTTTGTAAAAAGAGGGGAAGTGTAGTCGGGTCTAGACTTCTGTGAAACCCCTCATTGGAATGGAATGGATACTCGGGGTAACTACTGCCTAGTTTCATCTTTCGAGAGTATTCGAGTATGATCGATGAATTAATATGGTGGAATCGGGTCTTATCGTAGATTTTAGGAGGAGAAAATGTCTTGGATCAGCCCTGTGCGCCTTGTCGGGAGATCAGCCACACCACCTTTGGGCAACCCCGCAGGTGACTCACAGTAGTTCCGGCTTGTCGGGGTCTTCAATTGAGAATGGCTCGTGCTAGATTCGGTAGTTGCAGATTTGAGTGTGGAACAGGTTTTTGCTCCGCTCTTTACAGGGTGTAATACTGCACACTGTACGATGGAGTCTGTTTTGAGTTTGAAAACATGATTGTTTTTGGTATTTGTGGTTCCCCGTTCGGGCTATCTAGGCATCAAAGCAACACATGAAGAATCATCATAACAGGCCACATTGCACATAATCCACTTTCATCACAGTAACAAAGGAAATTTCATAACAAAGCGGAGAATATAGGAAATCCTCCAAGTCGTGCAGTTCATACTGTAACTGCACGCTTCTCTCACGGAAATGAGTCACAAAGCAATGTCCAATGACAACATGCAGGAAACCGTAATGCATGAAAAAAGAAGGGTTACAACACCCTTGTACTCTCATTGGCTGCCACCCACCCCCTCCTGCATCGAGGCAGATGCGGAGGTGTGCAGGTGCAGACCAATAATGGTGAAAGCCAAGTGGTTCCCAATGGAAGTATAGAGTTCTAGTATGGGAAAGGCCCGCGTCAGCGAGTCCAGATCATTTTTCCGATCTGAGACTCCGACGTTTTCCCACGATGACTGTATCGAATTGAACTGTACTGAACTGAACAGATGGGCGTCTTTTTTTTTTTCGAGGGCTGCGTCCCAGAGCGCCGTTTTGTGGTAGTTCTGTATCGGATTCGGGGGGTGTGCCCAGGTGGGAACCACTTCGTGTTTGGGGGTTCCCATCTGGGGATGACCGGCTTGCGGACAATCAGGAGGGACAGTCAATGTCCACTCGGAGTGAATTGAAGCTTGGTAGCAACTGGATCTTGGAGCGTTTTGACCAATTCGGGGCGTTCGTCAGATTGCGTTGGAAGCGGTGTTCAACGGTAGTAGTCGGAGCGGCGGCGGACCTGAGTAGATTCGTACTGACGGTCCACCCGGTCCTGACGGTCCGAATTGTAGAGCGAGCCACGGCTGTTGGAGCTGCGGTTGGGAGAGGCGTGTGGAGAGGGGTAGACGACCACTCGAGGCTTGCTGTTGGACGGGGATCGCTCGATGATGCGGGTGTTTGGTGATGGTTGAGGTGATTGCGTGTTGGAGCGAGAGCGAGGCTCGCGGTGCTCAACCACGGGGCCAGAGCGACGGGGGCCCACCGGGTATGTAGCGTCGTAGGAGCTGCGGATGGACGTTGACCGGCGATGAGAGGACTGAGGAGGAGTAGAAGGAGGCATGACTGGTGGAGCGCGGCCGCGACGAGGAGAAGTGAGACGCATGCCCTTGTCAATGTTCTCAATCAACGTGCGAGCATGGGAGCCCTGGCGTAGCAGCTTGACCCGCATGGGCTTGTTGTTCTCCTTGTCCACAACCGAAAAGTGTTTTCCATCCACGCTGTACAGATATTTGGTGACATCGATGGCGCGGTGTTGACCACGCTCACAGAGAGAATCACTGCCAGACTCGAGGGCGAGGGCGCACTGGGTGCAGTGGCTCACATGGCGCTCAAAGTCGTCGACAACCAGCTTTTCGTCGTCGTGGAGGTCGCGCACCACGACGGGAGGCTCGACGATCTCGATGGGGGCAGGCATGGTGTTGGAGCGGCCGATTCTGAAGAAGCGTCGAGTGAAGCTGCGACGAGGTGGATTGCCTGTATCGTCGCGCGAGAAGGGAGTAAGAGAATTGGTGGTGGGGCGATTGGGCGACACCGTGACGGATTGTTGGAGGATCACGCGAGAGACGGTGGATGACCGCCGTGGAGGTATGGGTAGAGTGGATTGAATTGGTGGTCGATGAGGATAGTGTAGACAGTCGATGAGGGAGTATATGAATATGAGTAAAGGTATCAATTCACGTGGGAAGTCAGACAGTCAAGTATGTTGAGGAAGTGAGGTATGAAACCAAGTCACGATGGGGTGGGGGGAGGAAGGTGTTTTATAGTTTTTGATAGTTTGTATACTTCTGTTCTGGGAGGGTCATGGCAGCCTGGCAGCCTGGCGGGTCCAGGCGTTTGCAGATCTCGTGGATTGTACTTGTACCGTATAACAAGGGTAATAATAGTCATTGACAATGACAGGAGTACTTTCTTTGATCCACTCCTCCCTCCATTAGAATCCACTAAACTTCAAGCAGCCGCTAGCGTGTGGCTCAGTTGACACCGCCGTGTGAACGAGAGCTGATCATCTGATTGGCTGACGGCCCCCAATGGACGGTCTGTTCTTTTGTTGATTCCAGTATGTTTACCATCTAGTACAGACTATTCATCCTGTCTGCTCAGTAAATAGTGGTTTAGAATGTAAATGACATAGTTGATAACTCTGTACCTTTCATTTTCCTCCGCCTTTTCCCCTCTCTCCAGCCGCATCGTCATTTGTTCTCTCCAAATCCACCCTGTTGCCTTACGCCTTTTCTTCTACAGATGTCAGTCATCCTTGGCACTCCCCTCCTCCCCCCCTGCTGTGGCTTGAGCCTCTCGTGTTCCTGCGCCGCAACCAAGTCTCGTGTTCCTTTCCTTTCCCTCCAGACAGGCTTAGGGGAGTCGGGAGTCGGGACACACCCCCCCCCCCTAAGGAAATCAGGTTCACGTCATTTGCTCATTTCCCTCCATCCACTAATCTCAGGAGACAGGTTCCCGTGAACTTGCATCGAGGACCAGTGATCCTATGCGCCCATTATTCTATCATTCTATGATTCCATTCACGATTCCTCCCCACGGCCCTGCCCCGTCCCCGCTGATTTGCCCCGCTGCCGCTGTCCTCAATGACCAGCGTCTACTGCAACGGCAATGCAAAACATCCCATTGTCTATTGTCCGTGTGGGAGATATTATTATCCTGGCTTTGATGCCAAAATTAAACGATTCGAATCGGTGTTTCGAATCTGTTTTCGACCCCCTGCTCTAAGAATAGGCCCGACGATCGGGAGCACTCCCCCGATGTTTCGGACCCCACGCTCCGTCGCTCATCACCCAGTACACGAGAGTACTAGCCTCGACCTCCTCGACCTCCATCCCCCCCTCAACATTATCAGCCCCAAGCCACAGTTCTCATCGTGCCCGGGTTGAATGTCGTGCTCTCAAGCCAGGATCCTGCTAAGCCCCAGCCACAGACACCGCTTATCGTGACTGATGATTCGATCCCCCGTATTCACCAGCCACGGTCTCACCCCTCTGTCCTCGTTGCTGACACCTTTCGTTCTTCCGTTCCTGAACGAGCCACCCGCTCGAACCTCTTGCCAATCCTTGTTCCTTTCTCTTTTCCTCTATCTCTCTTCTGGGGCCAGACCAGTTTGCTTGATCGTCGAAAGGGCCCAATGCTTGGAAATCTAGGTAATGGGCTATTCTCGCTCGATTCTCTAACATTCTAATTCCAGTCTCTCCTATTCTCCTACCTTCCTTTCTATCAGCCTTCCAGGCCCCCGCGAATAAGCCCCGTGTTGATGGCTCTTATCTCGATGCCTGGACCGGGCGCGAACTGGAACGTATCCCAAGGACACCGCGTCCTCTCGTCTTGCCCCCAATCGACTTGGACCTCAGATTGACCAATGCTCCCCTTGTCTATCCAGTCTCTACCCGGGTTGGACAACTTCATCAGCTTACTTATCGGCACTTCCCACCGTCCCTGGTCCTCCCAGTGACTCGGTACTCAACGACTCGACCCTGCATTTAGGGCAACCCTGCCACCCAACCACTCTACCTCCCCTCCGTGCCTCTAACCTCTCTGTGCATGTGGTCCTCTATCTTCATCCACTCTTCAACCAGCCCTGCCGGGCTAGCTCAATCGGTAGAGCGTGAGACTCTTAATCTCAAGGTTGCGGGTTCGACCCCCGCGTTCGGCTATTCCTACAGAAAAACCTGAGATCCTTTCTTTTTTGCGTTGCAAATTTTTGCATTCCTGATGCCCTCGGGCCGTCTGAGTGGCTGTGGCGGAGGAAAAGCCCCCACCAAGTGGGGATCGGCCCGATGGGAAGAACTGGTCAGCGCCAAGAAAATACCAATTGAGAAACGGGCTGTACAGTACGTCAGAAGAGCAGGTGATTCCAAGAGCAATTGTACTTGGGACGTAATGATGGATGTCAGATAGAAAAAAGCAAATAACAACTACAGTGGTACTCGGTGTACTACACTAACTTTCAGAAACAGGCAGACGGTTATGGTGTGGTCGGTCAATGCGCAAGGCAGAATGTGCTATCCCGGATCTAGACTCGACAGTGTGGTCTTTCAGCTGGACATGGTCTGTCTTCTGGCCCCAAGTCAGAGAATAGGCATCAATGTTGGTAAGCAACAGATGCAAATCATATCTTTTTTGAAGAATGTGGTTGACTTGCATCTGCAGGTGATTATTAAACCAATCCCTTCTGAGGAGGCTGATGTAGTAGCCTGAATATGTCATGCTCAACTAAGGTTCATTGCATTATATATTTCCAGCAGTTACCTAAGATGGTGCAGCATGTATAGATCAGACCAATACTTGATTTAATGCCGGCTATTTCGGATCGTTAAATTGTTATTATCGAATATTGAATTTCCTGAGAGAAAACCTTAATTACTGTGTTGAATACGTAGCCAATATTGTATGTGGTCGTAATTCCTCGACCTTTCCAAGTCATACTTCTCGGTCGGAGATTTAGTGGAGTGGGGGTGCGAGAGCCATGCTCCCTGCAGGACGCAGGGAGGTGGAGGAGGTGTAGGGCTATGAACAGAGCCTCTGGTTTGCTTATGAACGACTCGGCACCGGGCATGCATACGTCGTGGGTCGCAGGAACCCTGTTTCGGAGGAACTCAATCAACTCCAAAAACCGCTTTCATCTCCCGGCATCCGAATTGACGTTGTTCAATAACCACAATGGATGTAGGCGCCGGGCATGGATATCCGTCGACTTTTTGTAACACTTACCTACCATTCCACCCAGCGACCATGCCGCTACAAGGTACATACTAACAACTTCACATCCCCCAATTGAATTACTCTCACTAACTCCAACACAGAGCACTCGGATCACCCGCATAAAAAGATATATCCAAATATCACCAATAACTTCCCGCGCCCCGACTTAGAACCCTTCGAAGAAATCTACCGCCAAATCCACAAGAACCCCGAACTCTCCGGCAAAGCAGCCCAGACTGCCCACCTACCTAGCCACCACCCACCTCCAATCCCTAAACTATGAAGTCCACACACACATCGGCGGCCACGGCGTTACCGGAATCCTCCACAACGGCGCGGGCCCTACAATCCTCCTCAGAGCAGATATAGACGCCCTCCCCGTAGAAGAAAAGACCGGCCTCCCCTACGCTAGCACCCAATTCGTCAAGAACGAAGATGGATCCCGTATACCCGTCATGCACGCCTGCGGCCACGATACACACTTTATAAGCCTATTTGCGACGTCGACGCTCCTACATGCCGCGCGCGAATATTAGCGCGGGACGTTGATTTGCGTGTTTCAGCCGTCCGAGGAACGTCTTAATAGTGCACAGGCTATGCTTGATGATAGGTTGTATGAGAAAATACCACGACCGGATATAGCCCTCGCGCAACATGTTATGCGTATGCGTGCGGGGACGGTCAATATCCAGACTGGACCGTTATTAACAGCGGCAGATGCGTTTGATATACGAATTCTCGGATGAGGAGGTCACGGGTCTGCGCCGCAGACGACTATTGATCCGATTTTTATCGGGTCGTCGGTTCTTATGCGGTTACAGTCTATTGTTTCGAGAGAGTAGCTCCCAGTGAAGTTGCCGTGGTTTCGTGTGGGAGTATTCGGGGCGGGAATTCGGCGAATGTTGTTCCTGATTATTTGGATTTGCAGTCAAGTGTGCGCACATTTGAGGAACAGGTTAGGGAGAAGGTTTGTGCTGCGATTCATCGCATTGTTGAGGCGGAGTGTCTGGCTGGCAGCTGCAGGCGCTGTGGAGAAACCGAGGACTACGAGGACGGTTTCTTCGCCGGGGACTGTTAATGATGGGGAGGGAGAGTGTTGACAGGCTGAGGAGTGCGTCTGAGGGATATCTTGGGGATAGGTGGGTTGGGATAGAGGCGCCGAGTGCCAGTAAGGATTTCTCGTTGCTGGCGACGGCTGTAGGGGCGCCGTATATATTGAGGAGAAGATTTGGGATGAGGCTGTTGCTAAGGGCTCGGTGAATGAGCTGCCTAGTAATCATTCGCCTTTTTTTGCGCCGGTTATTGAACCGAATTTGCGGACAGGCGTGGATGCGATCGCTCTCAGGGCATTGACATTCATGGGACGAAAAGAATAGATGAAATGTACATCATAGTCTTGTATGTGCTCGTAGTAGTATTTACATAGTCGTTAAAGCTCCATAAAATCAGTTGCAACACGCTCCCAGTCTGGCCCTTCCGTATGTTATTACATCCCAATTCCAAAGGGCTCATAGTTATTCCCTTTATCCTTTCCCACATGCACCACAATCTTCCCCCTCGCCCTCCCCGAGCGAAGCTTCTCAAACGCCTTCACTACCTCCTCAAACTCATACCGACTATCCACCTGCACCTTGACCACCCCTTCTTGCAACCACTCCCCCAACTGCACCAACTGCCTCTGAACAGACTTATACATCAAGACAACATACCTCCTCCTCCCACCCCCCAAAAACGCCGGCCACGTCAGTCGCCCAGCCTGCGTCACCATACTCGACGCTCCAACCTGCACAAACACCCCATCCTCCTTCAAAAAATGATGACACTGGTAATACATCTCCGCCGGCGTCCCAATATGATCAAGAATATGATCAAAAACCGTCCCCTTCGCCGTCAACATCCCAACAAGATCCCTCTCCGCCGTATAATCCACAGCCTCATCCGCACCTAACCGCAAACAAAGCTCCATATTCCGCGTCGAACAAATAGCCGTAACATGACACCCCATCTGCTTGGCAATTTGAATCTCAAATGTCCCACACCCACCCGAGGCCCCATTAATCAACACTTTATCTCCAGCACGCACATACCCCTCCAGACTCTGGAACGCAGTCTGGCCCGCAATCCCCACCCCAGCCGCAGAATCAACATCCACTCCCTCCGGTACGACCGCAATCTGCTCCGCCGTCACGAGCGTATACTCCGCCAACGACCCAAACTTAATCGGATGAGCTGCAGACCCGAAAACAAGCTGTCCTTCGCGGAAGTGCCGCGCCAGTGGACCCGTCGTGACGACCCGGCCGCAAATGTCCATTCCCGGGGACGCGGGTGTGCCGATGTATAGGCGTGCGGGGAGCCCTAGTTCGGGGACTTTGTAGTCGGCGGGGTTGAGGGATGTGGAGAGGACTTGGATGAGGACTTGGGAGCCTTGGGGGGCTGGGGGTGCGCGGGCTGTTGTGTGCAGGTCGAGGTTGGTCTCCAGACCGCCGGAGGTGGTTGAGTAGAGCCAGGCTTTCATGCTTGAGGGTGGTGGTGTTGGGGGGAGGATGTCCGGGTGGGGAGTTTGTGGATTGGACATGTTGGGTGGTTAGGTACTGTAGGTAGTAGTGCCGGTAGGTTGATTTGCTTTTGCGTGGTGCCCGATGTGGCCTGATTTGATGCGTTGGTTGGTGGATCACTTGGCGATTGATTGGCGGGTTAGGGGGGTGCTTGGCCAGTGCAGGGCTTAGTGCTGTTCTTGAGTGATGAGATAGTGGTGAGAAGAGCAAGGTTCCAGTTCTTGCTAGTGGTTGCTAAGGTTGTTCGGCCGTCAGGTTCGACCCATGTTTGATGTTCGGCGATGATTTGAGGATGATTTCAGCAGGTGGTCATAGCTTCACGGCGCAAACGGTGTGGGGCCGGATGATTTTAAGCCCGAAGTATGAGGTGTCTACACAACATGAGGTGTCTACACAACTTCCGATGAAATAGTCTTGATCATTATCATTATTATAAATAACCAAAAGAACTTAAGAGATACCCCCTTGCTCTTTCAAGAATATATTCACCTTGGCAATCCCCATCGTATCTCGCAAGAACCTCAGTATCGTCCGGAACCACTGAGCTCTTTGCGCACAGTCCCGCATCCTAACCAAATCATTTCGCAAGCACACCAAACTAGTAAACATGGGCCAGAGGATTCTATAGGCACATAATCCAGGGACTTCTTCTGGAGTAGCCAGGTCAGATGTACCATCGGGCGAGATATCAAGGGCGTAGGGCACGGAGCAAGCGATTTCGTTGGTAAGAGTGACGAGCACGTCCAGACTATGGGACTTGATGGTGTTCAAAGCCAGGATCGGAGATGGAAGTGTGGATATTAATGAGAGGATCTCGAGATGGAGTGTGAGCCGTGTGGCTCGGCACGCATTCCAATCGCATGCGGCGAGGCGATTCGAGTACCGGGTAGCGTACTCGGGCGCACCGGGGGAGGCGAGAAGTTCTTTAACCCAGGATGGACGGTTCTCATTGGTAATCGGATGTGTTGATATATGTGCCCACTCGGGGGGTAAAGAGTGGCCCCAAGATTGGAGCTTGAGGTCGACAGCGAGCGCTTCCTGCACGAGGACGAGGTCGGCTGAGATCGGCTCTTCGGTGTCGTTGGCGGTCCTGTGGATAGATCGCTCTCGTAAAATTGAACATGCGGCTGCTGCCTCTGCCATGATGGTGACTAGTTGCTTCTTAAAGTTCATTTGGAATGGAATCTGCTGTATCCAATGTTGTGAGTGTGCCGGAGGGGATTTAGCCTCGGCCAGGTAGTATATGACCTGGCGGGAATTAGTCTCGGTTCATGATCTAGTCATCTTGAATAATCGATAGGGCAGTTTTCTTACCAAATTCATACATAAAATAGCTAGGTAATGATCGCCATCCGTCAAATTTTTCTTATCCCGGTGGGCGATGACGGACTGTGTGCCTTGGATGTGTGTAATCCAATAGCCATCACGCTTGCCCGAAGTGAGCATCTAAAAACTCATGTATTAGCTCAGCTTAAATGTAAAGATCTGACTCGCAAGCAAAAAGCAGCTGATAATAAACATACCTCATACATCCCAAGAAGCCAAATGACCATGAGAATCTCGTCACGCTGCATCTCCACCGCATCGGTCATGGTCGTTGCCAGCCTCTGTAGCGCGAGTCCATAATGCACACCACTCGCCCTTTTGGCCTCTGGTGACTTGCACCGTCCATGGAAGTTAGCATAGGCCACTGCGGCCACTACGGAGACTAAACAGGAATCTGGGGAGGCCTCCCGAAGTTGATGGCGGAGGTTGCTGAGAGTTCCCGGCCAGGGGATCACAAAGTCATAGTAAAGGCGATTGTATGCAACTTCAGACAAGGGGGGGCCGAGCGACTTTGGAACGGTAATTTCTGTGATATTCACGGTGGGTTTGGCATCTGCGCGCTGCCGCCATTTCTTGGTCGCAGCCGACTGGGCGAATGTGTTTTGGTCTCGGTGGAAGAGGTCGAATTGAGATTGGTAGAGACATTCGTGGTTACCTTTAATACAGCGATGGCAGGTTGGTTTATTCTCGTCGCACTGCACGGATTATTAGTTCCTCTGAGTATTGAATAAAAGTGAGGAACGAGTGTCGAGATACTTTAACTTTCAATTCGCGACACCGCCGACAGCCTTTGCTTGGGCCTCGATTGTTAGGCATTGCGGTCAACTAGTGGGCTCCAGGCGCATCAGTTACCACATTGATGGGTTTGGGCGCCCCGGACTCCGCGTTTAAAGGAAACCCAGACTGGACTCTGAGTTGAAGCTGAAAGTTAAAGCTGAAGAATCTGAGCGACGATCAACCATCAGCATCACCGCCTCACGGCCCCCAAAGCTCCAATTCTCCATCTCTGATAGGCTAACCGCATCCCTTACTCCAAAAGGCTTAGTTCCCGCCCCCAATCGGCAATCCTGCAGATTCCAGCCAATCATCACTATCTAAACGATCGCATTGTTTGCCCCAGAGGGAATAGCGCCAAGGAGGCTTGTCCCTTGGAAGCCTTTGCTATCGAGGCTGAGAGGTGAGATTCGGCCCGGTTTGGCTAAATCTTCGAGCGACGGTGGGACCGAAGTTGCAGAGTTGTAGAAAGGATCAGCGAAGATCATGGAGAAGGCCTAAAATCGACGTGGCTGCGCAGGTGTGAGATTAGACTATTGTTGTACTTTGAGGATATAAATGTGTGATAGAGCCCAGTGCTATTTATCCTATCCTCACAACATTCACTTCTTCTCTGCGACATCGGTAAACTTTACAATTTTCCAGTCCTATTTCTTTGAGTTACGCGCCACACAGAGACTTAGTCCAGTCATTGGGAATCTACATTGAACCTTTGCAACATGGGCCTATTTAACGATTCCAACAATGACGACAAAACCTGTTCAATGCCAAGGCCCCTGGTGGCTGGTTCGTTCTTCTAAGCTAGAGTAAATCGGCAGCAAGACCAAGCTAACTAATGAACCCTAGACGCATCCGAAAATTTCATAGGCGACTTCACTTTCCACAAGTTCAACATGATTCTTTCCGGTGCCTGTACGGCTACTACCTGTCTGGTTATCCTGACTGCGATGATCAAGCACTCGTTACGCTTCAGCAATCCAAACGAGCAGCTTAAGTATGTCCAATTGCTGGAGAAACTCCGAAGCGTAACTCGATTACTAACAAATGTGCCTTGTAGGATCATGCGAATCGCTACCTTATTGCCCATCTACTCAATCCTCTCTTTCATCCCTATCTGCTTCCCGAATGCCTACGTTTACCTGGTGGGCTGGGTAGAAGTGATTCAGGGCATTGCTCTCTATACCTTCCTCATGCTACTCTGCGATTTCCTTGCTCCTAATGACCGAAACCGTATTACCTTCTTTTCATCTTTGAAGATTCCCGGTAGGAAGGACAAAACCAAGACAACTGACGGATTGACATGGCTCCAGGTTGGTCATTGATACCTCTATGTTTGAACTCAAGAGCACTGCTAACATGGCCTGACCCAGCAAACCTGGTACATTGTCCTACAGTATCCTATCGTTGCCTTCATTGTCGCTATCGCACAATGTATAACCGAAGGGGCGGGTGTCTACTGCCTGGAAAGCAACAACAGACACTTTGCTCATCTTTGGGTATGGATGATATACCGACGATATTGGGACGACTTGGTTACTGACTTTTTATTAGCTCAATATCATCCAAGCTATTTCTGTCGGCTTTGCCATCACTGCCATAATCCGATTCTACGGCAATCTCAAGGACCACATGACAGAGTACAAACCATTGACAAAGTTCCTTGCTTTCAAGCTGGTCATTGGTCTAGTCTTTTTGGAAAAGGTAAGACAGATCCCGGCAAATATCTTCCTTTGGATAGAAGTCTGACACATTGTAGATTATTTTCATGATCCTGCACTCGACAGACGCCCTCAAAGAAACATCAAAATTGAGCTATGCCGACGTATACATCGGTCTGCCAACCATGATCATTTGCATCCAGATGGTTCCCTTCGCATTCTTCTTCCACTACGCATACTCTACTAAGCCTTACCGAGTGAACGGCGGGAGCGACCGCTTTGGTGATACTCAGCAATACCTCGCTGTCGAGGAAGCTGAGGCGGGGAGGACTTACAAGCCACGCCAGTACCAGGGTGGTCCTCTCGGTATCTACGCTTGGCTAGCCTTTGCCAACATTTTTGAGTTCTTCCGCGAAATCACATCGACCTACAGTATGTTTCGTGAGGGTCAGATGAGATCCGTGGATCCCATGCAGTCGCAGGAAAGCTACAGGATGGAGTATGGCATGTAATTCCGGGGACAATCGCTTATTTCTTTCTTGCTCTTTGGGGGTTTGTGTTGATTTATGATGTCTATGGTCGTCATTGCAAAGTTAGGAGTATGGTGTGGATCTTTTAGAACATGGTGTGTGAACGATTGCTGTTTAAGTATAACGAGAATATTATGAACAACATGCAAAGTGTATAAAATGGATTATATTGCGATGCTACGGCAGTACCAGAATACATCTAGGCTCGAGACGCTTCCAAATCTAGATAGCTGAATATTTCCCCGATTGATCAGGTAGAGGAGAAGAATAATCATCGTCATCCAAGTCCAGCATCTGAATCCGATGATGCACCATGTGCTCCTCGGTCTGCGTCTCAACCTGCTTTTGCATTCGACCCTCTTCCTCAAAGCCCTTCTCGCTATTAAGCTTCTCACTTGCAGCAGAAGCATCCACATCTTTCACTCCGGCTTCACGCTCGTTGCGAAGCCGCTCCTCTTCTTGCTTCTTGTCTTCATCTGCCAAGGCAGCTTCTTCCCTTGCAATCTCAGTCTGGTCGAGATCTTGTAGCCCAATGGACGTGAGAATGCTTCCGAGAAGATACTGGTATCGAAGGTGACCACTAATCCGCTCACTGACATCGAGGTTCTCGACACCTGGGACACCTTCAATGGGCTGTAGCCCAGCGACACCAAACTGGAGACTGCTGGTTCGGTAGAGGAAGGCCAGAACTGAATCATTCTCCGAGAAAACATTGACAACTCTACCACTCACGACACTGCGGATACGACGCCAAGCTTCGCCATCTGATGGAGTCGGAGATCCCATGAGAATGACGGACTCAACCAGCCCGTATGCGCTTCGTCTGCATAGACTCTGCAAACAGGAGTAAATCACGCGAGATCCCAAGGAGTAGCCAATCAAAGTAACGGGTCGTTCACCCTGGGCCTTATTGATGAGCGCATCGGCCAGAATCTCGCCAGCCTTGTCGGCTCGAGATTTGGCTACACTGAACGGATTGTCAACCACACGGGCGACTTTCATGAGGCCCACTGGCAGCATGACCGCGCTCATGATGGCTGCGAAGAATGTTCGACTGAGAATCTCGCGTCCAGCGACTGACCACGCAGCACTGGTCACCAGGGCAGATATCGCATTCCCAAGGTTCATCAGAGATTCAGTCTCCCAGCGCAGCGCGAACACCTCCGAGTCGGCCCCTACGACACGCCATGGAACCACAAAATCGCGCTCTTCTTTCACCCATCCGGTAACGCCAATCGTAACACGAAGACGGTGGTCCTGCTGAGCAGCCTCGCTTTCATTCTCTGTTTTTTGCTTCCGTGCTCCTCGAACTGGAATAAATGCAAAGTCTTCGACCTCGCGGGCATACTTGTCCATCATGCGACCAGTCATACGGCCACCATAGGCACCAAAGAGACCACCGACAAGCACGCTGCTACCAGCAAGAGCACCCAGATACCCAGCTGCTGCAGTAGCACCAAGACCTAATCCACCCATGATACCTCCAATGCCCGCGGCTACCAATGGTGCCGCAAGACCGCCGGTGATACCGATTAGAGCAGCACCAGCGACTGATGCAATGCCGACCTTCCACATTCGACCATTGTCTTTTTTCTTAGGTTCCGATCTGTTCTCTGGCTCCTGTGAGAGTGCCAGAACAGTGTCTAATAATCCGCGTGCCACTTTGACTTCGTTCTCGTTGAGCACTTTTATGTCAATTTCCAAGCTGGACGAGACATATAGCAACAACACTCGAGAGTATGCACTGTAGTGCTTCAAACTGAGCAGCAATAGTAGGAGTGAATGCAGAATGAGCAGCCTTGTAGCTTTCGGAAGCTGAAGTAGAGGTGTCTCAATAGGGTGGTAAACATGGCGCAGTTTGTCCACCCTCTCTGCATCCTCTTCTAATGGGAGGTCGTCAGACTTGGCAGCATCAGAGCTATCCTTTTCCTGAGTTTCATCTTCTCTGTTGACGACCTCGCCAATTCGTAATAGCACCGCGTCTCTCCAATTCTCAAAATGTAAGAGAGTCCTTCTCTTGGCGCGAGCTTTAGCCGCCGCCGCAGTAGTATTCCTCCTAGGACTGGGTCGTTGTCGCTGTTGTTGTGTCGCGCTCTCCCCGGAGGCTGGACTTGATCGATCTTGTGGCCTGGCAGGAAGTCGTGGTGCTTCTTCTTCGTTCTTTTCTGGGCTCGGACTCTGACTAGGAGACCATTCATTTGTCGCAGGCTTCGGCTCGGTATTTTCAAATATCTCAAGGAGCGCAACTCGCATGGATTCTGCAATCTCCGCTACCAACACTGTGAGGTCGGCGCGTTGCGACCGGTCCAGGATTGACGTCAGATCTTGTCCACGATCATTACCCGCAGTAGCGGGGGCAGTGGGTTGTTTGGACTCGAAGAACGACCCATGTTTCTCTTTCAAGTTTTTGAACATTAGGATAAAGAAATAGAGTTGGTACAGCCTCAACTGGGTATCCACTAAGCAAGATGATGTAGTGAAGCTTAGAAGTGACGTTAAAGAGGGGCCAGACATCTCAGCTGGGGGCCGAATCACCGCTAAGGCCTCAGGCACCAAGATATGCACGAAAGCAGCAATAGGCCAACGTTCATGTGTACGCTAGTGCAGACAGTAGTTATAATAGATTTCTCGTATTCTCTCTCTTATATTTCTATACGAGCCCTTCCAGAAAAAAATCGTACAAGGGCCATCCTCCATCCGTCATACTTGGGAATTTGATCGAGTGCAGACCAAGAAATCTCGTATTCCTTCATGATAGCTTTTGAGCCTCATCTCCCTAGCGGCGAACCCTTGTTTCCAGAACCGATTCGTTGCCCCGGGGGGAACTCCAAATCTGTATCAGCTCCAGGCCAACTTGCCCAAAAAGACTCTTCCATTGTGATACGGTTCGTTCTAGTCCCGCCGTATGAAGCCACATGAGGATGTCCATCTCTGCCGCTCGAAGCTCAGAGCCGGTGTCGGGGAGGACGTAGTCGTCAATCAATAGGGTTGAATACTCGGGGTCCATTGCTTCGACAATTCGAGACAGAATTTGAGCGCTCTTAGCATCGGACCAATTATGCAGGACATCGCGAAGAAAGTAAATGCGGGACCCTACGTAAAGTGGTTTAGTAATGACTTCCATATAAATTTGTCGATAGAGATAAAAATGGGCAATCCATCCATCATACCTTTGACCGGCTGGGGTGTGAAAAAGTCGTACTCCATCGCTTCCACTCCATCGGGCAATTTCTCAACCCGCTTCAGGGTCAACGGGAGATCTTGTAATACGAATCGCCCTGGAAGCTCGGGGTACTTTTCTTTGAATCGTGCGATCTCTTGTCCTGGTCCTCCACCGACGTCTACCATGAGGGTTGCTCCAGAGTCCGTCCGAGCATCCTGTACCTTCTCTGCTGCAGGGTAAATATCAAACCATTGCGGCATATCCTCCACTCGCCGTGCCGCCATGTAATCGTCAAATGCTTGCTTCTGTTCGGCATTTTTCTCAAGGAGCCCAAAAATCACGTCTGTTCCATGTGCGTACTTGAATAGAGTGACGGCGTTGGGCTCGTCTGCAAACTGTTGGATTCCAGGACCTCGCATGTACTCGACCAATTTTCCGCCCTATCACTATTTGTCAAAACTTGTGAGGATACGATCCAGGAGCATAGATCTTACCATTCCAAAATCTAAGTCAAAGCTGAACTTTTTTCAGCATGGATTTGTGGTACGGTGTCTTAATTGGGATAGCCACTTACTGGTGTTTTTCAGCCGCGATTGATCCAGGCAAAATCTTGAACCGAGTTCTCTCATTGGCAGCATAGAGCTGATTGTCAACCTCATCGCATAGACCAATGGCGGTTAACACGCGCATAATTCTAATCGTGAGAAGAAGATCCGATTTGGTCTCCTGGGAAATTTCCGTAGCCGAAATGGGCTGACCATCCTTGGCGGCAATGACATGGAGATATCCATATTCAACGGCGACACGAATAGAAATGTTCTGCATAATCTGTGCAACCAAAATGTCAGATATGAGTTAATTTAAAGTAAGCACAGTCATTCTTCAGTTTACCTGAAAGTTGAGTCGGGATGTTGTTTCGAGAGGGGTCTCCGCAGCTAGCTGTAATTCACGAATAGCTCCTAGAAGCGCTGCATGGGAATCCTTATTTCCTGCTGCCTCTTGGGCAGCAAGAGTTTGGACTTTAGCCAGTGCTTCTGACAAGGACATTTTGTTGGTAAGGCGAAGCTATGATCGGGCGAGGAGTTGCAATCTATAGAGATGGACGAAACGAGAGCCACGCCGACAATGTAGAGCATGCCAAGTCGAGTGCAGAGGCGGGACCGCTGTTATCATTATTATCATTATCAAGAATTATGAATAGCGGGGAATTCGATGCATCATATTCAAGGGCACTAAGCTAACTACTGCAACAAGCTGCTTTCGAGTAGGGTGGAGTCTTCGGGAACCCCCCTGTCTAGCTGAGTCAAGTTGTCTCACTATCCATCCCACCAGCAGGAGGGTTTGTGCCCATAGCTTCGTTGACCACTCGGTTTATAAGGACAAAATTTAGGCAGAAGGATAATCCAAGTGTAAGCCTCCGGGCCTCGGAAAGGCGCCGCTTAACTACATAGACTAGGCAAGAATTGAAGTTTGATCTGAGCCTCCTTGCATAAGGAGTGCGAGCCACATGATAAGCTAACTGTGTCGCAGCCTCGCAGGTAGTGTATTCTTGTATGTAAATTATCCCTGAATTCATGATTAGTGTCGCCACTGAGCTGTTCTCATTTGGGGGGCCATTTGGCCAGTGACGTCGGTGAAGGAGGCATAAAAGATGCATGGCTTTGTTCTCATATTCGAAGAGTCTTGAGAATCACCGCTGTATGTATTTACCCGTAAAACGAATGTGACAGTGTATCATTGGAAGAGGCTCATATGCAGCTGCAGGGATCACAACATTGGCGAAAAGCTGGTATCCGTCTTGAATTACATACAGTACAGACCGTACAGATGGACTCCGTTGGTGATTTTCGAGTCTAGTCCGCTCCTATACTTTTCATAGGCATTTCTTGATTTTCTTCGCTTCCGGCCTAAGTTGGATACTGTGAGAGAACCTGGTGATATGGGAGAAAAAGCATTATTTGTATTCAATATCATAATACGAACCATCTATTTCTCGAGATCCACAAACTCGCCCCCTTTGTCCAATATTTTCGTGTCTAGCTCAGCTCGCCGTCACAGTGCTCAGACACTACACTCGTGTCTTTCGTAACCAAGATATGCCGAGTATCATTCAGAGGCGAATCATCACGTAAGGCACACTCAGTGTCATGAGTCGCATCAGCATAGGCAGAGCTCTGGGAGGCCCATGTCCCCGGGGCCTGCTCATTCAAGTGCACCCAAGACTCCCGCTTATTATTACTTCCGTCACTATACCCACCGGTGTCGCTGCGACTCTTTGAGGAATAGCCAGTCACACTCTTGATATCTTGTGTGAATCGAACGAAGAATGGCCGGAGAACAGGGATTGATCCGAAAATGATGATGAACCACATTTCGGTTAGAACCCAAGTGTTGAGTTGGTATATCGCATAGGTCAGGTCTTCGACGTGTGTGATGGAGGCAATGGCAATGGTTTTGTTGATTCCTGCTATACCAGCGCTATTGAAACGGTTAGGTATACCCTATAAGTTCAAAACCTAACCGGGGACTCACATCAAGCCGCCTCCCAGAATGAGACATAATCCAATTTTGGTCGACAGTTTCATCAATTGTAGCCTGCCAATGATGTACACGGGGTAGGCGGCCAAAAAGAAGTCAGCGGCCGCTCCGATGCCTAAGCATGATTAGAAAATTGAGTACCATCAAGCATCAGAAGCCACATACTGCCCTGGACAAATCCGACTTTTAAGCAGATGTCAATCATATCACATTTGCCTGGGAGATCAATGTCCCACAATTTCTCGGTTGGGGTGCATTGTTTGAAGATCAAGATGATCTCGATGAAATTGATGAGAGCCTGAATACCCCCAACGCTGTAAAGAAGATATTTGCTCTTGCTCATCGTTCTGTTCTGGATCGTCATGAGGAATGCGATGACGGCGATCCGGGCAATGACTAGATCGATGATGGCGAGTACTTGAGCGATCCAGCTCCATAGATTTGTCTTGACAATATTGTCGTAGGAAAGAAGATCCTGATGATTGCCGAGTCCGTAGCGGGCGCTCACGGTCATTGTACACTGGGCCGCCAAGGCGACAGTCTGGTCAAGTCAGTCCGTCAGTCACTCCTTGCGAGGTTGGGTATAGAGAAGAGCCACATACAAACGCCAATATCACCCACACAAAGTCCCATCGTAGCCCGAATATACCAGACGAAGGCTGCCCTTGGGGGTAAACCGAAGCAGTTTTGGCACGTAGAATAAACAGTATAAAGGCAAGACTCATCTCTGCCCAAGTCACCCCTAGAATCAAGGGGCCTTTGCCTCCAAAGGAGACGCTCGAGGACTGCGTCATGACTGCGCGACGGAAGTCCTGGGCAAGAAATCGAAGAACATGAGCATAATATGGCAGAGCAAGTCCTTACAAAATGCAATAAGTCTGTATTTGTTGTTAAATGCTGGTCAATGGTTGTTATCGGTGCAAGCAAACTTTCCAAGGGTCTCCTTCCGAGCCTCAACCCTTCCTAATTCCTTAGAGGTAATGCATGCTTAGCTAATAAAGAGTGCCTACGTAGGTCGCGGAATACTGTATTATCACCTTCAACCAGCTGGATGCAGCTTTGTGTTACAATTATTGTACGGTACATACAATCATCTCCGTACAGTTGCGAGATATTCCGGGCAGCTCAGATCAGTAGTGGAACCATTCGATACCCACCCCGAACCTAAAAGGCTTAAGCCGTCTTCCCGAGCCCCCGGTCAATCTCCCATACTTAGCGCGCCCTAGCTAGTGGGGCTTGCCGGGGGGGGTGGCTACCTCTAGCGCTATGCACGGAGTTCAGTTAAGTATGACCACGGCCCGAAAGGACATGGTTTTAATTTGAACAAAGAAAGGATGTGCAGAGCGTACATGCAGTCCCAAGACAGGGGTTTGCCATCCCAGATGTTCATGTAACTTCGAAACCCCTTCTCGACTGGACCGTTGCTGCTTGCAACTACACACTGTACGCAATTCCGCCAATCGCTAGAAATTAGCATGGATCGACAAAGAAGGGCAGCCGGACACCTTTGATCTTGAACACGCGGAAAGTAAACGATGTACTGTAAGTCATGGATCATGGACTTCGATGCAACCTACGCGTGGTTTCGGAGATTTATCATTGCCCGAATTGCCCCTAGATTGACCCATCTCAACTCATTCCGAGGTATCCGAGGGCCAATTCATATTAACTCATTTGCGGCGTTGCTTCAAAAGCACTCTAATTCCTTGACTAAATCCCTACTAGGGATATCTGTATGCCTAGCCCCGCCATGGCGTCCCCGTACGACCGTCATGGACTAGAGTTTCGAAGACCTTGCTGTTCCTACTTTCCCTTTCCATGTTCTTCCTCATTCATTATTCATGTTACCCTTGCCAGTATCCCATAATGGCTTCCCAGCTAATTATGCCAGCTGAAAAATCACAAATTCATCTTGGTTCAACCGAGATCGACGAGGAAATGGAAGCTCTCGAGGGCTACGTGGTTGATCCCAGTCGTTATTCAGATCAAGCTTCCCAGCTGAAAACTAGTGCCGACGGTCGCTATGTCCTCATCCCACAGCCGGCAGACACGCCTGATGATCCGTTGAACTGGAGCAATAATAGAAAGTGGTCGATTGTGGCTATCATCGCCTATATCGCCCTCCTGGCAGACTATACGGGTGGTACAGCTATTATAACGGTGATCCCTCAGTCAATGTAAGTACAAGATAGAGAATAGATCTTCTACAAGTACTAATACATCGACATAGGGAATGGGAATTATCCCAAGAGACAGTCCAGAGAGCCGTTGTAGGCAATCTCTTCACCATCGGCGCATGTGGACTGTTCGTCGTCCCATTAGCCAGCTACTTTGGTCGCTGGCCAGTCACCCTGGTCTTCCAGTGCGTCATGCTAGGAACCTGTGTCTGGTCAGCTGCAGCAACAAGCTTTCGCTCGTATCTTGCAGCGCGCATAATCAATGGCTTCTTCTGCAGTGTCGGGCAAGGCGGAGCCCTGATGTGGATCAAAGACCTATTCTTCTTTCACCAGCACCCGCAGATCATCAACTATGTCGAGTTCTCTATCATCCTCAGTCCATACCTGGGTCCATTGGTCACCTCATTCATTGTGTCAGAGGTGAGCTGGCGATGGGCCTTCTGGGTGTGCACAATTCTTGCTGGCGTTGGTCTAATTGCAGTGTTTTTTCTGGATGAAACTCTTTTCGATCGGAAGAATCCTCCTCTTTCTCGTGGATCGTATATCTCACGGCTGGTTGGAGTTCAACAAGCTGAAGCTCCATCGAAGGACTTTGTTCAGTGCATGGCCCGCCCAGTGGTTGCTATCACTAAAATCCCCGTGTTGACTATTCTCATCTACTACTTTCTGAACTTTGCCTGGGTCATTGGCGTGAATACCACCATTGGTATCTGGTTGACCAACTTCTACCAGTTCTCAACGCAAGGAATTGGTAAGTGCCCATCTCGATATCAACTTTGAGGACAGCCTTGAACTGACCTTTGAGTAGGCTATTTCTATTTCTTTGGTATCATTGGCTGCTTGATCGGCTGGTTTGCGGGTCATTTCCTACATGATGCCGTTGGACAATACTACACCAACCGGCACTCTGGCCGTCTTGACCCTGAAGCTCGATTGATTATCACCTATCCTGCAACTCTCATCTGCTGTGCTAGTTTGATCATTCTAGGCTTTGCCTTCGAGAAACACTGGCACTATATGGTGATTGCAGTGTTTGCGGCGGCTCAATGTGTCGGTGTCATGATCGTCACAACCGCCATCAATGCTTACTTGTTGGACTGCTACCCAGAAGGGTCTGGCGAGGTCGGCGCATGGGTTACGGCGAGTCGTAATTGGGCAGGTTTCATGGCGACGTATATCCAGATTGACTGGGTGGCGCGCATTGGACCTGCCAAAGCTCTGGGGATTCAGGCAGCCATCACATTTGGGTCCCTGTGTTTCATGGTGTTTCTGCAGGTGTATGGGAAGCGGATGAGACAATGGCAAGGGCGGATGGTATTTGGAAAGAAATGATGGAAAGTTCGAAGGATCACGCTCGTCGGTCTGTCGTAAATATGACCGGGCGTGGTAGTATATAATGTTAGTTATGACTACTATGAGTGATGCACTTGCAGCGATGAGCATAGTACAACCAGGGTCAGGAAATACAGAAATCGAATGGCCTCCATTCAAATGCAAGACCAAGAAATAACAAAGGGGCAGGAAAATAGCTGCCCGGGGGTATAGCACATTATGATACATGGAATTATACAGGCTGCACGGCATCGCCAGCCGAGTAGCATGCGGCTCAGTAGCCCAGGACAACCGACGCAACTAGGAAGGTTGGCCACTGCCCGTCTCAACAACGAAATAAGGCCCTTTCTTCTTGGACGCAGAGTCAAGGGCATTTCCATTCCAAATGCTTTCTTCGGGGTGACCATTCCTTGCACTTGGCACACGCTGAACTCTTTGCCGTCGCCCACTCACGCGCTCTTTAGCAAAAGCATCTCTGAGCCGGTCTAGCCCAATAGTCGTCTCCTTCACTGCGGCCGGACTCTCATCCCGGATACTGCGCAATGGCTCGATGCCCGTTGTATCGACTCGCTGCATTTCTTGCACGAAATGGATTTGTGACTCGAGGGTCCGTAGCATGGACTGCTCTTGTTCTGGGCTGGATGGTTGAGGGAGAGCTGACAGGCGCAGGAGATGGCGCAATTTTTGTGGGGTGACAGATGTTGTAGATTGCTCTGCTTCTTTATCTGGAAGCAGAGACCGGACAGA
Source organism: Penicillium goetzii (assembly GCA_037043885.1). Lineage (NCBI taxonomy): Eukaryota > Fungi > Ascomycota > Eurotiomycetes > Eurotiales > Aspergillaceae > Penicillium > Penicillium goetzii. The sequence goes on from JAWLST010000001.1 coordinate 734,150, forward strand.
CCAGCTTGGCTCAGCTAGAATCGATTCGATATCGAGGTTTTGGGGTTTGGACGAGTAGTGGCGTCGGAGACACGGATTGCGAGCGATTGACTGCCATAGCCGGGTGCCTGCACGGTAGCTGGCCATTGTCAAAGTAGTAATCAATGCTCTATGAGTAAAGACTCATAGTAATCTGGCGACTTTGCGACCAGATTTAACCACCGGTCGGAGCTGTTGCGCGCGAGAGGGACGTGAAGAAGGTAAAGCTGCGGGCTGCGGACTGCGGGCCACCCAAAAAGACACCGCCTCGGACCCGCCGATCGATGCTCTCATCAACATCACCGATCCACCTGGTCTACACTTCCCCTCCTCTACCTGCAAATCAACTGCGGATTCGCCTCTGCAGATTATCGCAAAGACTTTGCCCATCATGGCCCAAGATCCTCGTGCCCTGCTGCAAAAAGTGAGCTCGCTCCGTTCTCTCCCCATTTGCCGGTGCTTCTAGCTAGGCAATGACGAAAGCCTAGCATAGCTGACCATGTCTCGCACCCCGCGAGCAACCAGGCTGATAAAGCCCTTTCCAGCGCCTCGGGCGGCTTCAGCTGGTTTGGTGGACGCTCAGAGAAATACGAAAATGCCGCCGATCTGTATACCCAGGCCGCGAACGCCTTTCGAGTACAGAAGATGAGTGAGACACCCCCCACGTTGCCACGCCCGCTGCCCGCTGCCATCTGTTGTCATGTCCCTTGTTACTGACAACACCGTCTCTCCGCGCAACAGATAAGGAAGCTGGTCAGGCTTTCGAGAAAGCAGCCTCCGTCCAAACTCAAAACCTCAACGAGCCCGACGACGCCGCCAACAATCTCCAGGAAGCGTTCAAGGTCTACCGCAAATCGGACCCGGAGGATGCAGCCCGTGTCCTGACTAGCGCTATCAATCACTATGTACTACGCGGAAACTTGCGCCGTGCCGCGACGCAGCAGCAGTACCTGGCGGAGCTGTACGAAGTCGAGCTCGGCGATATGAAGAAGGCTCTGGAGGCATATGAAAAGGCGGCGGATTGGTTCGAGGGTGACAATGCCGAGGCGTATGCATTCCCTACTTTTTTCATGAACCTGCCGAAGAACCTCAAGAACTAACGCTTGTCAATTCAGTCTTGCAAACAAGCACTTCCTTAAGGTGGCCGATCTGGCTGCCCTGGAAGAGGACTACTACAAGTCTATCACAAACTATGAGCGCATTGCCCGCCAGTCGATCACGAACAACCTCATGAAGTGGTCCGTGAAAGACTACTTCTTGAAGGCAGGAATCTGCCACCTCGCCACAAAGGTGCGTTGATAATTACTTCCCCGGTCCCATCTATACAAACCACTAATCCGCCTCCATTTATAGGATATCGTTGAGACTACACGAGCTCTCGAGACCTACCGCGAGATTGACCCTGCCTTTGCTTCGACCCGGGAGCACCAACTCCTAGTTGACCTGCTCCAGGCCGTAGAATCCGGTGATCAGGAAGGCTTTGCCGATAAGCTCTTCCAATTTGACCAGCTCAGTAAGCTGGACAAGTGGAAGACCACCCTCCTGCTGCGGATCAAGAACAATATCGAAGAGGCGGAGGAGGACTTCTCGTAGACGGTGCTTGGATTTATTTTCTACCTTTGATTCCCCCGCCTATGCTGTGCAAAGGAATGTCACGTTATTAGGTGGACTTTTTTGTGCCCAATTTTTATGCTTTTTTGCGTATTTAATCGCCTTTTTGACTCTATTGTCCGGATTGAAAACGAATACAGGTTGTCGGTGATTGTCTTTGACTTTGAAATGATTGCCGTGATGAACAGTCGTGTAGACGGTAGCCAGCGCAGAGTGGATTTGGATGATTAGATGAAAATGATAGTATGCAAGAAGAAATCGTAATTCATTATGAAGTGTTTCAAGTCTATTTACTTTTGTGAGATGCATCGTGACGCCAATCCTAGTAAATCAGAATTCAGATATCGAGGTGATTGGTTCTCATCAACTCATACGTTCAAAAATATCATCTCATCCAGCCTGTTCAATGCAAGACGTGGCTGAATTTACAGAACCTCTTCCAAAGCCCTCGCGCGGCGAGGGAAGACACGCTTGTACAGACTGATGCCAATAGAATCCTGCGGGTTGATCTTGGCATCGAAGGTAGCCTTGAAGTAACCGTGGGTACCCAGGCTCTCCTTCATATATCCACTGCGACCGCGGCGGGTCCAGAGCTGCAGGGCCTTGAACCACTGCACGTCCTCCGAGTTGAAGAACATGTAGCGAACGGTGACAACCTTCTTGTGGATCTTGTAAGGGTGACCGGTGAGAATTGCACGCTTGGCGATCACACGGTTGGGGTCAGGGGCGATGATCGTGCCGGTACCAATGAGCTCCAGACGATCCATAGACAGCGCCTCCGGCTGGGCATCGGCTGATTCGAGCTCCTCGGGGTCTTCCTCGACTTGCTTGTTCCTGAAGACGAGAATCGGAACAGCACCCCAGGTCATGGGTCCAATCCAGGTAGCGACGGCGCTGCGGCCGGGGTGGAGGAAGCGGTCGAACTTATGGACGTTGTTGGGGGTGTTGTCGCCGGCGGAGAAGACAGGGTTGACGACCATGCGGCGGGCGCCAATCTGCACGATGAGCTCCTCCTTGGACCTGATGGGCTTCTCGACGCTGGAGCTCAAGGTCATGTTGACGTTGACCACAGTGTGCTTGTGCTCGTGGCGCAAGAGAGAGAACAGGGAGAGAGGCTGGGCCTTGTGGCGGAGAGAGGCAGGAACTGCACGGAGATGGACCTCGACGCGCACTCCAGGGTTGACACCGCCAACAAGGGCTTCGCGGATAATGCGGTTCTTGGTGCCCTTGTAGTCGCCGAATTGCAGGAGTCGGCGCCAGTCTTCAGGTTCATATGGACGGTCTTCGGACGTCTCCCATGGGCTGATCTTCATGTTCTTCAGGCCTCGGAAACGAGCCAAACGCTCTCGGGCAAGCACATTGGGGTGCAATTCGATTTCGTCGGGGAACTCGAGGTCATCCTCGGCTTCGGTGCGGCGGCTCTTGCGGTAGTCCTCCAGCTCTTGGGCCTCGTCCTCCGGGGATGGGTCCAAGAACATCTCGGACTGAGGGTACTCTGAAGGACCGCCCTCGGTCATGGCATCTTCCTTGTCTGCGAAGAAGCCATCCTCGGGCGCACCAGTGACATCCATCTCCATATCTTCATCGTCGTCCTCATCAACAATATCAGATCCGGAGTCTGAAACATCGTCGAGATACCAAGCAGACTGGTACTCAGAGGTACCCTTAGGCAATCGCTTGGGCTTAGAGGGAATGTGCGAGTCATCATCAGAGAAGTAGTGGTGGTCATCGAGCAGGACACCCTTCTTCTCAGTATCGGCAACGGAAACCGTGTCATCGTCCATCATCTCGATTTCCTCGGGGGCCACGATTGCCATGTCATCCTGGTCAGCACTGGGGGTTTCCAGGGTCTGTGTACCGTCAGTGGCATCGACATTCATAGCATCATCACGCTTGTTCTTGGTCGTTGTCAAAGGAGCCGCAGTGATGGAGTCGATCTGGAAGTCACCCCAGCCGGGAATATGAGCGATGCGGTCGGCCTTCAAACCCTTTCCACGGACGACACCAGTAATCACGACGTCGTCCACGACCTCCGAGCTGGCACTGGGCCACTGGACGTCCTCAATGAACATCCAGCTACGCTCATCACGCCAACGAATACCCTTGGGGGTGGCAGTGCAAAGGGAACGAATGGCATTAGAGCACTCCTGTCGGGAATCGAGGGACATGACCTTCTCAACTGCGGGGAAGAAGTGGTTGATGAAAGACTTGAGAGAAGAGGCCACCTGGGGCCGTCTCTTAGCGGGGTTGACTTGATCCAGTTTCTGGACCACGGTGACGACGTTGGAGATACCCTGGCTCTCAATTGCACGCAGCAGCAGCTCGCCTTCCTCCTCGACTTCGACTTCGGCAGACAAGACCAACACCACAAAGTCGGCCATGCGGCAGACATCCATAGCATTTACCAGGTCGAATTTGGACGTAATATATTGGAGGCTCTGGCGGAAACGATCGACGCGCACCCGGGTAGGTCCCTCGGTGGAAATTTCGCTGGTGATATCGACACTTTCGTTCAACGCACGGATAGCGGCGTGGGTATCAATATCGGCGGAAAGCGGGACAATGGCGACATGACGAGGAGCTCCATGTTGGCCAGTGAAAATATTGGTGGCCTGAGCCTTCTCTTGGTGCTTCAATTGCTGCCTCTGGCGGGCTTGGTTGCGGCGGTCGAGTTTCGACTTCAGCTGTTGGTGGGGGGTTTTGCGACTGCCCCGCTCTGTCTCGACCTTGCCTGTCAGGGTGTTAGTGCATGAAAAGTAGAATGTTGTGATGTTGAGATGTTTTTAAATTATCCTTACCCTTTGCCTTCTCCTTCAAAGCGCTCTTGGAGGCATGCTTGGTCTTGAAAGGCTTGTTGGCAGCCTTGGTGGTGGACCGATGGTGGTGCACCTGGGTGGGCGCCATATTGGCACTGGACCCTTTGAATCGAAAAGGCAGGGAGTCCAGATTGAAGTGAGCAAAGATGGGCTATCTGATAGCTCAATCTCCAAAATCTCACAAAGACAAAGAACGAGATGGAAGGGTTCGATCTGCTAGACAGAAAAATAAAAAAAAATGGCGATAAGAAAACAAAATTCGGCAGTGGAGAGGATAAGCGAGCGGTGAGCGCAAATCTTGGCGCAATTTTTCTGCTTAGCTTTTTCTCCGCGCTCGCGACTCTTTTTTCTAAGCAGGTCGACGAATACTCCGAAATACTCGCAAAAATGGCGGATTCAGCCTCGAACAAGGCTGTTGTCACGGCCGAAGACCGCGCTGCGAAACAGAGACTCGCTGAAGCCCAGAAGACCTATGGACGTGGCAAAGCAAACTCAGTCAAGAGCGCCAAGGACAAGAAGATCCGCGGAACTCTGAAGGAGCAGGAAAGCAGACACAAGGATGCGATTCTAAAGGCCAAGGATGCAGAGATTCTGCTTGAGCATCAGGCTGGATTCTTGGAGCCGGAAGGAGAGCTTGAGAGGACTTACAAGGTCCGACAGGATGAGATCAAGGACAGCGTCGGATTGGAGACAGCGAAGAAGGGCTTCGAGCTGAGGCTGACCGAGGCCGGACCCTACCGCGCAGACTATACTCGCAACGGACGCAATCTCTTGCTGGCCGGACGAAAGGGACATATTGCGACGATGGACTGGCGTGATGGCAAGCTGGGCTGCGAGCTTCAGCTGGGAGAAACGGTCCGAGATGCGCGTTGGCTGCACAATAGCCAATTCTTTGCTGTCGCGCAGAAGAAGTATGCCTACATTTACGACCATAACGGTGTTGAGCTCCACTGCTTGAAGAAGCATCTGGAGCCTCTCTTCCTCGAATTCCTGCCCTACCATTTCTTGCTGACCAGCGCTGTAAGTATATCTTGTGATTGTCATTGGATATTGGAGATTGGCTCTAACATGAATATCAATTGTAGACCATGGCCGGCTTCATCAAATACACCGATACCTCGACCGGTCAATTGGTCGCTGAGCTGCCAACCAAGCTCGGCCGTCCAACCGCCCTTGCCCAGAACCCTTACAACGCCATCCTCCACTGTGGACACCAGAACGGCGCAGTCACATTATGGTCGCCCAATTCTCAAACCCCGCTCGTTAAGGCGCTGGTTCACCGTGGACCTGTGCGGTCTATCGCCATGGACCGTCAAGGCCGCTACATGGTCTCGACCGGTCAGGACCAGAAGATGAATATTTGGGATATCCGCATGTTCAAGGAGGTGCACTCGTACTCATGCTACCAGCCCGGTGCTTCCGTATCGATCAGTGACCGAAATCTCGTCGCAGTCGGTTGGGGCACTCAAGTCAGCGTGTGGCGGGGCCTTTTCGAGGCCGCGCAGGCCGACACTGCCAAGGTGAGGAGCCCATACATGGCCTGGGGTGGTGACGGCCAGCGCATCGAGAACCTCCGGTGGTGCCCGTACGAAGATGTGCTCGGTGTCGGTCACGACCAAGGCTTCGCCAGTCTGATCGTCCCTGGTGCTGGTGAGCCCAACTTCGATTCTCTGGAAGCCAACCCGTACGAGAACGTCCGACAGCGCCAGGAAGCCGAGGTGCACAGCCTGCTCCACAAGCTGAAACCGGATATGATCTCGCTGGACCCCAACATCATCGGAAAGCTCGACACAATCAACGACGACAAGGTCCGGGAAGCCCGCGATCTGGACAAGAAGCCCGAAGATCCCATCGAGAAACTCAAGAACCGCGGTCGTGGCCGCAACAGCGCTCTGCGCAACTATATTCGGAAGAAGGGTCGCACCAACGTCATCGACGAGAAGAGGCTCAAGGCCGAGGCGCTTCACAAGGAGCGCATGGCACGCAACAAGGACCGAATCCGACAGGAACGACAGGAGCTGGGCCCTGCTTTGGCTCGGTTTGCCAAATAGGACCTGGGTTCTTGATTATGTGCTTCTGCTTTGCTTGTTTCGCTTGTTGTCGAGCATCCAGATACCCAGCCGCGACATTTTGTGAGAAATCATTGCGCAGACTTCGCTGGCTGCTGCATTTCAGGCGTTGGAAGGGGGAAAACTTTCATCATTTCATGTTTTTTTGTATAGAAGGACTTTACTTATGAACCGGAAAAAAGCAAGTGTCTTTACAATGTATCATCAGCTATGTGATAACGGCATCCAAATATGACGGGAACCGAAGCCTGTATATAAGGCTCTCTCTCATCTTCTCATCTACTCATCCACACTCCCCGACCCCTTGGGCGCACCCTCCTTCCACCTCTTCAAACTCTCCTCATAAGCACCACTCCCCTTCCAAGCACTAATAATCAAATTGACAATATGCTCCATTCCCTTCCCATGCTTCACAACCGCAAAAACAGTCGGACCCCCCTCCCTCATCTTCGCCGCATCCCTCTCCATAACCTTCAAATCCGCCCCCACAGCCTCCGCCAAATCAATCTTGTTAACCACCAACAGATCCGAGCCCGTGATACCAGGCCCGCCCTTCCGGGGAACCTTGTCACCGCCCGCAACGTCAATCACGTAGATGATGAAATCAGCCAGCTCGCGCGAGTAGTTCGCGGCGAGGTTGTCGCCGCCGGACTCGATGAGGAGCAGGTCGGTTTTGAATTGGCGTTGCAGGGTTTGCAGGGCGAGAAGGTTGGCGCTGATGTCTTCCCGGACGGCGGCGTGCGGGCAGCCGCCTGTTTCGATGGCGCGGATGCGAGAGGGGGCGAGGGCTTTGTGGCGGGTGAGGAATTCGGCGTCTTCTCTGTGAATTGGAAGATGGAGGTGTTAGCATTGGAGGTTAATTATAGGTAGACCGCCTCTGGGGAAACGAATCGTTATGGAGATCAGATTAGATCTTACCGGGTGAAGATATCGTTGGTCACGGCGGCGATGTTATACTCATCGCGCAGAGCATGGCACAAAGCCAACATCAAGGCAGTCTTGCCAGATCCAACAGGCCTAAAAGAGTCGGTCAGCTACATCAAAGCCCTCGAGTATACTTCCAAGCGGGGCGCGCCAAAGCAAAATCTAAGTTTTATAGATCTGCCCTGATCAAACAGATTCACCTACCCTCCAATACCGACAGTAAAAGCACGATCCTTCCAGTCGCGGCCCTCAATCAACGGCATCTCCCGGTTGACATATGAACCCGGGCCGTCCAGGATCTCGTGGGAGTGGCCGTGGCCGTTGAACGGATCATCGTGCGAGTGGCCAATACCACCGTCGTGGGAGTGAGAGTGCGCCATTATATATGATAGCGCGAGTCTAGAGGTCTTGGTATAGTGGTGATGTCGGTCGGCTTGGAGGGGTATTTTGCACGAGGATGCTAGAGAAGTGTGGCCGGGGAATGTGAGGAGGGGCAGCTTAAAAGCAAGGGAGGGCGCTGGTGGGGAAGTTGCGATAACAGAAAAATGCCGAGAGCTTTCGGTGTCTCCACCAGCTTGGCCGATGCCGAACCGGAGCTCGCCGGTTCGGCGAATTCAACTGACTAACCATGTTGTAGATGAGTAGGTCTATATGGAGTATACTCCCATCTAGTATAGTCAGCACAATATACAAACAATGAATACAGACTACTATACTTGGATGAGGCCGAGAAAAATGTGCTGGTATGTATGGATTCGTCAAAATAGCGGCAAAACGATGAGCCTCGAATGAAACACGAGTCATCAAGAAAAACCTCCAAGTCCACTAGGACTCGGAGAGAAACCCCCCAAATGCACGCAGACGCAATTCCAATAAACGCAAAGCCCGACGCCAGTACAATCGCCAAGACGGATATCAAGGATTCGGCCAGTTGATCCAAAAATCAAAAACAAACAGGCCGTTCAATCAAAAACCAACAAGCAAAGCAATAGCAGAACGGGCAAACGCCCTCGAAAGAAAAAAGACCAATCCAATAATTCGTCAAAACCCCGGACATGGCAAAGCCGTTCAAGTTCAAGGCTTGTAAAAAAAGAATCACAAAAAAAGGTAAGCTGGAGAAGGGAAAAAAAAAACATGCAGAATCAGGCGATGTGTCCAGACCGTCCAAAGAAACGCTGAAAAGGAGATAGAGTACATTAGGATCGGAGATGACCAGGGGCCGATGAGGAGAGGCGCCCACGAAGATCCTACCACTTGTATATGACACCCCTCAGAGGGTTGTGGTGGAGAAAGGGGATTCCGTGGGCATCGATTAGCTCCGTCATCGGTCGGTTTTATCGTCAGAATACCGAGAACCGTGGGAGGCAATCCTTTAACATGGGGAATCAAGGAATCCCAAGATAAATGACAAAAAAATTCACAGAGGGCGAAGGGAATTCCCTCGCCCCAGGTATCCAATGGTGCGCCAATTCCTCGCATCTTAGAACGATGTGAAAAAAAAGAGAGAATGATGGGCATAAAAATGTGTGTGATCGACACCGATCAGGCTGCAGCCCCCTTCTGTCGCTTGGGTACTCGAGGACTGGCTTTGACCTTGCCGGCACCTTGGATGGCAGTGCCATTGACTTCGCCGCCTGCACCACCGTCATCGGGCTCGTTCTTGACGGTGCTTGCACGTCGACGCTTGTTACCGCCGACATTGGGGCTGTTGTTCACCAATTGGGGTGAAGGCTGCACAGCACCCTGCATGCCTGGAGGTCCGGCAAGCTGGCTCTGGGCAGGGCTCGCGTGTCCCGAGCCGGTCAGATGAGGCGATCCCTGGACTCCTGGTAGCCCAAGGTGAGCCATGGCAGGGGAAGCAAACTGCGAGGGTCCACCCATACTGGGATTCCGTGCATTGGGAACTTGCTGCATGCCAGGGTTCATCGGCGTGACAAACCCAGCGTTAGGGTTCTGAACCGGGAGGGTGCCCACCAGGTTGTGAAGGGCTTCGGGGGGAGAAAATTGCGGGTTCTGCTGCGAGAATTGGAACAGCAGTTGCATCTGAGAGATGGTCTCGGCCACTTCCAAGAACCCCATGACCGGCGTCGGCACGCCATTAGAGGTGACCATCGACTCTGGTAGGGATATTTGCGGGCTTTGCTTTTGAGCCCGCTTGGCTGTGTTCTTAGAGACCTTGGGGCTCTGCTTTTGCTCAGAGAGCTCCAAGGACTGAAGCAGACTCCGAGGAATAAACTCGTTATGGCTGGTGACAGTGATGTCTAGCATCTCGAGTTTGTTAGCCATGTCGAAATGGGCACGAAGTTGACCATGGGTAAAGAGCTGGATAAATGATCAGTTCCATGTTCATACAAAGTCGATCGACCACCACAAAAGTAAAACTCATACCTGGCAATCATTCGTGAACCAATAAATGAATGAAGTCCGCGCGCTCTCAACCATATGTCCACCATTGGGCATATCCCGTTCGCGGGCACCTTCGACAACCATTTGAATCTGACGTATGCCACTGGTATACTGAGTGAGGTAATACCGTGCCAATGCCGGAGTCGAGATTTCGAACTGTTTGGACCCAACCTGGGGGTTCCATACGCCCTGTCGCAGCACACCTCCAGGGGCGTAGAATCGGTCAACAAAGGACTGCCAGTACATGAGGTCCTGCGCTTCACCACGACTCTGCGAGGTTGTTAGTTCGGGAATCAAAGACACATGACAACTCGAAGTAGTCTCCGTACCTGGAATCCACTCAGATGTTCCGCATACGCATGCAAGCATAGAATCGTTGTGCCCTGGCGATTCATTCTTTGCTGCATCATCAGAGCGGCATTCTGTTGCTGCTGGGCCTTCAACTGGGCTTCCTGAGCAGTCATTGGCTGGCCCTGCTGGCCGGGTTGCTGAACCTGCTGGCCCGGCATACCATGTTGAGGCTGTCCTTGAGGACCAGGATGTCCAGGCTGCGGTCCAGGTTGTGATGTTTGAGGCAACTGCTGTGGCTGAGGGTTTGGAGTAGCCTGGGCTTGCTGAGGCCCACCCTGAGGCTGTTGGGGTTGACTCGAGGGAGGCTGGGGAGTTTGGTTTGGTTGAGGGGTACCGCTTTGCGGTGGAGGACCATGTTGGGACTGGGGGGTTGCACCCTGAGCCTCGTGCATGTTGGGAGGCTGCGCTGAGCCGCGCTGCGGTGTGTGCTGACCACCATGTGCATTATTCGCCTGGGCTTGGGCTTGGGCCTGGGCCTGGGCTTGAGCCTGCTGCTGCGCTTGGTGTGCTTGCACTTGCTGAAGAGCGAAAAGCTGCTGCTGCTGTTGCTGTTGCTGCTGTTGCTGCTGCTGCTGCTGGAGGTTCTGGGGTTGGCCATGGGGGACCTGTTGTTGAAGATGCATCATGGCGTTGACTGGCCGCATGCCACCAGGATTCGCTTGCATCGCAGCCAACTGAGCGGCGCTCACACCCTGAGTACCATTAGGTAGCGATACGGGTAGACCATGCTGCTGTTGCGCCTGTTGTGCCTGTTGCTGCTGCTGCTGTTGGATCATCATACGCTGACGAAGGAACTGTTGATGCTGTTGTTGCTGCTGAAGTAATTGCGGGTTATTCGCGACTGCATTTGAGGCATGGGAGTCAGTATGCGCCTTTCAGAGGGTTGTGTCTTCTATGAGGGTGCCCGGATGGATCGGTTCTGGACACATAACGGCGGGGATCGCGCGCGTTCGTTACAAGGCCTAGGGAGCGATAGGAAGAGACCAAGACTCACAATTTTGCTGAAAGGCCTGCTGCTGAAACATATGCGCCTGTGTAGGGTTCAGATGAGAGAGAGCGTGGGCATTCGGCATAGGGCCACCAGGACCAGCGGTCCCAGCGCCTGGGGGCATTCCGCCCATCATTGGGCCCGCCTGGCTCACTTGAGGCCCTCCTGGTGCTGAAACTCCAGGATGCATCTGCTGCACCATCGCAGGTCCCGGGTGTCCAGCGTTGGGATGTTGACCAGCCATTGGGTGGTGGCCGGGGGGAAGCCCGTGTGGCGGCATGCCTTGATGGGCAGGAAACGATTGCGCCATCATCATTGCTAGCAGGCGGAAGGCACCGCGGACAAGAGACTTTGAGGGCGATGGATCGCGACCGCGACAAGAGGGCGACCGAGGATAGAGGAGTCGATGGGAGTGGCGCGCCTACGATAGAAAGACAACAGGCCGCTTTTAGCGTTCGGAGTGGAGGCCAAGACGAGGCGGTTCTGGGATACAGCAGACGCGCAAGACCGAAGCATCGATTCGTTACTTCCACCCAGTCGTTCACCCGCTTCGCCTCAATGAAGGCCTCGATTCTCCTGGGGGGTTTGGCGTCAGTGGGTGAAGTGGTGGGGAGTGGGTGATAAGAGAGATCGGTGCGGTTAGGTGAGGGTTTGGGGGGGAAAAGAGACGGGACAGGTTCAGGTAATAGGGAGGCGTGGAGGGGCTGGGTGTCTGCAGGTTGTAGGGTGGATCGGGAAATGCAAAGGATAAGAGGTGTATATAGATAGGCTGAGTGGATGAGGAGAACTCACAACTCTCAAAGCCCAAAGTCGGTCAAGGTCGAAGTGGTCAAAGGGGACGGCTGTCGCGGGCGCCCATACGGTCAGGGAATGAGGATGATCGCCCGGTGGGAGCGAAGAGGGAACTGGGGACGGAGGATCCGGGCTCCGAGGGTGGAGGATGTAACCGAGCAGATGGATGGGCAGATAGCCAGATCAAAGCCAGCACGTCGAGCCACTTGGTGATAATCTAGATGATCCGAAAAAAAAAAAAAAAGAAGGGAATCTTTTCTTTTCTTCTTGCTCGGTGATCGTTTGAAATGACACCTTCAACCCTTTTTTTTTTTTTTTCTTCACCCTGAGGCGGGTTTTTTTCGCGCGCTTTTTCCCAGCGATTCCAATACTGCCGCGCTAACCCGACTGGGCAGGTCACGTGTGGGCTGTGTATTTGAGCCGTTTTTTTTTTCTTCTCTTCACTTTTCTCTTTTGCCATCTTGTGTTCCTCGCCACTGTCCTCAAAAGGACTGACCTGGCTCCTCTATAATGACTGGAGGATTGCTATAGTCGTGATGAGAATGTCTTACGATACTGTGATCTCGCCACTAATCATCAGGTTATCCTGACAGCACCTATTGCTTATGGTAAGTCCGAGTGTTTTTTTTTTCTTTCCCCCGGTTCAAGGATGACAACACCTTTTTACTTCTTTACCCACCAAATCGACCATGACGAGACAGTTCGGACCTCCCTTTCCCGGTTGGTCTGCTACTTGCCAGTATATCTTGTCTGAGAACCATCTTGAAATACCAACTTTGCTTGGATATATGCAATTGCAAGCGACGTGGGCTGACCCAGCATTTGCTTATAGGAACCACTTTATATGCACGAAACCCCTGACATCGTCAGATAGCCCCTTTTTTTTTTACTATATTCGAATATATTCATTTCAATTGATATATGCTGGTTTCTTCCTCTTGGAAATCTTCCTTACAACTCTTGGTATTCTGTCGTAAAAGCTTTCAGGGCGTCATCCGATCCACAAACTTTAAATCCTGGCGAAGATCACCTCTAGCGCGAGGCCCTTTGTCTGGAATTGACCGCACTAGGCGGCCACCACTGAATGAACGGGCATCGGATCCTGTTAATTCCTCAGAGATGCGAGAGGACGAACAGGCAAGTTGCCTTTTGAAGTTGATATCTACATAGATCTGAAGCATAGAAACCGCCCGACAGGTCACATATGATCTAGACATGTTTTCGAATGCTTTGGAGTTTTCAATTTCCTACGCCTTCTTGAACAGGTGTGGATAAAAAGTATAAATAAATGGAGAGGCTACGTCAAAATGCAGACGTTCAAAAAAGCCATGCTATCGATGCTGTCGAATGGACGAATGGACTGGCCCATACAAATGGCCTTCCGCCCAGGCTCGGGTTGACATGTATCACGTGATATGATATTTCTCCCGCGGCGAGAGAGAGAGAGAGAGAGAGCGCGCGCTGTCTGTTCTTCACGACCGACAAGGCCATCTACTTTTCGTGACATTGCCCCGGATGTATCCGTCAATGCCACAGGTATGGCGATCCATTGCACGCCCCTGTCGCTTTGTCGCTCGTCGTCGCCATCCTGCACCCGCGCGACAATTTCACCTGTCGCGCCAATGGCTCTCGGTGCCGTCCAATGATCCCCAGAATGGATCCACGCCGGCCACCGATTTAGGGGATGTGGTGGATAACCGTCAGTCGCCCAATTCCAACGAGAACGTCTCGAACCCCGATTCTTCTCCCACCACGGTCGAACAAACTGGAAAGCCTGTCTCGAGACCATATGGATCCGCCGTTCGCAGAGCCATGAGAAACAGACTATCCGAGCAGCAACAACAGCAAAAAGGATCAACGATTGCGACAATTCCTAGCTGGTTCCACGAGCGAAACATTGTCACCCACGGCCCTGATGGACGTCCGGACGCTGCGCGAGTCCATTCCCAGGTCGAGGTCCGAACATCGAAGGCGGAGTCGAAGACGGATAGTACAACTCAAGGAGAGTCGGCATCTGGTGGAGACGGGGAGGATCCTTCTATCCCGGGCGAGTCATCTGAATCGGAGACCCGCTACGCTGTGGCAGAGGAACTATGGGATGAATTGCGCGCGTCAGTCAAAGCGGGTCTGAGACTGCCGCCTGCGCAATACGCAGGAGAACCACCGGCCAAAAAGTCGCATCTGGTTCTTCAATATCCTGGCCCCGATGGTATCTTGTTCTTGGATGCGGTGGTTCAGCGACTTGCCCACGAGCTGAACGCCGACCTTGTTACTCTCAATGCCCAGGACTTGGCTCAGCTTCTGAGTGAGCAGGATCTCGCAGAGGCTGGTGCGACCTCCGCTATCCGATCTCTTGGCTATGAGGTCCATCGGCCTCCGGTCACTGCCTGGCCCGAGCCCAATGAGGGCGAAGGTGAGGGAGATGACGATATCGCGGAGATCGCTGGTGCTCATGGGGTGCGTCCTGAAGTCAGTACCCCTCGGTTCATCACAATTGAGGCCAGTAGAGATTCCGGTGATATTCCGTTGCCGAATTGGTTAGGATTGAAGTCGCTTGTGGCATCTATCAACGGCCAGTCAGACCAGGAACCAAGCATGATGCGGGGCTCCGGCCAGCGTCTGGAGGCACGATGGGTTCGCGTTCTCAACGAGGTGCTTTCCTCAGCTGTTCAATCAACGCAATCAGCCCAGCCAGCCCCTGAAGATTCGGAAGAGGCTTCTGTGCCGGAGACAGACGCGAGTAAATCTGTCTTGTCGCGCGATACTATCGTTCATGTACAAGATTATCGCGATATTCAGAGCTCGAGGGAAGGCTCGAGGGTGATTTCCCTCCTGCAAAAGGTTATTCAAGATCGACGACGCGCAGGTTCAAGAGTACTGCTTGTTGGCAGTATATCTCAGGACCTTCATCATTCCACTTCACAAGACGGCTCAAGGATATTGCAAAATGTCTTTGATGATGGCTTCTCCAAAACTCTTGTCATAACCCCAGCGATGGAGTCCAAGGCCGTCGAAAAAACATTCGCAGAGGATCAAAAGAATCGGACATCGGATATCAATATCCGCCATCTTCAGAACATGCTGCGCTTCCGTGTCAACGAAACATCGTCCGCCGTGAAGGACGACATCTTTAGTGATCGGGCTTGGCCGCTAGATGCTCTCACTATCAAGCAATCCGGCATTAGGGATCGCTTCTGGTCCTACAACCAGGTGCACTGGGTTGCAACTCTGGCCCTTGGTAGCGCAGAGCCCAATGAGCCTCTCGGCTTTGAGCACATCAGACGTGGTATTGAACTCATGGATCGAGGAGATCGAGTCACAAGCGATTGGTTGCAGGGGAAGTCATCCAAGCTAACCGAGTCTGGCCGTGGACAGAGCCGAGAGCAGCTGCTAGCCTCTCTGCGCAAGACATGCAATTCCCATGAGAAGAAGTTGCTCAACGGCGTCGTTGATGCAAAGAGCCTCCGCACCACGTTCGCGGACGTGCATGTTCCGCCCGAGACCGTTGACGCTCTCAAGACCTTGACGTCTCTGTCTCTCATTCGTCCCGAAGCATTCACGTATGGTGTCTTGGCCACCGACAAAATCCCTGGTTTGCTACTTTACGGACCTCCCGGTACTGGTAAGACGCTCCTGGCCAAGGCTGTTGCGCGCGAGAGTGGCGCGACTGTGCTCGAAGTGAGCGGATCCGAAGTATACGACATGTACGTTGGTGAAGGCGAGAAGAACGTGAAGGCCATCTTCACATTGGCGAAGAAGCTAAGCCCATGCGTTGTGTTCATCGACGAGGCAGATGCCATCTTCTGCTCGCGCACAGGTGCAAGCAACCGCACTTCTCACCGCGAACTCATCAACCAGTTCCTGCGCGAATGGGATGGAATGAACGACATGTCTGCCTTTATCATGGTAGCCACCAATCGACCATTCGACCTAGACGACGCCGTCCTGCGCCGTCTTCCCCGGCGACTGCTCGTGGACCTTCCCACTGAGGAAGACCGCCTGGCCATTTTGAAGATCCACCTCAAGGGCGAACAACTCGATCCCGCCGTCGATCTGGCCGAACTGGCTCGGCGGACCCCACTATACTCAGGCTCTGATCTGAAGAACTTGTCAGTCGCTGCAGCGTTGGCGTGTGTGCGAGAGGAAAACCAAGCCGCGGCACAGCACCAAGGCGAGGAACCTTATGAGTACCCAGCCCGCCGCACCCTCACTCGCGCCCACTTTGAGCGCGGAATGGAAGAGATCAGTGCGTCGATCAGCGAAGACATGTCCTCGCTGTCTGCTATCCGCAAGTTCGACGAACAGTATGGTGATCGCAAGGGTCGACGTCAGAAGAGTCCTGGGTGGGGTTTTATTGCTCCGTCCCCTCAAGAGCCTACAGCTGATACCGCGCGCGTCCGCACATGATTGCTTTGATTTGAGATCGTTTCTGTCGGTAGAATGACTTGAGCATTGGGGAGTTTTCTTTTGTTTGTAATATTAGTGATACGATAGACATGTACCAATATCCGCAACAGTACATATGACATGAGGGCTGGTGTTTCGGTGCTCTGAGAACTGGTCTGCTTAGATCAAGGTTCCCTTTTTTTCTCTCTTTCTATTGCATCAGGCAGGCATTACTGGCACATGCTGTGAATTAATTCTAGGTTCTGCATAGATTTCTACTACAGCACATCTGTTCAAGGTTGAGGTATTCTTTTCCGACCTTCATGGAGGTCCTACTAAGATTGCATATCCCTGATCTCGCCAGATGTTTTCGAAACCCTAGTTGGGAATACGCTGCTATGTCCACGCAGGGACATAGCATTGGTGTCACCTTGATAGTCTCGTGGCACAGCATTCAAGGTATAATTTCCGGGCTTGTGATTCTCCAATCAAACTATGAATCCCATCATCTACATCGACCACATTACCCGAGAATAAGTGATCGTGTGATCACGCAATCATGGAATGTATGGGACGACAGCTCCCATTTAGCCGGTTATTCTGTGTCCTTTCTCAAGTTTGTGTTTTGATAATAGCAAATGTACTCATTGTGAGACGTCTCAGAGTTGTCAGTTGTCCGTTGCCTCCAGTCGACGGAGAAATATCCCCAGTGTAGGGCTATGCTGTATTCATGACGTAGCAACGGAGTGGCTAGGAAAATCATACTCAATGCTACAATGGTGCGTGAAAAAGCTGGATATAGTTGTGAGATTTCAAATATTCGCCTTCTTAGACTTCAAAGATCTAGATAATGTCGTATGACTCAATGGATGCGATCAGATCAAAGTCTCCACTGGCATAGATCCTGATGCAGATGTCAGATCTATAAATGCTCAGATATTATATCATAGTATACCCCCAGCCACTAGGTTTGAGGAATCAATCAATACTACAGACTCTAAAATATAATTTGAAAAAGGATATCTCATCTCGGATTTGTTTCATCGTTACACTATCATGTATTATTGTTAACTGTCACTTTTTCATCCCAAAGGGCACGAACCCTTGGGTGAAGGCACGTGCCCCGATGACATCGCATTCCGTCTCCACCCGCCACTAAGAAGAGCTCTTTTCCTCTTCCAACCCAACAGGACGATCGAGGGAGCGGACTCCAGTGCCGGGGTAGCGAGCGAGTGCTGGTTATATTTTCTACTATTTCCCCCTGTCCTGTTCACACGGAATCCAACTGCTTCCCACCGAGACGAGAACAAGAAAAGCAAGGGCCCCACCACCCCCACCGTCGAAATCATGTCACTCGAAAATCGCGACGAGGCCATTCGCGAGGCCAAGATCTTCGTTCGCCAAGTCGTGCGAAATGACTGGGAGTTCGACTCTACTTTATACGCCGATGGGAAACGTCCCGCCCCCTCAACCTCCTCCACTCTCACGGACGGGACTCTTTGCGAGAACCGTCAAGTCGTCGAATGGCGATGCCGTGAATTCGATAGCGCAGGCTCAGAGCTTGAGCCCCAATCGTCTGATAGTGACTCGGACTCGCAGTCACCTGGGAGAGCTGCAGGGGACCCTGGAATTGACAGACGGCGCCGGCGCCGGCGGCAGATGGAAGACGAGATGGCTTGGAACGAGGGGTTGCGAATGTGGATGGCTAGACGGGATGCGTGGTCTGGTGCAAGGACACAGCGGCAGATTCGCGCCAAAGAACAGAAGCGCAAGCTTGCCGCTATGCAAGATCAGACGAATGACTCGTCTGATGTGAAGGGTGTGAACGCTGCAGAAGACGGTAGTGCGGGGATTCGCCCGCCCACGGACCCTCGGGCCCTCGGTGACACCAGTATGCTTGCGAACAAGACAGAGTCATGTCTTTCAATCACAGAGAAGGAGAAGGTTGAAGAGCAACTGCGCCGCCAGGATCAAGATGAAGAACAATCAACTGCGCCAGATGAGGGGACCAAGCGCAAGGAGTCAACAGAAACCTGTATCACCGAGCCGGACCAGACTACCAGCTACACTCCGCGCGTAACCACGGCAGAAATTGACGACAAGGACTCAGGTGAAGAGTCGGACTCTGAAGAGGAAGAAGAGCTCGACGAGCCTCTTATCCCGGTTGCGCCTCCGTTCATCTCCTCCGCCAACCCCGTCCGCGCAACGATCACCCCTTCGATCTACCCATCCATCTACACCAAAGTCGTCGTACAGGGAATGACTCCTACCATCCCCGTTAATCTGGCCGACTTGACCAAGGCAATGGTCCAAGGGTGGAAGGCAGATGGACAGTGGCCCCCGAAGCCGGCCGTCACGTCCATCGTCCTCCAGGATGATGCTTCCGTTCCGAAAAAGGCAGCGGATTCTCCTGCGGAGGGAGCACCCCAGTCAAGGCGCAAGAACAGTATCACCAATGCTATGCGCAAGGTGTTCCATATGGGAGCGCACCCATTCCATCGACGTGGCTCGACTAGCCAAGATGCTGGTGCCGGAAACGGCACCGCCGCTTGAAACTCTACGGGACTTTCATCCCTGTACCGCAGGAATGCGATTGACGAGTTACGACAGAGGGTTCTCTTTTGTGCTTCCGTTTTCTCGCACTAATTCAGTGTGTGGTCCTTTTACGCAATGCATTCGGCGTGGATTTCTGGGTGGTTTCAGTTTCTCCAGTCTTCGCGGCTCTGTTAATCATTTACTCACGACCTGGGCGTGTGGGTTATTTCTATATCTTTTATCCAAATACTCCAGCTCCCTCATGACCCTATTCATCACGCGGCTATGTCATAACTCATGCATGTCTCTCACAAGTATCTAATATTTGAGAGATCCTACTTACAGCCTCAAACAAGCAGGTCTTGACGAACCTTGATGGAATCTTTAGTCTATTTTTAAACAGTAACATACTATGCAAATACGATGCATTCTCATAATATTTTTTATCACTGATCCAAAATTGTAATCATCACCAAACGCCGATGCTAAACATGCAACAAACTGAGATCTCATAATCTCGAACAAAAAGGAGTATATAGCCTTCATCACACACTACTCATTCATCATTCTCCCTCACTCTGGGAGCAGATTGAACCGTTCGAGCCGGTCCACAAAGTCCGAAACAGCGTCTTCAAAGTCCAGTCTCGTTGAATCCACATTCTCCATCAAGACAGTGATCTTGGGTTCCATCGTGACAAGCTTTGAACCGTGACCAGGGCGAGTGTAGTAGTACTTGCCATCGTGGAAGGACCAGTTTCTGAGGCAGGACTGATGGTCGTCGAACGCAAGGCGCCGAGCAGTGGCCATCTGGGGAGATAGGTCATTGGTGGAATCACCCGTGGGCGAAACAGTCAAACTGGCGACGGAGGCATCTGATGTGGACTCAGCTTGTAGCGTGGACACAGCTACGAAGAATTCTCGGAACCACTCAATGTATGAGAGCACACCTTCTGCGGCATCGGTGACACGGTCGATGTAGTCCACGACGACAAGCGATGAAGAGATCATATCGGTAAAAGAAGTGAGCATAATCAAGACAACAGGATCTTTGAGTCGGGCTGGTCGATTGGAGAGAGGGCGGAGTGCTTGATGGGCTGATTGAAACACGGCCTCGAAAATTCGCAAGAGGGACGAGACACAAGAAGAATCCATCGTGTTCAAGTTAAACAACAGGTCATTAAACACGAGCGAGATGCTTTTAATGATAGGCAGGCAAAGCAACCAAGCAGTCGAGTTGCCGAAAGCAAGCTCAATGTATGCTGGGAACACACATTGCAAGAGAACAGCCCGAAGGGTTGGTTTGTTGAGCAATCCCGACTCATAGCTATCCTTCATAGCGGAGTGTAGCTGACTGACTAGATGGTCATGCTGACCATCCATAGTCGCTCTCTCGACAATACTCTGGATGAACATGGTCAAGGTCTGCAATTCCTTGCTGGAAGATAATTTGGGCTCGTAACGCTTCAATTTTGCAACAATGTAGCGCGGGTCCGAGGATGGCAAGGGGAACACAGCCGGGTCCGTGAAGAAGGGGTCGACAGGCCGGATATCGCTGGTGAGTTCTTGCAGGAATCTGATGATGCGGTGCACAAAGTCGACATATGCGCCTTGGGCAGATTCCACAGCTCCGTTGCCGAGTTCTTGGTAGTTACTTCGCATCGCGGTCATCAGTCTCTGGAGCATCTCGGAATAGTCTTGTTTGGTGACATTCAAGTCTGGACTGTCCAAGGCTTCGAGGCTCAGAACGTGCTCGCGCATATTCGACAAGATGCTCGATAGGAGAGAAATTCGCCGTTGACTGAGTTCTTCCAGCGTGATTGTGTACCGCTCACTCTTCTTGTCCTTGGTGAAAGGAAGGTTCTGCAGCAACGGATCATGGGGACTCCCATTCAACAACGCCTCGGTGAGACGATGTTGGAACTTCAACATTGAAGCTCGCTCCACCAGGCAAGAAACCCACATGCCCATGACAAGGACCCGACTATCGGAGAGGATGCGGCCGTCTTTCTCGATACATCCTGCCAGGAAGCGAGGGGTGAATTTCCTCGTCTGCACCGTCTCCCGAAGACTAGCCCAGGACTCAACGCTGACAGGATCCAAGTAATTGTCCCACTGTCTGAGCTTGTGGAAGACCATAATCTGGGCAACCGATGTCCAACAGTCCACAACGCTCGTAAGAATTGCGTCTTCGGGGCAGTGGTCCTCACCAAAACAATTGGAGAGCAGACGGGAAACGACAGAATGGAGGACCTTTTCAACATGCTGAACGCCCTCGCTCGGTGGCTCTGGTTGTACCATGGCATGATCAAGACTTTCATCCCAGTCAACGTCCTCGAATTCCTGACTATCGTCCTCTGTTGATACAGCAGCTGCGGGGACTGCTTTTTGCATAACAGCACCCGATGCAACGGCAGGATCCTTCTGAACGTAAGCCATGATCACCTGCAACGCATCGGAAACGACCACATTCACTCGCGCCAGCTTGGGATTGAAAAGCCCGAGCAGAGACTCGAAAGGTGTCTTCGAAATGAGTCGCAGCGCATGTTCAATTGAAGGTGCTCGCTCAACGGCAGTCTGCATGCCATTCAGTGCCATGGACAACAGATTCTCGATTGGTCGCTGGTTCTGAGCAATAGTACTCTCAATAAGATGTTGAGAGACTTGCTCGCCATTCTTGCTCTGCGCTTCGATTTCTTTTCGAGCATGCGCGTGCTGTTGTCGAAGTTCGCTCACGAAAAAGCTGTGCCAGTTGGCAAACGGCTCCAACTCTGACATGTCTTCATTTGTTGACAGCTTGAAACGAACAAGTCTCGTCCATGCGCGGAGATTGATGCTACACGTCTCGTTATGCGAGCTAGCTGGATGAACTAGATCTCGGATGATCTCCACTCGAAACCGTAATCCGGGAGGAATGACCCAGTACAACGTACAGAGGAGGTCATGATGGTTCCTCAAAGCATCAAGATCTTCACGACGTAGAGGCTTCTCTTTCGGGTAGACGCGGCCATGATTTGGCAACAGTCGCCATGCAAAGTTCCGGACCTTCTTGTCGTTGTATCGCTCAGACAAGAAGCGCAACCCGCTTGCTATGATCTTGAGCAGGGTATGGAAGCATGGCTCCCCCGGTTGCAGCTCCAAGGATGGCCTTTGATCGAGTTCATCGAGAAAAGAAGGGGACCCGCGGCTTTCCTCGAGCTTCAAGTTGTACAGAGTGTTCTGCGCGAAGAAGTCATATAGAGTGTCGAGGATAGGTCTACATTCTCTCCACCCCCAAGCATTGATCAATCGATGGCATCTTTGAAAGAGCACTCGGCAGTAGACATTGTATGAAATGGGCTGGGTCGCAGAGTTGGTGCCATAATTGTCAAGTGCGGGAGACAAAAGCTTCTTGACGAGCGACCAGTTGTCGTGCACAGCTTTGAACCGGGTCTCTCGACGGGCAATGCCATGATTATCGATGTCATGGAAGGGAAGAAGTGAGAACAGTTGACGCCATCCTGTCTCGATGCGAGCAACATCCCTGTTATTGCGAGCAATACTCTTGGTGCATGCATCGACTTGAAGATCATTGAATATCCCGTTCAACATTTCCGAGCTGCGGAAAAGTGTCTCGGTGACGAGGTAAGCCTCTGCTGTAGGGAATTGTTCACGAAGGCCAGTCTCTCGCTGTTCGGGCTTCTTGTTCTCCTCAAACAGGCGTCGAATCTCGGCCATCCCTGTTTCAGAGAGAATCAATGCAATGGTGTCTGTGGCACATATCTTGACAAGATTCAAAGCATCGACTGCAAGCGCATTTCCAACGAGGTTGTGGGCCGAAATTTGACGGATCTGATTTGCAAAGAGCAGGTTGTAGCATGCGATTCGCACGA
Source organism: Penicillium goetzii (assembly GCA_037043885.1). Lineage (NCBI taxonomy): Eukaryota > Fungi > Ascomycota > Eurotiomycetes > Eurotiales > Aspergillaceae > Penicillium > Penicillium goetzii. The sequence continues at coordinate 756,915 of JAWLST010000001.1, forward strand.
GACCAGTCTTGTTGTAACCGGTTCCAGCGATGAAAGCAGCCAGCGGATCCCTCAGCGAAAAGACTAGCCCCATGGCTCGGGCAATGAAGCTTGTCCGGTCAACTGGGTCGATGAATGACAAATGCTTCGTCACATAGGTAATTATAGACCGGTATGCATGAGACGCAGCCATCAATCCTTGTCCTGCATCACTTGCCGGCGATGACGAAGCACTCTTGTCGACGTCTTCCAAGATCATGCCAAACACAGATCCCATCTCCGAAGAAACCTTGTCGTTCCATGCCCCCAATTGCAATATCCGATCTTTGGCAGATATTGACGAGAAGCCAGCCTCCTTATCCAGGTCTCGCTTTGTGACATGTAGTGAGCGAGAGAAATCCCCACTGCCGATAAATGTGGATTCGTGGAAAAAGGTGCCATCACGCAAAGCCAGTACCCCAAAGTCAATCGAATATGAGCGTTGCCAATTGAACATTCCACCCGGACTGAAGGATGATGTCTGAGCCGGGGCGGAGTGAGTGATAGTCGGGGAGTCCGAGTCGTCTGAGATTGTTGTGATGAGATCTTGGTTCTGCACAAACTCGTCTGATTCAAGATTGATGCGGGTGGGTCGCTGTTTCTTCAGACGACGTCGAGCAGTCTTGGATTTAGGATTTGATGCCCTAGTCTCAGTGTCCACAGGACCCACAGAAGGCGGTCCCAAGAGAGCCGGAGAACCTGTTGCACCCTTGTCTGAAATGTACCGATCGAGAGTCAGGCTAGGCTTGAAAGTCCGAGACGAATATTCATGTCGGTATTTTCGATTGAGCAAAGTCAAAGATCGACTGAACATGTCTCTTGAAGCCGACTGGTTTCCATGAGGCGCTGCTAGACTGGTTGGAGCGGGTCGGGGATCATTTCGCCGTAATGAGGTTATCGGCATATTTCTTTGGACGATCCACTGATGACCACGTCGCTCTGACTGCGCAGGCGGTACAGGGTCGATGTTTGTATTTGAAGGAGCCGCAAATTCAACAGGAACAGAAGGATCCCTGGTTGGCACCGGTGCAGGTATAGGCTGATCGTCATGGTCTGAGATAGTCTCAATCTCGGCAGAAGCGAAATGGTTCGTGATACGCGGGTTGCGGACAACAGGGGCAGCACGACGGCCGCCAGATGAAAGACCTGCTAGCGTCTGGCGCTTGCGAGGTTTTGATGGAGTTCGGCTGGTTTTGGCTCGCGGTATTGCCCCTCTTTTCCAGTCCCGCAAAGACTGATTTGCGTCTGCCGTGTCCAATCTCGAACTCAATTGCACAAATTTCCGAGTCGGGCTTTGACGGCCCTGGTCTTGACGTGATCGAGCTCCCCTTGCAGCGATTCGTAGGAACTGTGGCTGCTCTTTCCGAGGCCGAGCAGCAACGTCCGGAGCATCCAAGATACCTAATCGTGGTGCTGACCTTGATGAAGTCTGCTTCGTTCGACGTCCTCCATAGGAAGAATCTGTGAGTCGGGTTTGCCTTTGCAAGCGAGCTTTCTTCAAGCGACGCTCGGTTTGACCTGAGCTTTCCTTTGATTTCACTCGTTTCAGGCCTTTTCGCTTCTCGTGGGGACCGGATGGTTTGCGAGAGACCGGTGCAAGCATATAGTCAATCCGGTTGTCCTCCATAGCATCTCCGTCTCGGTCGAATGCATTTTCTAGTTCCAATCTTCCCAGCGATCGATTCTCCACATTAGTGTTGGCAGAGACAGAGACATTGGTGCTTTGATCATCATCCTCACTCTCATCAAAGTCTGCAAAATCAAACAAGGCACGACTCGGTCCTGAATTCATTCTCCCTGATTTTTCAGGTTTTCGAGTTATCTTTTTGGCAACGCCTTTGCCGTCTGTCCTCGCGAGACCATGTCGATTGCTCTGGTTGGCTTTTTGCTTCTCAGATTGCTCGGCATTGAGCCGAACCCAGGATGCAGGAAGGACACCTCGAGTCTTCCGTTGCATTTCCCGGATCCGCCGATCCTCTGCACTTTCTTCGGGCTCCACGGAGGATTGTCGAGATTCTTGCGACTCTGAGTCATCATCGATCTCAATGATTGCGTCTGGAAGGTCCAATGCCTTTCCATTGGGTTGATCCACGCCCGGTGTCGCTGTTTTTGACTCTCCACCCGGGGTTGTAGTCGGGGGTGGTGTGAGTCCCAAAGGAAATCGAAGGCCCTCTGATGCTCGTGGTGTCCTTGAAGATGACGATACACTCCTCGAGTGTGGTGGACTGGATGGTATGTCAAATATAGACGGTCCCTGCAGATAATTTGGCGTAGTATTGACGTTGATGACAACTTGCGGTCTGCTATGTCCTTCAGGAGAATGTCTGACTTCACGCCAATTACCCGAATATGATTTCTTTCTTCGCTTTTGTGAATGCATCCGGTGGATTGGAGATTGTTGATTATCGCGCTGCCGATTCGGTTGCCCGGCTGAATCGCTTTCAGGACGCCGCGCGGACCTGACCGGAGGAAGAAACTCCTCTGGGGGAGGACTTGAGCGAAGTGTGTTGGGGTTAAAGTCTTCCTGTTCCTGGCTTTCATCGGTTGTTTCATTGTGTTTGCTCTTTTCTGCTGGCATGGCCATTCGCACCGGTCGAATGCCTCGTTCTTGCATCAGCCTCTGATATTTGGCCATTTCCAGGGCGTATGGATGCAATTGAATCGCATTTCGTTCACGAAAGGATCTCCGCACTGGTTGAGCTAGTTCCGTCAAAAATCCTTGGGGAATTTCGAGGTCCGGGACAATTGTATTCAGATTCTCTGGCTGCAGTGCTGCGGAGGCGGCCTCCATCTCATTCTCATCGGCAGCCGGGGGTGAAGAGTGAAGCGACGATGGAGGCGATGATAAGGGAGAATCATCATCTGACATTGCTTGTGGTGCAACGTCCTCGGTGTCCACATTATTGGAGATCTTGGTTGCAATGGATGTTTTTGGCGGTGGTGGTAAGATGAAGTCGAGCTCGTCCGGGGAAGAACTTCGTGACCTCCCTATATCACTCGACGGATGGACGTCCGGGGTATCAAATTCTTTAACGACCTGGGATTGCAGGCTCGGGGCGGGTATAGAGGGCTTTGGGGTAGCCTCCTGGCTTTTTGTTTTGCGGCCAGACCTGAGTTGCGTGGCTGGCGAACTAGGAATATCCCATATATTATCGTCAAGCTCTGCCAGCAAGGCGCGGGGTTCATTGGCTTTTTCATCAGGCGTTTTCGTTGCCGAGTGTCGTTTCCCATACGTCCTGGGTGCTCGTCGTGGCTTCGCTAGCTGTTCTTCCAAGGAAACAGCTATCGGAGATTCCTTTGACGCACTCGCAGGCTCTGACCCCTGCTTAGTGGATAGGCCGTTCTTAACCGGAGGTGTCGAAATCAAATCCACCAGCTCCACCAGCTCCTGAGACCCTTCAGCCAATTCACCGCCATCATGGTCCTCGGACGGTTCTATCGCATCCCGCAACTCTGAATCTTCGGCATCCGCAGGACGCTGCTTGATGTTCGCCGTCGCCGTAGGAAGGGGGATATAATCGAGATCGATCTCGTCGCTCGCATCGTCAACCGCCGATTTGCTCGTATCAAGGGAATCGAAGCCATCATCCTCGTCTGAGTCTGGGACAAACCCTCGTTTCCGCCATGGTTCCATTTGCATCCTCGGCGGGGATGTCCCATGTCTCTAAAGAGTCATCGAGTCACACGTCGCTGGGCAGTGGAACGCGCGCAATGAATTTCTCGAGAAAAATGACACGAGAAGCAAACGAATCGCAGGGGCCGGCGGGCCTTGGTCTTTTCGATGTTGGCGTGCAGGGAGTGCTTGACGCGTCGATAAGAGATTAACTTGGGGGAGACGCGCCTCTAATCGGCGGTAATCTGTGGGCGATAACGCCCGCGGGCCCATTCCATTCCCGCAGCATCTCCGAGTCCACATCTTCCCCCAACAGCACTTCCATTTGGCATTCTACCTCCTGCTTGGTCTGTCGCAATGAGTCGCAATTTCTTCCCAGTGGTCATGGCTATTGGTGTCGGTGTCTTTACTGGTAACTATCTCTTTTTGTCCCTTCCGCCTTCAATTGTTTGCACGGCCACTGATTCTGACGTCAAATTTCTCCGCAGGCTACTACACCTTCCAGCCAACTTTCCAACAGATGGCGATCGAAAAGGGTCAAATCCCTCAGCAGCCACAGGCCACCGATTTCTCCCAAAATAAATCCAATGCGCCTTCCAGCACCGCCACTGATGGCTCAAAGCCCGAGGCTCAGGGCAGCAAGTGAGCTGTTGCAAGATGCTGGCCACACTTGACAAGCCGAGTATAAGGTTTGATGTCGGGCGTCACTCTTAGGGGAAATTTACATTCTTTTGTATCCAGATATGGATGTCACGCCCCCGGTACCACTGAAGAGTCGGGTTCAACGGTGCTGGTGGAGCTCCCAGCATGCCCGTTCAACCCTCCTCATGACCATGTCCCTGCCCTGTGTTCAGTTGGCACAGATGCAGGACCTCAAAGTGGCCGCTTGTTCTGACTCGAAACTCGATTACTCAATTTCTGTTGACACGCGGCAGGCCTGTATCACGACAAGTGGACTGGGAAGCCCTCAGAGACGCTCCCGGGGTTGTATATAAAGTCCTGTGACCACGAATGTTGTAATATATGAATGTAATTTTATCTCGATAGACACAATTCTTAACGCCATGCCTTCCCAGGTTAGAAAAGAGGAGCACGAACATGGTCGGCCCTCGTCAGGAGATGTAACCCGATTCCCAAGTGACCCAATGTAGATGGTTTCCGATACGCCCAGTTCCTTTCCAATCTCCCATGTAAGTGTTCCATTAGATCTCCTCCACCATTTTGCCATTTCCAGTTGCAATGGGTGCACCAAATAGCCGGCCAGCAGGGGTGCCGAGCCACTCCTCGGGGACATTGACCTTGCAGCCATTTTGATTGCTGATCCAACGGACCATAGTCGGATCGGCCTTCTCGGGCTCGGCAGGTTCTTGATCGGCGGGCGTGGCCTCTGCGCCATCGGCAGCGGCTTGTCGGCCACGGCGCTTGGGCGGCTGTTTGTTCAAAAGGCGATTGATGGTGTCCATCTGCCTTGATTTAGCAATGTCTTCTCAAAGATTGACCAGATAATTGACTGTCAAGCCAATCTATAGGTACAGGGGGTGTAGCATCGATCTTACCTTTTCCTCCTCATTGCGCTTCTCGCTTAGGTTCTTACGTCGCCGGGCCATTTCGGCTCGACGCATGGCACGCTCCTCGGCCGTCAGGTGCTTCTTCACTTGAGGTTCTGTATCCTTGTTAGTTCTATATGGCTCTGTGATATGAAGGCCCTTGACAGTCAAATACTTACCCATGGGAAGTTGTAGGAAATCGTTACCAAGGTTGCCACGTTGGCGCTTGGTAGTTTTGCCACTGTTCAAGGCCATCGCATCGCTGTCCATGTCTTCATCAAGCTCATCTTCCTCATCCTCTTCATCGAGGTCATCCACATTGACATCTGGAATGGCACTTTCTTCCTGCTCGTCGAGTTCACCCTCAGCATCGGTGTCGGTGTCAGACAAAGCCTCGTCGTCCTCATCCTCGTCCACTTCGTCCTCCTCTTCCTCTTCCTCTTCCATCTCCATCTCCTTCGCCTCGACGCTTTTAGCGGGCTTTCCACGAGGTGCAGCTGCTTTCATGGCTCGCCTTACCGGCGGTTGAGGGGGAACATCATCCATGTCGATGTCGCCGTCGGCATCGGCGTCCTCATCGTCATCATCTTCTCCGGGGGCATCCTCATCGTCGACCTCGTCTTCTTCTTGGTCTTCGAGGTCATCGTCGTCGTCATCATCAGACGTGGGGACTTCGACAATCTTCCTCTTGTTGCGACTGGTTCGCGGCCCCGTCACGATGGGATTCTCTTGGAATACATTGACTGTGCGGCGAGCGGCGGCACGGCCACCTGTGGCCTCGCGCAACTTGCCAGCGGGCATTTTTACAGTAAGACGGAGAGTTCTGGCAGTCTCTCCAGGCGGGTCCTCAGAAGATCGGGAGACTGTCACTGATGCTGGAGGTGCAGCGGCAGAAGCACGAGTGATTCTCTTAGATCTGGAGCCCATGTTAGCTTCGATGTCTGGGGTTTCTTCCAGAGATGCACGCGGGCGACGAGAGCGACGAAGTTCCATGGTGTCGGTGATGTTCAGATAATTGGAGAGGATGCAATGAATTCAGCCGTCCACGAGAAAGCGGGGAGGCCAGTAGAGTGAGTGGCAGTACAGGGGAGAAGTCTCCGGTGCTTGTTTTGGGTTGGTGTGCCAGGAGAGAGAGGGGGGGCCGGAGATCGAAGAAAGAGGCACGAAGCCCGTCCAAATACGTCCGGATGACAGCTGAGCTGTGCAAACCGGGAAGGTGCAGACCCTTGGGCTGTCTCAGGTGCCACGTTGGAGATTTCCACGAACAAAGCGCCCCCAGCTCCAGGGATCTCGAGTGGTCTCCTCCTGGCTGCCGTGTTCCCCGATTTCTCGAACGAACAGAGACAATGATAAGGGGGATCCAGATACATGATCGCGGGGGAGTACAAAAAGAACAGACGTAACAGGGGTCAATTAAGGGACTTACTGGTAGTTTTTTCTTACTTCCCTTCCAAACTGCCAATCTTCCACGGTCCTGTCGCTGACGCTGAACGAATGAAGTAATCACCGCCATTCTGCCGGGCGGTCACTCGCAGTATATGCTCTCGCCTCAACCTTAAGTAGTACTAGTACTAGGATCTAGTACGGAGTAGTCTAGACGGATTTATTAGTTAGATCTTATAGGCGTCATTTAAAACATAAAAGAAAAACACCATTCTAGGGAGTCTTACTATTTGGTAATGACTATTATCTTAGTCTTGAGTCTTTTCTGAGATGGAAGTCATCTGATCTAAGCCTGTACTGTATGTAGTCTTATCATGCTCTTGCGATCACATTAGAATGCTTGATATCAGGCCACCAAAAAATAGTCAGACATTTGAACGATTCTGAAATAGAGGTAGACACTAGAAAATCCAATATGTAGCATCAGACCGTCCTTTGTTCCTACTGCATGTACTGGACTCCGGCTGTGACTCGGTCCTACCAGACCAGAGGCACTAAAAGACGGAGCCAGCCGAGTCGGTGCGAACAGCCGAGGTCGGGCTCACATGGCCCCAACTCTCAACTGCCCCAAGTCCGGGGAAGTGCCTTCTTCCCACTCCTCCTCCTCCTCCTCCTCCGACACCTTTCCAACACACCCTATCCTTTCAATCTGACACTGTCAGATAACAGACACAATGTCTGATCCTTCATCAAAGCCACCATCCATTCCCTCGTGGCAGCAGCAGTCAGGTTCTGCACCAATCGACCAGTCCCCATCGTCACAATCGCCGAGCTCCGACGATGCGCCTGCATCCGCCTCACGACAAGACCTCATTGACCAAGCGTCCAAGTTTTTAGAGGACGAATCGATTCGTGATGCATCGACAGATCGCAAAGTCTCCTTCCTCGAGTCCAAAGGTTTGACCCCCGACGAGATCCAACAACTCCTCGGCGTCTCCCGAAACCCGGAGGCGAGCAGCGCCGACTCGACCGCGGCCGAACCCAAGGCACAAGGAACACCTTCATCCTCCTCCTCATCGGACCAATCTGAAGTGACTCCATCTTCTCCTGTCATTGCGCCTACCTCTTCCTCTTCTACCAGCATGTCGCAGCCACGCTCGACCCCCGCCACCTCCACAACCTCCTCCACCACAGCACGCGACGTGCCCCCAATCATCACCTACCCAGAGTTTCTCTTCCAGCCGGCCAAGCCACCTCCGCTGGTGACCATGAGCCGGATTCTATACACAATCTACGGCGCCGCAGGTCTCGGCGCCAGCATCTACGGCGCCAGCGAATACCTCGTCAAACCAATGCTAGCGAATCTGACCAGCGCACGCCTCGATCTCGCCAGCACCGCAAAGGAGAACCTGCAAAAGCTAAACGAGAAGCTCGAACAGAATGTCTCCGTCATTCCCGCACATCTCACTGCATGCAAGACCAAAGGTACCGAGGAAGGAGACGAGGACTCGAGCGACACAGATTCCGTCATCTCGGACCCGACAGAGCTCTTCCACCGAGACATCGGTACCCAAACCACTCCCGACGTCTCGACAACCCCTCGGTCCTCGTCTTCAAAGGACCCCGCAGAGACGGCTGCAGATGCGCCCATCGTCGCAGTCAACAAACACCTCAGCCGCCTCGAGTCCATTCAAGCCTCGTTGAAAGAAGTCAACGAGTTTGAGAAGGACTCTAGTACCCTGGATGACTCGATGCGCACTCGTCTCACAGACCTCCACCACTATCTGGACGGTTTGATATACGCTGCGCCGAGTTACACTGCGACTACTGCGGGATACGGTAGTCTGTACTCTGGAAACACCAGCGGATCAGACAGCAGCTCATCGGGTGTGCGCAAGGCCGAGGAGGACGCTATTGCAAGCTTCAAGGCGGAGATTCGGGGTGTGAAGGGTGCGTTGCTGAGCGCTAGGAATTTCCCGGCGAGTCGGGGTGGCAGACTGCCCGGTGGTGTGGCTGCGTCTGGGAGGTGATGACCGAGGTTATTTGAAGAGCGATTTCCCATTTTTATGACAGGATAAAGTGTATATAAAGCGTGGGATTGGAATAGGAATTTGTATATCACCTATCATCAATCTAGTACTTATCTCCGGTTACTTGAGTGAGAATATGCATCAACCTACTCATGTTAATTTCATGTCTCTTCTATCTCACACTCTAATCCATCATTATGCACGACTATCCAGAAAACACATTTTAAACAAGTATAAGGAGAATGAAAAAGGTGGGCGGGGATTTTCTTTTCTCATGACACAAGTACTTGATCAAACTAGACCCCCGGGGCACAAAACGCAAAAAAAGCACGCAGGCATTAATAGTAACATGAACAGGGAAAGAATCGAAAAGGTGAGGGAAAACCAAAACAAAGCGTTATATCAAGTTCCTATCCATTCTTTCTTTCGGCGAGGCATACATAGGCAGGCCTCCGACAAGGGCTATTGAGCATAACCCCCACTCTATCAGGATTGAAAGGGGCCTCATGGCGTGGCCTTGCTCATGCTGATGAGACGCTTGACGCCGACCTGCATCACAATTATTAGTAAGAGATCCAAGGAAACTTTCGAAGGGAACACTCACCATCCAGTTGCCACACTCTTCCGTTCGGTTGGTCATGATGTCGAGGTGGACGACACGAGCGGTCTCATAGTCCTTGGACTGGATAGCGCGCGCGAGGTTGGCCAGATCTTCCACGGTGTTAGGCTTGATCAGATCCTCATTGTTCAGATGATCAAAGAGGATGTTCAAGCGGCGCTCGGCGTCGTCAACCTGGGCCTTGAAAGATGTGGGTGCACGGGCCTTGACGCGCTGCATGTCTGACGAGAGGATCTCGTAGACAGGCATTGCGTTCGGGGGAATGTGGGATCGGTCACCAGGGGCTAAAGAAGACGTTAGTTCGTCGAATTATAGCTATGGAAGATCGCCGGGATACATACGGTACTTGGGTGTCGCGGGAGGAGGGGGGGCTGCTGCCCTTTGGGACTGGGCTGTGCCGGGCCTTGATCCCTGGGGCGGAGGGGGAACAGGAGCTGAAGCCATGGGGGGAGGCTGAACAACAGCAGGCCCGCTCGGGGCGTACGGGCTGGCTGCCGGAGGGGGTGCCGCCGCCTGGGGAGCATAGGGCGAGGCGCCACCCTGTGGGGGAGGCGCCACCTGCGGGCGGCCCTGCAATTGCGGGCCAGGGGCCTGAGCAGCCGGGTTCGGTGCATACCGGTTTGTTGGCGGCGGCACACTAGGCGGGGCATTGTATGGCGATGGCCCACGGTGGATCGAAGCAGGCGGGGACATGGTCGATGTGGGAGGAGATTGGGGCAGTGAAGCATAGGGGTTGACTGGAGGGGGCTGCGATGGTCCAGGCACACCCGATGCAAGAGGCGACGTCACGCGAGGAGGAGGAGGAACACCTGCCTTGGGTGGAGGAGGAACAGAGGGCGTACGCTGGGGTCCAGTCGGAGGTGGACCTTGAGCGAGAGGAGGAGACTGGTTAGAGAACGGAGAGCTGATAGTAGCGGCAGCAACAGGTGTACCGCGACGGGGAGTAGGAGCCTTCTTAGCGAAGCCCTCGGGCAGATCGTTCCACGCAGGGAGGCCAGTAGCGGTGGTATACGTGGTGATGGTGTTACCCGGCGACTGGGTACCTGCGCGGGGAGGAGGCGGGACGACACCGGTACCAGTAGTTTGACCACCGAAAGTAGACTGAGGACCGTAAGCAGGTGCTTGCATACCCTGGGTTGGCTGGTATCCAGCTGGCGTGTAGCCGCTGCGGGCGGCACCACCAATCGAGGCGTATGGGTTGGCAGGCTGGGACTGAGCGGCAGTCGGGGGCGCAAAGGCGTTCACTGGCGGCTGTGCAGGAGGAACAGCGGCAGTGGGCGGCGCATAAGAGCTCTGCACACCCACGGCAGGGGCCACTGGCGAGAAGGTCTGCTGGGGCTGGTAGATGTTGGGCTGCTGAGGGAGAGGCTTGAAGCTCTTCGCAGTGGTAGCGGCCTGCGCTTTCTGCGGGGCCTGTCTCATCGCGAGATTGATACGGTTGCGAGCCAACTCGGCCTCGGGATGCTTCGCAGGCACAAGGTCGAGGTACTTCTGAGCGATTTGCAGCCGTCCATGGGTAGCGACGACGTCGGCATACTCAATGTACTTCTCGTACAGAGTGTTAAGGCGCCAGTCGGAGTCCTTGGTCTTCTCCTCGTCCTGGAACTTGGTGACCTGGCGGAAGATGGTCACCTTCTCGATCAGACCCTGCAGGGCACGAACGTGGATAGAGAAGGTAGAATTATCCGTGTCACTCTCAATTCCTCGTTGTTCATTCTCCCGGAGTTCCTCAACCCAGATGGACACAACCTTCTCCAGCTTGGAACCAGCGAGGAAGCAGAACGAGGCATCCTTGCGGGCAGTCTTGTCACCAGAGTCGCGAACCTGCTCCTCAAGGCGGTCGCCGAGCGCCTCGCAGAGGTCAGGGAACTCCTTCTCATCAGCAAAGGTGCACAGGGCAGCCATCACCTCCTTCCAGTTGGAAAGGTCAGCGTTGTGGACGACATCCCAGAGGTTCTTGCCAACGATAGAAGCCAACAGACGCATGTAGTTGGGACCACCGGCCTGCTTGGAGAAGTAGTACTCCTGCGCCTTCTCGATGCACTTCTGGCCACCGCAGATGGCAATCATAAAGGCATCAGACATACGGTCCTCAGCGAGGGCCACGTCGAGAGCCTTTTCGAACTCGCCAAGGAGCAAAGAACGGGTAATCTTCTGCTCTGCCGGGCTTTCGGAGCCGTTGAAGATCTGGAATGGGTTGTTGGTCTGAGCACCCTTCGACGCGGCCAGTTCCGTCAAGAAGTTGTCACTGTCGGGGGTAGCGTCGAACATGGATTGCAGACGCTTGTGCTTCTTGGCACTTGACTTGGGCTTCTCAGCCACTCCGTTGGTCTCTTCATCCTCCTTCTTGTCCAGGCCAAGCTTGGACAGACTATCAGCAGCTTCGTCGGCCGAGTCCTGGAAGCCCAGGTACTCGACCAGGCCCTTGCGCGGGTTCTCCGACAGTAAGGCCTGGAAGACCTTCCAGTCGGCCTTCTCCTCTTCGGTCGAAGCCCCAGCAGCGCGAGTCTCGCAGAGACTTCTGAGATCACCCTCCTTCAAGGCAGTCTCAAAGCTCTCAGTGGCATTGCCGACACTTGAGTCGACTTCGAAAGGAGTGATTCTAACCTTGGATGCGCGAGAGCCCTTCTCAGACAGACCGATAGAGACAACGCGGCCACCGAAGCCGAACGAGGCACCACAGGGACGTTCAAGCCACTTAGGGGGCTTAGGAAGTGAGAACTTGGAAGCTTGGGGCTGTGTTTGGGCCTTGGCAAAGAAGTCTTCACCGTCCAAAGCCTGGTTGTGGTCGGCGATGGCTTGGGAGTTGTCCTTGGTGTTCTGCAGGGTCTGGATCGAAATTCTACCATCGAAGGAAGCAGTGGCAAAGAAGTTAGGGTTATGCGGGTTCCAGCGGGTTTGGAAGGTCCAGTTGGTGACAACGGGGAATTCGCCATATGCCTCGCCAGTCTGGGGGTTCCAGCAAATGTTGCGGTTATCTTTGCCGGACGAGAGCATGAGATCCGGATCCTGGTCGCACCAAGAAAGCGAAAGCACTCCGGACTCGTGGCCCTTCAGGGTCTACAACGAATCCTAGTTAGTATCTCAATTGAATGTGCTTCGCGAATAGATGCGCCACTTACACGCTCCGGGGCATGAGAGTTTCGCAAATCCCACACATAGATCAGAGGGTCTGATTCGAGAGGCGTGGCGGTGATCAGCTTGGTGGGCTATAGCGATGGCGTTAGTAAAGGATGTGTACCTCCACGGGAAAGCCACTTACCTTCGCGGGGTCCCACGCAACAGCGCTGACGGCTTTCCGTCCCATGTTGTTCAGGGTCAGGCTCTCCTTCTTCGTCTTGACATCCCAGACGGTCACGAAGCCGGCACTGCTACCAGTCACCAGGATGTGTGCAACCTTCTTATTCCAGTCCAAGCATTCGATATCATCTGTGCGAGCGGCGGTTGTGCCCAGTCGGAAGGGGTTCTCGATATTGTTTAGATCGGAAATAAACAGCTCGCCTTTCGCGCCACCGGTGGCCAGGAGGTTGGAGTGCTTGGGGTTGAATTGGAGGGCCTTGATAGCGCCGGAGTGTTTCGTGGTTCTCGAGATCAATGCATCGCTATATTTGGTTAGCCAACGTATGTCTAGACAATTAGGATCGCATGCCACACACCTAGATCCAGCAAGCAGCTTATCGGCGTTCCACAGATCCAATGCACCATTCTCCAAACCACCTGCGATGACGCCTCGCTTGGTATCATCGAACTCGGCCCAGGCCAGATCGTTAAATCTAATCAATCCTCAAAGTCAGCATCAACGAACTATCACGGAGCTTCAGGCACGGCAGCTTACCCTGAGTCGGTATCGATCTTAGCTACGGGCTGTAGCTCTTCACTGGCATCTTGACGATCCAGACTTAGATCCCAGAGCTCAAGACATGTCTTGTTTGAGAAATCAACGTCGACGGCACCCGCCCGGGTTCCGGTAGCAATCAATGGTGATGCAGCCCCAGGAGACCAGGCAAAGGTGGCCGTCCTTGGGATCTCCCGCAGACGGACCATGTTAGCGGGGAGGGATGTTTGTGGTGGTAAAATCGAAACCAAGACAAATCAAAGATCCAATATAAGCAATGAATGCAAATCCCACCCCTGTACAGAATTGACAACGGGGGGTGTGATGCTCGACTGGCCGCAGTAAACCAAGTGGCCTCCTGGACTTGGAGGGACCGGGGAACCCGCGCTAAACCCTTTTGGGCTCTCGCCAAAACACCACCCCCGAGGCTTGTCGCACGTGATATCAAGTTCTCTTTCGCGGGTATGCAACCAGTGTTGGGATTAACGAACACAACCAGCACCTTAGGAGTTTTTGTTACCTGTTTCACCAATTTTCAGCAAATATTCTGTGTCGCAACGATCACTTCCTGTGTTTGATCGGCTCCCTGAACAATCCCCAAGTACCAATCTCGAAATCCAGTACACATCATGAGCGAAAGCACGAGGCTCAAGAGCACGGTCTACGTGGGTGGTCTCGACCTGGCCGTGACGGCGCAGACCCTAGCAGAAGCATTTGTGCCCTTTGGAGAGGTTGTCGACATCACTTTGCCCAAGGCCGACGCGCCCAACTCTGGCGACGCTCACCGCGGCTTTGGATATGTCGAATTCGATCTTCCCCAGGATGCCAAGGAAGCCATCGACAACATGGATGGCAGCGAGATCTACGGGCGCACTATTAAGGTCGCAGCCGCCAAACCTCAAAAGGATGCCAACGAGGGACTAGGCAGCAAGACCGCTATCTGGGAGCAGGTACGTTGGGCGGTATATTCCATCTTGATATTGGTCGCATCATGACTAACCTGGCATGTTTTTACAGGAGGGCTATCTGGCCCAGTACGCTGTCGATGAGGAGGACAGGCAAGCAGCCGAAGAGGCTCGACAGGCCAGCAACCGGCCACAAGATCCGATGCAAGGTCTAGAGCAGCTCGACGTTGCAGGACCCAAGCCCGAATGAAGTACTCTATTACGATGGCCACGATCATAACGAAAGACCACGAATGACAATACAATTTGCCGAGAACAACGCTCGAGGGTTTCCCCTCCGCAAGAAAGCCGGACTATGTACACACGCTCCGGTTTCGAGCACGCCTTGAATTTTTTGATTCTCCTAACTGTCTTACCGGAACATCAACCCGACACAAACAAATACATGCGGCAAGAGGTTATAAAGATTGGGATCGCATTCTCAGGAGCTCAGATAAACATGATGGTACACTTAGTGGTCGCGGCTCTCGGGGCTGTTGCGGTAGAGACGCAGGGTCTTGTCGGTCATGAGCTTCTTGGTGCTCGAGTAGATGGCAGCACCGACGGCAACGCTAGACGATTTTGTTAGCATGGGAATTGGTCCGAAACCTCGACTCTAGGTGACGGGTGGAAGGAGAGGAAAATTCGAGCATATGCGTCGCGGGATCAGGCGGGCATGTGGTATCAGACAGAAACGTACCCAAGAACGATACCTGGATATCAAAAATGTATTAGAGACCATTTTATTCCCGTAAAGGTCCAATATAGAAGACTTACCGAGAGGGATCAGCTCGGGAGGACACTTCTTGATCATGCGCAGGCGCTGGGAGATGGTGTGGGCTATATGCGACCGGTCAGTTCAATGCCCCCATCCAAAATTCCTCCGATCGACCGTCTCAATCAATGGGTTCACGAAAGGCCGTGCTATCGTGGGGGTAGTCGTACCGCTGTGAGCCTCCTTCTGCAGACAGGAGTTAGCATTAGCCGAAACGGATCGTATGACCTCCCGACCGAGGGCGACGATAGGAGTCACTTACGGGGGCGGGGCTGTAGAAGGCCCGCGAGGGCTGCATGCGCAGGACACGAGAAGGGTACATGGCGACGGGACGAGATGGGTGGTTGTACGTAGTTCGAAGAGGGAGTGGGATGAGGACGAGGTGACGGGCAGCTTTCCAAGAACGTCGCTCTCAGTGGCTCGGGTGTTTTGGGAAAAGCGAGACTCTCAGTGGCTCTCGCTTGACCGCCCGCGGTCATACCCGGCACGAGCAGCTTCGATCACCCAACGTCTGTTCTTTGCCCTCCTTCTACCTCCCTCTCCTCCACTCTCCAATCCACCCCCCGCAAAACTCCATTCTTCTTTTCTTGTGTTCTTCTGTAGAAGCTACACATCGCCAAAATGGGTGCTATTCCGGAAGTCGACCCCGATGAGCCCGTCGAGACCAAGCCCTTCAAGTTCGTCACTGGTAAGTCCACGCAAATCCCACCCCCTCCCCTATGAAAACTGGGGTCAATTGCCCTGCGGCAGAGTCAATGGCTAATATTTCGGCAGCTGGTACGTATATATATTCGATTTTCCTGTGATACGAACTCGCGCTCGAGATACGGTTTCGGAGGGGCCTCTCCCGATCGGGATTGGGATATGGTCAGACTAACATTTTTCCGACGTGATCGCAGGCTATGATGCTCGTTTCCCCCAGCAGAACCAGTACGTCTCCCGTCAAAATCGCAGTCTCGCGTCATTTCTAACGCCAAATTCACCTTTTGCAGGACCAAGCACTGCTGGCAGAACTATGTCGACTACTACAAGTGTGTCAACGCCAAGGGCGAGGACTTCCGCCCCTGCCGTCAGGTATCATCAAACCCTACGCCCATCGACATGCCAATCGCGACTTCTAACACATCTTACAGTTCTACCACTCCTTCCGCTCTCTCTGCCCCAAGGCCTGGACCGACCGCTGGGACGCTCAGCGCGGTACGTATCATACGATCCTTCGCAAGGCTCCTACGAGTATACTAACCTTCACCTGCAGAGGCTGGCAACTTCCCCGCTCACCTCGACAAATAGATAGCCAACGGCCGTTTTGGGTTGGTTAGACTGGGCTTCTTCAAACCTTGTGTATTGACAAATTTCCAATGTACTTTACCTGGTCGCACGGGGATACATTTCCTTTCTTCCTGGATGTAATCATCTGATATATCGGAGAAGGGGTGTCTATAAGTCGCCGTTTTGCAAAGAGAAACGTGTTTTATTAGCTAACACCTGCGCTTCTGATGTAAAACACCTTGCCTAGTAAGAGCGAAGTTCAAGTAGATATCACCATACATATCTGCATACTTGCAGTGACACGAGTTAACCTGCAACATGAAAAGGTATAGCTTCAGATTCTCCGGGGTAATCTATATATGAGTTTGACTCCTTACCGTGATATACTTCTGAATGAGCTTTTGATGTAGGAAGGGATTGTCCAAACATCCTAATTAGGAAGCTCGCCTAAATTCTCCAATATCTCAGATACTATACTCGAAACCCCCAGTGGAAAACTAGCTTTTCTTGGACTTCTCTTCGTGTCAGTTTCAAGTCAGAAAAAGATTAGACTTCCAAAAACCAGTTTGTTCCTCGCGGAAATAGTCTGCATGTGATTCAGGGTGTATCTATGTCTATATGATATCAGTCTTCCATGGGAAATAAATGCGACATCCACGACACCCTGTACATAGGACTGGGTGAGATAAGCCGGTGATCCAGAGCCAGCGAACTGCGAGACTTTGACCAGCAATCAACCTAGCCCTCTTCAAAGAAAAATCCCAGAGAGAATGCAAAATATGTACAAGCCAAAAAAGAATGCTTGTATGACCCTCGAAGTTGCTCCGCCCAAAGTCATAAAGAAAAGAAGAAATTCGAGTCATATATACGGGGAATAGATCGGGCGAAATGATAAATGAACGAAATGGGAAGAAATGGCGAAGTGAGAAACGCCAACCTCTACATCTGAGTGAGATCAGATGCCCTTCAGTTTCCGGTAGAGTTTCTTGTGCTCCTCAAGGAAGATGAAGGTGGCAATAGTGTGAGGACCCAGGCGAATGAAGCTAGGAACCCAGCCGCGGAAGGTCCAAGCAAGGCCCTCTTTGCGGCAGATATCCCGCAGCAGGCCCGCGATGCTGTGACCACGGCTTTCGGCCGGGGATGCGGTCATGATACGAGTCTTGATCACGTCCACGGGGCTGCAGACGGTGGTAGCGACGAAGCCGGCAAGGAAAGAGGCTGTGAAGTGAGTGCCAACATTATCGCCCATGCCCACCTGCTCCATGCAGAGGCGCTTGAAGATATCATACGAAGTCAATTGCGAGGCAGTCATGAGAACCGCGCGCGTCGAGTTCGGCCATACACCGCGGAAGAGCGAGGCGAAACCTTCGGTCTTGGTCATCTGAACCAGACCGTGGAAGGCATGGCGGTAGTTACGGCGCTGGGCGGGGGGCAAAGCCGCATCTGATTGCATTCGCACGTTGAGCACATCGGCCGGGTTGCCGACAAAGCCGCCGATCAAGCCCGAGGTGCAGGCAATGCCAAGCAGGGTGAAGAAGCCTGGTGAAGTAGAGGTGGAGGAGTTCGAGGAGGGTTTGGCGAAGCGGGATTTGAGTTCTTCGTAAATACCGAATCTTGTTGTGGAATAGGTAATCTGGCGTAGGAGGGCGGCCGAGAGCTGTATTCAAACAAGCACATCGTCAGGTCATCAATTCTTGAGAAGATGCAAAGTCCGAGTCAGGAAGGAGTATCAACGCTGAGTGGCGCTGACGCTCGCCGATGCTCGGCGATTGGCAAACATACACCATTGTATAATCCAGTGAAACCATTATTCCTCAAAATATGTCCAAAGGTGCCCACCATTGTCTTGGGGGCATCCGGTGCGCGTGTTTGTAACCGGACCTAGGAATGCGACAAGGGTCCATGATCAGCAACAGGGTTCGGGGGCAAATGCCTCGGAGTTAAATCGGAGTAGGTTAAGATACCTTGACTGTGAGAGGAAAGTGAGTTAGCATATGCTCAGATCTCAAGAGTCACTTCAGAGCAATCCAAAAGCAAACATACCCAAATCTAAAGGGTGCGTCACACCGGCGGCGAAGCATGAGGCCGAACCTCCAAACCAGAATGGGTAATGTACCTTCTTCGGCTTGGACTGCGCGGGTGTTGAGACGGGGGTCATCCTCGTATGAGCGACCGGGGCCTCTAACATCTTGCCGCTGTCTGCCATCTCGACGGGTCTCGAGTCTGGGGACACGAAAGAGTGGAGGAGGGTTGGGAAGGGGCGTAGTTAAAGAAGAGCCAGGCCCTCTTTTTTTTTTGCAGGTCGGCTTTTTTGCAGTTTGACGTAATTTTGGATCGCCAATACCGACGGAGACAAATCAGGCCGCCGAAGCGCCGCTCGGCCGCCCCAACCGACGGCGCATCGTGGCCAATCATGATCGGTGCCTTGATAGGGTGTGGTGGTGAAGTCCAATCATCGTCTCGGTTTTGATCGTGGCCGGTGGAGTGTTCAGCCTGTAAGGAACATACCGCCCTCGAATGGATCCTACTGTTTGTAACCAAGTCCCCGAGAGATCGTGGACTTGCATTCAGGCTCGGTGGTTAAACTGGACACCGAGAGGAGAGATGAGGAGATAGCCCGTGATTATTGACTTTCATTCAGCTCGTTATATCGTGAGATCCATCGTCTTGGTCCTGTAAAAGTGGTGAAGTTGTTCTGGAAATATGCTTTGCGGGCGGGTATCCTCGGTGGAATTGCGGAAGTCGGGGAAGGCAGGGTCGGAGTACCGAGGGAGGGGTCGCAAATCATGATGAGCCTCTTTCGAGAGAGATATCAGACGAGAATTAAAGATCTGATCTTGATAAATTGATTTAAAACAGTTTCATCGATGTTATGGAAGATACAATAATACAGTTTGAAATCGTAACACTGGAGATAATGCAAGAATTCTATAGATAATTGTTCTTTGTCGTACGCCATTCTATCCGAAGACGAGATATATACTTTGGACCATCTAACACATTTCAAAACGCATCATCTATGTAAATGATGTATTGTATCTTATCTTTCAGGTGGTTCCGAACCCCCGTCTGCTAGATAATTGTCATGAAACTCACCTAAATTTCAAGCACCTCGGGCTATCAGCTTGTCTGCCTATTCCCTCACTCCGATATAGCCAGTAGGCTGTACTTCGGGAACTCATTTCCCCGGCCCCGGACATGTTTTGAGAATCCTCCGCAGTCCACCACCACAAGGCCCAATTGACCCCAGACTCGCCTCTGCAATGCGGTTATTTGCTACCGGTCGAGCCCTGCGCGCCAGCAGTGGCCGCTGGTCCCTTTCCGCGACTCGTCCGAGAATCCCCATTCCCCGGACACACCCGCTCCGCGAGTCCATCCCAGCTGTCACTCGCGACTGGAGCTCGACATCAGCTCGACGGACAGCTGATCAGAGCTCCAGTGCCGGCCAGCCTAAGCAGACGCCCAACGCACGATCAAGCCTTAAAATCGAAGGCGATAGCTATTCGACTGACCAATGGACCAATACTCCCGATACAATCCTATCCCACGTGGGACGACGCCTGTACCTCGACGAGAACCATCCTCTCGCCATCACGCGCAAGCTCATCGAGAGTCAGTTCCCTGCGCCGGTGTTTGGTAACTACTTCGAGAAGAACCCCGTCGTCACAACTAGACAGAACTTCGACGTTTTGGGCTTCCCACCAGACCACCCGGGTCGCAGCCGCACCGATACCTACTACATCAACGACAAGACGGTGCTCCGCACCCATACGAGCGCCCACCAGCAGGCATATTTCCAGCAAATCAACCGCAATGAGAACGTTCGCCCCGAGGAAGTTGGATATACCGTGATTGCCGATGTCTACCGCCGCGATGCGATTGACCGGAGCCACTACCCGGTCTTCCATCAGATGGAGGGAGCTATGCTGTGGAAGCGACCAGACCAGAACCCGCTGGAGGCATCTAAAGACACGGCTGCCAGAATCAATGCAGATGTGGATTTGATCCCGCGCCATGACGTTCCGGTCGAAGACCCCAACCCAACACTGCACCCTCAGCGCAACCCGCTGCAGGCGGAGCACCACAGCGAGGAGGAGGTTGAGGCTATTGCGGCACATTTGAAGCGGTCGCTGGAGCGCATGGTGATCAAGGTCTTCACCGAAGGAAGTAAGGCTGCCGC
Source organism: Penicillium goetzii (assembly GCA_037043885.1). NCBI lineage: Eukaryota > Fungi > Ascomycota > Eurotiomycetes > Eurotiales > Aspergillaceae > Penicillium > Penicillium goetzii. The sequence goes on from JAWLST010000001.1 coordinate 777,128, forward strand.
CGCAAGCTCCGGTGGTAACGTTGATCCCGAGCCTCTCAAGGTGCGCTGGGTAGAGGCATACTTCCCCTTCACCAGCCCATCATGGGAGCTCGAAGTTTTCTGGCAAGGTGACTGGCTGGAGATTCTTGGATGCGGTGTCATCAAGCAAGATCTCCTGATCAACTCGGACGTTCCCAACCGCGTCGGCTGGGCCTTCGGCCTGGGTATCGAGCGCATTGCTATGCTCCTTTTCAACATCCCCGATATCCGCCTCTTCTGGTCTCGTGATGAGCGCTTCCTGTCCCAATTCCGGGCTGGTCACATCACTCGCTTCGAGCCTTTCTCCAAGCACCCAGCATGCTACAAGGACGTTGCCTTCTGGCTGCCTCCAGCTGCTGTCACCGGCGGTAGCAGTGCGGCAGGTGGCGCCGTGCCCTTCCACGAGAACGATGTTATGGAAATTGTCCGTGGCATTGGCGGTGATCTTGTCGAGGATGTGACTCTGATTGATGAGTTTACCCACCCGAAGTCTGGACGGAAGAGCATGTGTTATCGCATCAACTACCGTAGTCTGGAGCGGACTTTGACTAACGAAGAGGCTAATGACATGCATGAGAAGGTGCGAGCTCAGCTTGTTGATGATTTTGGCGTGGAATTGCGGTGATTGAAGGAGATGAAAAATCTGTACTATATGATATCTGCTACTATACTCTCTCTACATGTACAACACTAGGGGCTGGTTCGCCTCTTTCAAACTGAATATGCAACGCACCTAGAGGTAGACTGCTCATTTTTCGAAGGATGCTCCTTGCAAATAGCCATACGAGGACTCGTACACATTCCTACACCAAGACGGAAAAAAATCAATGGAAACGGGAGGCTTTGATGTTACCTGCCCGGGGTGTATATTGTATTGTACAAAAGATGAGGAGAGAGTTTATCCGGAGACACAGGTTGCGCGAAAGTGAAAAGAAAGATCCCCCAACACGAGACAATCCAGACGCCTCCAGTCACATGCAACACAAAAAAAGCGTATCATACAGATCCAAGAGACAAGCAAACATCAAGAAAAGGTGAATTTTTCCCGGGTCCAACAACCAGCCGCAACCGAGTGCGAATCCCTATCGTGATCGTAACGTATGATATATGGTACAGAGAGAAGGAAAAGAAGATGAGGAAAGGAGGAAGAAGGGAGGAGGGGAGGCATTATGATCGAGAGGAGGAGGGAAATTAGGCGTTCTTGACGACGCCGACCTTGGCAGCCTGTAGAAGAAAAGATTCCGTTAGAAAACAGTTGTAAGAATGGGTGAACCATGGCAAAACTTACACGAACGACACGTCCGTTCAGGAGGAAACCCTTGCTCTGAGTGTACATCACATCACCGTCCTCCATGTTGGGAGAGGGGGCCATGAAAGTAGCCTCGTGCAAGTTGGGGTCGAACTTCTGAGCCTTGCCCTCAACCTGCTCGCTGGGGTCGAATCGCTCCAGACCGTGCTTCTGGAGTGTGTTCATGAGCGTCCTCTCGGTCATCTTGAGGCCGTCGACGAGGTCGAGCAGCTCCTTGTTGGCATCGGTGCGCTCGGCGCTGAGCTTCTCCGCGGGCACGGCCAGCAGCGCGCGGTCGAAGTTGTCAATGCTCTCCAACAAGTCCTTGGCGAAGCGCTGAATGGCAAAGTTACGGGCACCGTCCATGTCGCGCTTAGTGCGCTCTTGCAGGTTGCGGAAATCGGCGACGGAGCGGAGGTATTTGTCCTAGGCGTTATGAGTATGAATACTCGAGGAATAGATTAAGAAATAGCTTAAAGCAAAAATCCTTCGACATACCTTCAGATCAGTGACTTCCTTCTTCTTCTCCTCGAGCTCCTTGCGAACGGGATCCTCCTCGGCATTCTCAGCAGCCTCGCCCTCCTTCGCGGCCTCCTTCGTCTCTCCGTTGTTCTCGGTGGAGTAGAGACGGCGGGCAGGCTGAGGAGCAAATGGCCTCATAGCCGTAGGAAGCTGTGACTGCAACCGTGTTGTCCGGCGGAGGGCGAGCGGCGCCGCAGATGTGGAGGTAGAAGCAGTCAGGACCGACCGGGCGGCCTGTGCTTGTCTGAAGATGGTGCGCTGGAACATTGTGTAAAAATAGACAATTACAATTGAGGTATGCCAAGAGTGGAAGTAGAGGAAAGAAGAGAAGAAAGAGTCTGTTCGGTCCGGAGGTTGATTGCGATAGCTGATCGTCGGGAGAATTTCGTGGAATATCACCTGACCCGCTTTAGCTCCGGGAAAACCGCTGGGCCGAAGTAGATCGTGCTCTCCTTCCTCAAGGAGTAATTCAGTCAATTATGTCGATATTGGACTGGAAACCTTGACTAGAAATACCTGAATATACTCAATGACTTTGAAATTGCAACCTCGAATGATATCCTACAGAATTTTAGCCGCAATGAGTTTTGGACTGGATAAAGTAGTATGGTCGGAGCAACGACACCCATCCATGGAATGAGGCAGATTGAATTCATCAGATAAACAACAGGAAAAGGAAGATAAGCATAATCTTATCACATGGCTTTCAATTATAATGGCAGGACAGTCTATATGCGACGGCCTTCAGCCAGTGAGGACGGGAAGAAATCCGAGATGTGCTCGTTTCGAGACGCATTGCCGATGTCGTTCATAATCTTTCATCCTCTTTGAGCTCTGGTCGGCTATTACTTCCAACGAGAATCACAGAATATCTGGAAACGGACTCAAACCACTTCAAATGAACTGACAATGTCGAGCTAGTGATGAGCTTGTAGAGCTCTGACCCATCGCTGCCTTGCCCTAAGGTCCAATGAAGAATGGTGTTGACACCTCAGGCCGAAAACCAGGCAACAGCTAGCAGTTGCCTAAAATGGACCCCGTTCAATGGCTCCTAAGCTGTCCGAAATGGAGTATAAAAACTGGGGTCGAAGAATGAATTTGACCGTTTATTATATTATTTCTCATTCAATATCCAGTGCAACATTCAATTGAGCCAATTGCTCATATCAATTACCATGGCGAAGCGCAGTCTCGACTCCGAAGTCTCCGATTCCACGACAGCACGTCGAGTCAAGCCCACTCTCATTGACAAAAGGCCATTCAAGATCACCAACTTGGACGATGGCGAGGTCGTACACCAGACTTCCCTCATCATTCATGGTGAATGCCAGGATTTTGATCATTCCGAGGAAACCAACTATGTTTCGGTCTCTTCGTCTGATATGCTGAAGCAGTCGCATGCAGCTCAACACTGGCCATTGAATAAAGGCCAATGGAGCGCACTCGTGATGCTTTCCCCGGGAATCAACAAGCTGGTCTTGAAGCTTCATCACGTTGGGGGAATTTCAGGCTCTCTGGAAATCACCGTGAACTATCTTCCCCTTCTGCAACTACCGCCTCTACATCTCGCCATTCTCGTTGCAAAGGACTCGCCTCTGCTCATCGACTGCCCGCCAGCCAAATACGGTGGCATATCCAGTGCCCATAGCAGCATTGATGCCGCAATCTCCAAGCTTCGAATGTCAGCATACATGTGGCAAGCTCACACTGCCGAAGACTTCCGCCAAAAAGGACTGGGAAGACGCTCGTTCCGCTTGGAGGAGGAATGGGCCCCCAACACAACCATGCGAAAAACCCATCAATACGTTCCAGGCGACAGCAGTCAGATGGGTCCCATGGCCAAGGTCCACATTATCCGGTCGGAGAAGACCGTCGCAGAGCTCAGGAAGGCCAACATTGCCCAACAAAACCCGCGAGGCCGGGACCGAGATGCCTTGCACCGTTATTTCGAGAAGGCGTTGATTGACGCTGGCGCTCCCTTTGAGTCAAAAAATCGACCAGTCGTCGCAGGTCTGATTCTGGATGCCCACTACTCCACCCAACAGTCTCTGATCACTGCACATGCAGCCCTGGGCTGCCACAAGCCCGATGGTGTCTCCTTGGGAATCTTTGGAAGCCATCTTACCTACTCCTGGCCGCGCTTTATCGAGGAGATTCCTTCGTGCCTGACGGACATGACTCATCCCGGCGAGACCGTTGGCAACGACAATGGCGAATGTGACACCATGCGTGGCGCATGCTTCGTCGGCCAAGGCGCGTTTCTGCACGAAGTGGGCCACGCATTTGGCGCGAGTCATACCACAGGAATCATGGCCAGAGGTTACAGCCAGACCTGGGCCATGAACTTCATTCAACACAAGGATAACGGGTCAATGACTAACGACGCGAAATGGGACTTGCAAGACACGCTGCAGTTCAAGTTGTTGCCGCATTTCGCTCTCCCCGGTGACGATCTTGTGACAAAGGCGTTCCAAAAGGCCAATGTGAAGATTGGGGTTTCTCTGGGAGGAGATGACCCAATGGATTCTGAGGATAAGACTGAGGGACTGAAGATTGAGTGTTCTGCAGGACTTGCGCAGGTGAAGATCCAGAGTGGCAACGATAACCCCGCCGTCCATGATTTTATGGAAGATGGCAGGGCCCCTTGCACCGTGTTCCACATTACCGAAATCCGCGAGAAATTCGACCAGAGCCAACCGCTGAAGATCACTGCTCTTGGGATGAACGGCAACAAACGCGTCGTGGCAGACTTCTGGGGCATGCTCAAGGATCTTCCTTTCGTCCTTATTCCAGACAGTGACGTTGTTATTCAGAAGCGATCTGTTCGGTCCCAGCGTCTTGAGTCAGCTGAAAACGACGACGACTTCATAAAGTGGGCCATGCTTCTTCACCATCGTGGCGCGGACGGCAAACTGCATCGTGCCACATCGATTGATCTCCGGGTCGGATGCACCATGGATGGAGCAGTTGTCCACTACGCTGACGGTCAGCACGCCAATTGTGGCCCTGCACGGAACAGGCACAATGGCCAGCCGCACCGCTTTGGTGGACATGCGGCAGAGCGACGTGACATTCCTGCTGGCGAGCAGATTACCCAGGTCAAAATTTGCAAGAACGATGACGGATGGGGAAGTCTGTCGGGCATTCGGATGACTATGAGCAATGGAGATGCTTGGGGTCATCTCAATACTAGAGGCAATGGCGATGATGAGGATGAGGATGACGATGAGGACGATGACGATGACGATGATGACGACAGCGATAGCTCCGATAACGATGATCAGAAGGATAAATCTGCTGTCGCGACCCTGGAACCAGCAGAAGACGAGGTCATTGTTGGATTCTTTGGAAAGAGCGACAAGGGATGCGGGTTCACCTATGAGTTTGGTATCTTGACTGTCCCGAAGGGAGTGGAGCTACCGGAGAAGGCCTATGATATGGCGGAACTGAGAAATGATCTTTGATTTCATATGGATAGCGTCCTCCAACTGGAAGTGTGGACTTGGTATTTTGTATATATTCATCAATGTTATTCATCCGTACATTCACCTGAGACAAGACCACATGATCATACATTTCAATCATCATCTTATCATCCTAATCATGCCTTGACCAAAGTAGCAGTTATATTGCTGCGGAAATCACGACTACTGAATCCAACCTTGAAGGTGAAAGATCCAGCAGGAACACACCAATCCTGGGAGACAACACCCCAGTAGCTGACATCTCTGCGCATGAGCTCAAAGGTGACCGTCTTCGCCTCACCAGACTGAAGCCAGACTTTGTCAAACCCACGAAGCTGGCTCAGAGGAGTACCAGCTGAAGTGGAGGAGGGGAACTCGACGTATAGCTGTGGCACGGCAAATCCATCGACATCTCCGGTATTTGATACTTTAGCCTCGAGGGTGTATACCGTCTCCCAGAGAGCAGGATTACCGCCAGGCTTTTCCGTTACTCCCGGTCCAACCATGACCGAAGGCTTTGCCGCCGCTGGCGAGGAACAGATGAAGATTCTCCAACCGATTATTGATCAAACACCCGTTTAACCGCGAATGGGTCGGCCTGATGAGATTGCATATGCAGTTGCGTTCCTTTGTGAAGAGCGGGCGCGGTGGATTAAGGGCCAGCATTTGATTGCGTCGGGGGGGGATTGTTTATTGATTAGAAATTGTTGGCCATATGTTACTTGCGGTTCTTGTGGAGAATGGAAATCATGCTACCGAGGCTGTTGAATAATAAGGAATAATAAGACTTTGCGATGCGTAAAACCCCTGCATGCGAGTCATTTACCTGGTTCCACTTTGTATAGATCTCTCCGTACTTTGTAATGACTATGATGGGTTATCATGAAACCAGGCAGAAATGAGCTCAATTCATGTATGATGAGCAATGACTCAGAGAATATCATGATTCTTGCACATTAACTCCACCAAAGGGGTTAAGTGCGACCCTTGCTGTCCTCCATGAAGCGTTATGTCGGGGTCCAAAAGAATCGGTAATGGCCCGCAAGGCTGTGGGAATGTCGCCGAGTCGGTCTAAATATCGGGGGCCAACGCCGGTCCGTGTGTACAAGGTATTGTCTCCGACTCTGTTGCTGCAGGGAGGCATTATTGGGCAGTCAAGTACTCATCCTCATACAGTCAACCCGAAAATGAGGCCATGAGGCCGATGTGGAGAGTTTGCTCAACGAGAAAGGACATAAAAAGGCTCTAGGTCCTGTGTCAATTGTCTGATTCTCAAAAGCATCGTCTGGAGCGCTTCTTACAAGATTGTCTAACTTGACTATTTCTACCTTGCCTCAACACTATAATGTCTCTACAAATGGATCCAGTGTGGCGCGAAGCCATGGCTCCTTTCTTCGCTCAGTTGGCGGCTAATCCACGACCTCCAATGACCGATCCATTGACGATCCGATCGGTCGTGCAGCCCAGCTTATCAAAGTGCCTGGAACAACTTCCCGAATTTTCCGATATCGAGCACGAGATACATAATATCCCTTCCTATGATGGGTATATGATCGCCATTCACCGATTCTGGAAGAAAGCCCTCCATACAAATACCACCACACCCGGTCCGGCAATTGTCCACACACACGGCGGCGGCACCATCCTGGGTAATGTGGACATGTTCCGCGGGTACCTCAGCCAGCAGATCCAACAGCATGGCATCCAGATCTTCTCCGTTGAATACCGCCTGGCACCTGAGAATCCCTTCCCCACGCCCGTGGAGGACTGCTACGCCGGCCTGCTCTGGGTCAACCAACACGCGCACCAATTTTCAATTGACCCACGTCGCATCGCGGTGATGGGCGAAAGTGCTGGGGGTAACCTGGCTGCTGGTATCGTCTTGATGGCTCGCGACCGCGGACTCTCGCCCCCGGTGGCGAGGCAGATTCTAGTCTACCCCATGCTGGACGACCGCAACACGGCCCCGTACCCAGCCCTCCAGGATCTGGTGATGTGGTCAACCGAGTCCAGCATCGTCTCCTGGTCAGCCTATCTGGGGGCGGAGTTTGGCAGTGATAGTGTATCACCATATGCGGCCCCCGCCCGAGTTGCCAGCGTCGAGGGACTACCCCCAACGTATTTGGAAATCGGGAATTTGGACATCTTTCGCGACGAGGTGTTAAACTTCGCCTCGCGAATTGCAGCGGCCAATATTGACGTCGAACTTCATGTCTATCCAGGGCTACCACATGGGTATGATATGTTTGCGCCTGTTTCAGCTGCGGCGCAGAGGGCGATCACGGATCGAGTGCGCGCGGCCTCTGCCTTGTAGCGCGGACGAATGGGGTGGCTGGGGGAGGGGGATTTGTCAATAGTTCATCAGATTAGAAGGCAGCCTCGTTTTCCTTCCAATGGAAAAATAGACTTGTTGATCCCTGCACGTTGTCGCTTGCGCTTCTGGACCGAGACCCTGTGGCAGCGAGGTTGCCGTAAATGGTCAGGGGATCCGAGCTTCCGCGTGGCATTGCCAGGCGGAATTAAGCCAAGCTATCGTACGTATGGAAGAGAGCTCTAGGCAGAGTCATTCATAAGCGCGATGCTGGGATGAGATAATCTTGTTGGGGGCTGAGGGCGGAGAAGAGGGAGCTGGAGAGGCGGAGCTCTAGTGGAGGCCACCTACGTAGGTAGAGTCGTAGACAAGTCAGTGAGAAGTGCGGAGTACAGAGTATGTAGTACAATTTGTACTGCGTACTCCGGCCTGCAACTGCAAACACAGCACGTAAATCAGAAGAGAGCCCACTTAGTTCACTTAGTTTGTAGTGACAGGCCTTTCCGAGTCTCCAGTATTCTCCTCGGTCGGCATAACCGGACTGCCCCTAACAAGGTGTGGCGCATGAAGCTGTGGCGCATGCAGCAAACATCGTACGAAACGCCTCCCTAATTGAGTCAAGTTGACGCAGTGGCCAATGACAAGGAGGCTGAGTTAGTCATGAGGCTTGGAGTTGGATGAGATGCTCTTGGATCGTCTTTGAAGGGCAAAAGACTAAAAACACAGTGGGTCAGGAACAAAGTTGGGGAGAACCTGCGGCGTGGTCCGAGTGGACAGTGGACACATACTGTATTGCACTGCCCGCTGGGCCACTGCCCACAAGACGAGTCCGGCGACGTTGACCGCTGCGCCTCCCCCCAGACACAAAGCCATGGACGGAGAAAGAAAGGATATCAAAAAACTTAAAGAGATAAATATCTGCATGCGGTCGCCAGTCTCATAGTCTTTCAAACCTACAAAACCAAGACAAGACGAGAAAACTCCGACACCGAGACAGAAGTTGTTTTGCCTCCGCAAAGTCTAGAACTTTTAAGGCCGATCCGATCCTCCCTTATCCGGTGGCAACTCTCTCCCCTTTTATCTTTTCTCTTATCCTCCGCACCGCTCAAGACCAACATCCTTCCCTCACAATCCTCCCACATCCTCTCTAAGGAAACAACACATTATCATACACCATGGCTCAATCCGTGTCGCATCCTGGCTCGCTGCCTGCGTCTCCCGAGTGCCGCTCCTCGCGGCCATCCTCGCGGCCATCGCTCTCCATTGATCTCTCCAGCATTCCCCCGCTTTCGCAACCATCACCACCCTCCAACACTCTCCTGATCACCGAGCTCCACGACCTCATCCTTTTCCAGCCCTCCTCACTGGAAGCCATCCGCAACCAAATCACCGTTGTGGCCCGCTTGAACTCCTTCTCTCCCCTCCCCTCTTTCCGCCGCATCATCTGCTCCTTCCACTCCGATAAGGACGCAATCGCCGTCCGCCAGATGCTCGAGGGTACCCGCCTGTTGAACCGCAATGTGCGCCCGCGCATCTACTTTGGCGAGCCCACCCCCATCCTGAGCCAGGAAGAGGCCCAGCGCAAGCAGTTGCTCGAAGCCCCGCAGTTGGACAAGCTGTTCTTCATTTCCCCGCCTCCCAGCCCGCCCCACGGATGGCAGATGCGCAACGAGGACCCGCCCAACAAGGAGGTGCATGCCAGTGATCTGGCCAATGCCCTGGCCATGCTCAAGACGGATCAGCCCGAGCCGATGAACGTGGACCCCGCCACTCCCGTCTCAACCACCTCTGATAAGCGCACGGGTAGCTGGCCTCTGGCCGGCTCGCAGCAGCGCAGCCGCAGCAGCACCATCATCTACAACCCGGAGGACCACGGCCATAGCCCCAATCTGCCGGCCGTGATGGTTGAGGATATGAGCTTGCCGGTGGATGAGGATGTCGACATGGACGTGGAATTGAGTCCCGTTGAGATGTCGGTCAACAAGGTGCCGTCCAAGACGGCGCGTCCTCCCGTGGAATTGATGAACTAGATGGTATATGGGATGGTGGATTGTATATTCTTCTTTTGGCAGTTTTTAGCGATGGGTATATTTGTGCATAGATCATCCATCGTGTATCACCGGTGGCTTGTGAGCATTCGGCGTTGGACAAAGGGTGGACTTGTTTTCTACTGCATCGTCTCGGATTTGGGCTTTATACAGTTTTTTTTTTTTTTTTAGCTTTCTTCTCTTGAAAAGCAAGCCTATGGCTATAATATAACAAACATCTCGCTGTGACATTTCTCCATTTTGAGCCTCTCCAAACACTCCTCAAATTGTATTAACAAATCCACATCATTCGTATCGATTTCTTGACAACTTCACTGAATTGCATCATCATGGTGAACACCCATAGATCTTAAAGATACCTTCTCACCTTTAGACTCAAGTTCCATGCAAAACGCATCCACAAATCCACACACCTCATTCGTATGATCGACTTCTCGACAACCTCACTAGATGTCTAGTTAGCATCATCCCATCAAACGCCCACATAAACCTCGCTTCTCACCTTTAGACTCCAGTTCCATACAAGGCTTACACGAACACCCCCCCTTCCCCAGACCCTGAAACTGCAACGCATTCCAAACCAACCTCAACTCCTCCAACTCGCCCGACTCCTTCCTCTTACTCTGCCTCTTAAACAACCGCTCCTTCTCCCTCGCCGCACCCTCCGCCCTCCCCGCCTCCCCATCCCCCTCAACCACCCCATCCAACGTCAACCTCCCAATCTGCAAAACAACCAAACCCAACGCCTCTGCCACTCTCCCCGCACGCTCAGCATCCCTGGTATCCATCAGCTGCTCGCAAAGCCGCCGGCAATAGTCCAGGATGGTGATTAACCGGGATCGGAAACACCGACTCCGTCCTTCTTTCGGGTTATCGATGAACATGTGTGTGAGGCATTTTATGTTTGCGGTTAGGTGGCGCTGGGCGAGGTGTTCTTTGGTGCTTTCGGCGGATTTGACGGCGTCGAGGAGGGTGGTTAGGGAGCCGGGGAAGGAGGATCGGGACGCAATTTGGTGGCAGAAGTCGAGACGTTCTTTGCTGTCTTCGGGGGATTGGAGGATGTCGATTATTATGCGGAGGTCGCGTTGGAAGGTGCTGCGTTCGGCGGCGAAGTAGTTGGGCCAGGAGATTGATGACATTGTGATGATGATCAGAAGGCAGAGATGGTAGGTTCGAGAGGTCTGTAGGAGAGAAGAGTGGGAATATTGAAGGTCCATGGAGAATGAGACCTTGTCTTTGTCCCAGGTTTAGTTGGAATTATCGTTGACTGACAGGCATTCATCAGAGCAAGCTCTTTGTTGTGACCAGTGCAAGACACGCCCAGCTTGATCAATCGGTCAGCCCATTGTTTATAGGTAAATTATAGAACTCAGCTCCCGTTGTATGTTGACAAAGGACTCTATAAATATAGTCAATATACCCCATCTTTAGGGTCTGTATATACTTCCCCTGCTTGCTTGAGCGCTTCAAATATATCCCTAGGGACATGGCAAGAGCTTTAATCGAAGGAATGATATCAAAGTAGCTTCGTAGTTTTTAATCGAATTCACATGTTTCAGGAATATTCTCGAAATCTTCCAAGCTGATATATCAAAGTATACCTACCAATTAACGGTTTTGAAGGCGGGAGGAAGAGTGTCTGCGCATAAGTAAGAAATGTGGGCAAATGCAGTCACATTCAGTCTCTCTAAAGATATTTCTAATAAAGAAGAAGCACGGGAGCACAAAGAGGGCCTCTTATAGGCCCGAGGACCACGAATGCAAACAGCGAAAGGCGAAGGTCCTGGAAATCTCCATCAGGTTTGCAAGAGCTAAGAAGGCAGGGTTAAAATTTGTCTTCAATTTTCCAGAAGCTCCTGCATGAAGCTCACCTGCCAGGGAAAATGGCTCTTCTTTGGCCCTCTTCTCAGTGATATCCCAATTCCCACAAAAGTTGATTCTTCTCGGTGATACCTCAAGCGTAGACTTAGACAAAGTCTTGTCCAACCACTTTGAGAACCAGACTATCAAAAATCAGAATCATACAAGCCAGCGCGGGCGTCGTACGGCGGGACAGAGTAATCGCGCGACCTCAAGTCCCAGGGAGGAGATTGCGCCGGTTTCAGCGAATCCATCATGCGAGAGCCAATCCCCGGGAGTGCCTGCAGCAGGTCATGAAACTTGCTTTGGAGACGCAACTCCTCCATGCACCAAGAGGCATGTTGAGCCAACCACCCGGGGAGTTTATCGTAGAGAGGCACCTTTGAAAACGTCAACTCCAGGCAGTCAATGATGGCAAGTTGCTCGGTCATAGACTTTGGCTTTCCCATCGATTTGAGAACAGTCGTAAACTTCTCGAATGCCAGGTCCTTGAGCCCCGTGACCATGTAGATGTCGCTGAAGATGTAGACTCGCAGATGACACAGAAGTGTGTGTGCTTGGGAGCCGTCCGAGGAGCTGCCTAGAGTGCTTTCTGAGGGGGTGTCTACTTTCAAAGGAGTTTCCAGCGACATTTTAACTTGCGACTCCGATGAAGGCGACTCAGGCAAGGGTTCGGGTTTCTTTTCTCTAGGCAAATCCACAGGCAAAGGGACCACCTCCGTGTAGTCGCCCCTGTATGCCCATTCGACGAACTGTGCCACAGTCTCGTATCGGGTTTCTTGAAAGGTCATTCGCAAAGAGGTGCGTTCTTTGAAGTCGTGCCTGAGGGCTGCGGCTGAGGCGCTACATTTTGATTCTAGGAGCTTTTGATGGATTTTGATGGATTCAGGTCTGGTAGAGGTGCAAAGCTCCACAGTTTCTGACCCCAAGAAGCTGTGTACTGTCAGATATGTGTGACTTCCCCCAGGATGTGTCACTTACTCGAGAAAGGTGATGCCTTGACTGGACTCCATTGAGATGATGGAGTAGTTGATTGGCTGGAACGGAGGGTTCAGAATGAGATGGGCTAGCAATCTTGATCAAAGTTTGGTAGGAGAGAGGGAGAGGGGATTTGGAGGAGGGATAAACAATGGAATATATTAGTACTCCATAGATGAAGAACAAACATGCCAAGATCATACGGTGGTGACTACTTACTTGATGGGAAGTCCCGGTAGCCGGGCATGAGGGGCTACAGATTAGCGCCCCTTTTCTACCCCCGCTCGGCTCTCAACACTTCAGAGGGGCTACAAGAAAACACTGCTGAAGCCATCAAGATATTGGCGTAAAATCATTTCTTTATTTGACCCTTTTGAAACCGGCAAGGCCAATACATACATACGGCTTAGGTACTGTAGCTGGGCGGGGTTAGAAACTGTGTCGAAAAGAATTTGTGGCCCCTCTGAGGTTTAGTGTGACCCCGGCCAACTGTAAGTTGTAACCCGCCGTTGGCCCGAGACAAGATTTCCGCTGCAATGCCACAAACACCGGAAACGTGCCCCCTACTATAGGGGAGAGAACCACGCTCGCAAGAGATGGAAATTGAGCATAAAACTTGTAAAGAAGAATACCCGGAACCTGAATATCCTGTCTTTGAATAGAAAATGGTATCTTGCTATTAAGGTTGACCGTTGGATACGATAGGTGCTCTCATGGAACCATATCCATTACCTAAAAGGAAAGTTTGATGCCAGGTTTGCTTTTCTCTCGATTTCGATAGGAATGACAGTAAACGTTCAGTCGGGGAACTGGAATCTCAATTGAGTTTAGAAAATGAATGAAAGTCTATATCAAGTTTACTACAGTATATAACGTGAACCACCTCCACGACCACCATCAAGGGATTGATGATGTTGGGGAAAAGCTATATGACTTGAACAAAGTGGTGACCAGGCAAAGATGGGGATATTCGATGCAAAGGAGAAGAAACTACTGCTGAGGGGCCCTGAGAGAGAGACTGGTGGTCACGGTAAGATTCAAAGGCCCATCAGCGTGTCTATCTTGTTGAACCTACCCAGACTGCTAGCCAAGAGATAATTGAGTTGTTTAATAGAAGCTCCTCTTGCTGCTATGTAGCCCCAATGTAGTCATATGGTTCGCCCCCAAATGCGAACGGCGTTGTTGCGGCGGTTGGGATTCAAACGGTTGACAGCCAAATCTCCCAGGAATAATATTTCACCACCCATCAGGTTTCCTTCAGCAGATAGAGAACCAATCCAAAAGATGTAAATTCTTCGTAAGTATCGTATTTCTTCTTTGCTCCCCTTTTATTGATTTCGAATCGAGTAGCTCGCTCATCTCATCATGTCTTATCATTCTGTGATGTTATATTGGGTTGACGTCCTAGGACGAATGATAGGCGCCATTGGAGGGTCTTCATTACTCAACTTGAAATGGGTCCATTGGCAAAGTTTAGGTAGTAAATGATGCTGTAATTGAATTTTTCTGGCAGTGCCTAAGATAGAAGGCGGATTGGATTCTAAATCCGTCTTTTGTTGTGCTGTTCATTTAATCCCTGGAGTCTCCATTCACTGTACAATTAGAGGATGGAAGTCACTGATTTTGACTTATACTTATCGACAAAGCATATTCATCTGTCAAATTACTATTTTGCGAGATGGCCGTCACCTGACTTTAGAACCTCCTTTTTCAGTGAAGGTATTCCTACCGAGAAATCCATGCAGGGGGATCGCTATAGACCCTTGAAAAGGGGGAAGCTAAACCACAAAAGTGAGCTGAGCCACACGGCTCGAAATAAATACTCGATCGAGCGGATCAGTGAGAATCTCACACGTGTGGCTGACTGTCAGGCTTACGAACACGCCAACACCTAGGTCGTCTCACATCCCCATACCCCGGGCTAACGGCAACGATGATCTCGTTCCAAATCGAATTAATTAACCCCGTGCTCTCCGAATCTCTTCCTAGAAACGGATCTCCAAGTTAAACCCGATGGAGATGGCCCTAGCCAGTGATTCGTACAGGGACAGGAACCGAGCGACAAATTCTGACCACTCCTTCCCATCAGCCCTACCCGACAACCACGCTAAAAGGCTTAGAGGGGTCCATTGATCCTTCCTAGTGGACCTCATGACGTCCCTTGGCGCCACATGCGCTTCTGGGTTTCAGGCAGCCAAGAAAACCAAGACATAGTAAGCTGTGCTTATCTGTTGCTTGGTTGCATTAGGCTGCTGTATTTTCTTTGTTTCCCCCCCCTCGTTGTTCCTACTTTTCCTGCTACTTAACCAAGAAACACTCCAGAAACAACATTTTTTTCAACAACCATCTAGATCCCCTCATTTCACAATGTTTGACGCTATCAAGAACTGGTTCTCCCCTTCTCAGGAGAACGAGAACAAGTGGGATGCCCGCAATGTTCAACTTCAGCAGCCCAGCAGTCCTGCCGGTCCTACCATGACCAACGAGGCCATTACTCAACAACCGGTATGATTATCTCTCTTCTTGTGTGTCAATGATCATCAAGGAACCGTGTATGACTGACACTACAACACAGGGCGGCCCCGAGCAGATGAACGTTCACATGCGTGGTGGTGGTGAGGGCGAGGAAGTCTGCTGCGGAGTGTGAGTAGAATGCAACCCGTGTCATCACACAGGACATTAATGAGCTAACAATTGATCTCTCAATTAGCTGCGCTGGTCTCTGCTGCTTCGAGTGCTGCGAGTGCTGCTGCTGCTGCTAGATTACCCGTCGTTCCGAGATCCCCGACGACCGTGGAGTTTGGATATTAGAGCGATTCACCTAGCGTGTTTATTTGTGAATATTGTTTGAGCAGATTCCCTTCGGTTAATGCTATGCTACTGGATAGATAATGACCATGGATATACGATTTAAAGGCAGTCCATTCATATCGCTCATCTAGTAAACTGCAAAAGCAGCTTCCTCCATTCCGAGTCTTTTTCCAGCCATCGATGGTTCGGCCACTCCTGGATCTGCTCAACTTGGTCAAACCACTAGGTACTCATGTTATCCTCGAGCCGCTGGGATAAAACTGATGTACGCTGTCTTTCACTTTTCCGTGCGCGTGGTCTATTTTAAAACAGTGCGACACTGAAGGCGCAAAGGGAAAGTAGATTGACCCATACCTAGCACTAAACAATGGACCCTTCTATACTCGAACGAGGTTATCTTTGACCTTGACATTATTAGATCTCACAAGGCATTGTTCCAGGCAAAGGTATATTGCGCTGGTTCACCTCGATTTTGAACCCAAAGATAAAGCTATTATTCAAACAATGAGCATCCTTTGACCATGACAAGTCTTTGGTCTTTGCAAGTATAGCTCCCAGTTGCCAAAAATGCATCAGTCGAGACGAACAAAGACTATGTGCTGTTCATACACTCAAAACCCGAATTTCTGAAGTGGGATGCATCTATAAAAACCAAGACACGGCCTCGCAGAATAGACTCCTGTACCTATCAGCCTCAACCAAGGTTGTATGCAATACACTCCACAGAGTTCGTCTCAAGATCCGACAATCAGGTATGGCCTTAACCCTAGGACTATCAATCTCCTTCCCAAGCCTCAACTTGCTCAAGACAATGTTCTCCATCATATCACCAGCATCAAATAGCTACGACCAGCTAACCCAATCCCAAAAAGACGGCCTCCTCCTCCAACGCCTCCAAAAAGCCATCTTCCCAAAAACAATCTACCTCACCGACGATTTCAAATACCCATACCTAATCTCCGCAGAAAACATCACCTCCAACTACCCATCCCCGCAATCCCTCCCCATACTAACAATCTACAACGAAACAGATAGCACAGTAACCAACCACGTCCTCCTCCCAAGGACCCTGCACCCAATTCTATCCCGCAAATACGCACCTAGCAGGGAGATTGAAAAACAAGGTACCCTACTCGAAACAACGCATTGGGTTGGCTTCGATTTGTCATTCATGCACCGGTACAAAGTGACTAGCGATTTCATCACCGCTCTCGATCATGCGATGGAAATTTGGGGTATGACATTCATCGTGGATGAACCGGCGGAGGCACCTGTTAAGGCGTTTATGATGGAGATTCGGGGCTTGTTCCGGGATGAAGATGATATTTTGGCTTCGGCGCAGAGGCAGGTGCATATCTTGGATAGGATGGTTTTTGGTAAGTATATCACCCTTGGACCGGAGGTTTTGGGGTGGACTGGTGAGGAAGGGGAGAATGGGGGTGAGTCTATTTTTGAGAGCGTTCGGTTGATGAAGGGGTTTTATACTCCCGGGAGGTTGAGGGGGGAGGAGCCTGTGTCGGGGTCGAGTTCGAGGAAGGCTTCGAGTTTGGAGTTTTGGTTTCTGTAGATCAGGTGAGTTCTCATCCGTCGTGTTCCTTTCCTTTTTGCGAATTGAGCGAGCATAGAATACGCAGTATTCCAGAAGATCAATGCATAACAAATTAAAGAAGTAGTTGCATATCAGTGTGTACATTGTAGCAGTATCGTACGCTAAAAAGCTTTTTTTTCTAGAAATTATGGACACAGTGGTTCCAAAGAACCGAATCAAGTCGGCTTATCACTTGCGACGGTGATAACACACTTGAGATGAGAAGGGGGAAATGAAAACTCCAGATTGCGCCACCAAGTCACCAGTAAAGGACAAGCAAGAAAAAAACTCCATCCAGCATGCTCAAGCCCGTTTTGTAACCGTCATAGCACCCCCCGCTAACCACATCACCACTGACCCGCTTAGAATCCATAGGCACTCTGGCCGTACGGCGTGGCACCGTATGGAGTCTGCGCGCTGGCTCCCCAGGGGGCGTTCGCATATCCACCCATGTTGCCGTCAATACCCTCCGGAGGCTCGTAGGCATCCGCGTCACCGGCGCCCATCATCTCGGCATCCTCTGGACCACCAGCAAGGCCGTTCTCGCCTTCGCCGGTGAGCTCGGAGACAGTAAGCGCGAGCTTCTTCTGTAGCATGAAGATTCCCTGCTGGATGATCGTGTCCGGTTCAAGGTTGCCGATACTCTCCACATCCATGTAGAAGATGTTGGGCTCAGCATCGTAGTCAAAAGGCTGGTCGGGGTTGTTGGCTTGCTCCCAGGCCGCGTTTTCAGAGATAGGCCTGACAAGTCCTCAAGTCAGCAAGAGACCAGACATCCGTCAAAGTGTGAAGAAATATTAGATGAGACATACCATTCCTTGATCGGATCCTGCTCATACCAGTAATCCACATGCTTCAAGTTATTATGCGGATCATACTCAAAGCCCACAGCCGCAGTAGGCGCCCACTTCGCATGCTCCTTAGCAGTCCCCTTCTTCGCCAAGCAAGTCAACTTGATCTCCTGCCCCTTAGCCAACTTGCAAATCAACGGACCCTTGCCCTCAGGGTCAGTAATGACCGGGTCACCGATGGTATCATTCATCCGCTCGCCCTGGACCGTCAGATCGCGCGCATAGACAGACATGATGCCACGCTCACAGCGCACATGCAGCGACAGCGTCACGCTGCAGTGCACACAGTGGTCCTCGCAATCACAGTCGCGGGTGTAGTCCAGGTCCTGCTCGCAGTTCTTCGCGTTGAGGGGGATCAGACCCAGACGGTGGGCCAGCATCTCGTCGGGGATGACGGAGGTGTTGTTTTCGATTTCAATTAGATCGAGTGCGACGGTTGGCACTTCGGCGAGGATCACGCGGCGGAGGGAGTTGGCGAAGGCAAGATCAACTGAGCTCAGTCTGAAGTCGACGCGGTAGGGTTCCACCTAGAGGGGAGATGGTGTTAGTCGTCAAACTCCTCGGCCTCTTCTTGACTTTGTATCAATGACTGTGTACCTCGCGAACGGTGACCTGCGGTCCCGCGGGCTCGAGGTCCATCTCATAATCCATGCTGTGAAAGCGGGCGCGCTGGTCGCCGCCACCCGTGTCTGAAGCTCGGGATCTATCTCCTGCTCATGCGATGAGTGGGAAGTATGGAGGAGAATTGGCACCGCTTGGGAGCAGGGTGAGGGTGGTGACGGGTGGTTGTGAGAGGGATGAGGTTGTTGGATCTGTTCGCTGCGAAGATCGCGCGGCTTTGGGCCTTCGGAGCAGCAGTTGGCGCTTTTCCTATTTGGGCGGTCTGCCTGGAGGTATACCTGTGTAGTCACTACTCAATTCAGCAGCCTCATGGGCAATTCTTGCTCTCAGCAGGCAAGTCAGTCAAATAAGAAGTCAGATACTCCATCTATCAGGTCTATTGAGTTAGTCATCGTAATAATTGCGTTCCTCGGTCCGGGCTGCTTCTTTAACGTTCGAGAATAGTTAGGGGGCGTCTCTGATCACGTGAGTCACGAGCCATTGGCGATCTGGACATGCGGCTCGACTGGGCAATCCCTGCGATTAAATGATTTACTAAGGTGCATGATTAGTTCTCAATGAACCCAACGGAGTCACTCCATGAGGGCTTATCATTAGGGACAGATTAAAAGCGTGCCATAGAGGATTCCTTCAGCAAGGTCAATCCGTTTTTCTTTGCGAAATAGCAGTCAAATGAAAAGCAAACCAGAGGATACGAAGCTATGCGGGAAGTATCCTAGGACACTATTCTTGGAAGATGATGAATCGATAGCAGAATAAAAGTTTTGGTGTATTGGAGGGATTGATAATCGCGCAGGCAATCTTATGATAGTACAGAATGAACCCCCAACAGTAGGAGATTGCTCTCCAGCGCTTAAAGGAAATGGACTGGGCGAGTATACCCTCAGCAGAAGGAACCTAGAAGGAACCGAGTCCTTTAGCTAGACGTGAGTGGCAAGAGTATGGGATTCCGGACATCTTTGATTGTGACGAAGAACACCCCTTTTTTGCTGCTTCCTCGATCAAAACCGGGGTCAAAGATACAAATTGTTCTACAGCGGGCTTGAGTCATTGAAGAGTAAAGTGTATAGGTCAGATTAAACTTTCAGATACCAGCAAGAACTAGTCAAGGCAACCAAAGATATTCCCAGTTCTTCAAATGACTAGTGTGCGCTCTTTCTTCCCCCAGCTGGGTAGGAGGGGAGCCACACATAGTCTGCAATAAATCTGACTACAAAACAGCAGATTCTCTTCATCTGCGTCAGCCCCCTTGATATCGGGACACCCGTCTATCAGGTATGACAGCAACGAAAACAAGGAATCACCAGCAGGGGACGTGGTCGGGTAAAGCAGCAGCCCGACCACAGCGGCGAATGTGATGCAATAAAGATATAAGCAGTAGAGGAAGAGGAGGAAAAGGAGGAGGAGGAGGAGGAGGAGGAGGAGTGGTGAGGAGAAAGGAGTCAAGAAAGCACAAAGCCACCGTTCTTTTTTTTGGGGGGGGGGGGGGGGGTCGTGTCGAGTCATCATCAGGATAGTGCATCCCACTGCTCCCGAGGGTTCCAGAAGGAGAAATATACGAGAACCATTGTATAAAAAAACAATATATACGAAACGATAAGCCGGTGGCTATCGCTTCAGGGAGCTGCGGTTCAGGGCTTCGAGCAGCTCGGGTCGATTGGCCAGCGCTGTGGCGGCCTGGGCATAGCTCACCCACTGCCGTTTCCTTTTATGCATCTCTGGCCATTGTGACTCTTCCTTGTCCACGCTGACTTCGAAGAACTGGTAGGAGGCCTTGGGCGCTTGAGCGGTCAACAGGCCGGAGGGGCGCATATCTGGGATTAACCCGAGATCGCGAAGCACGGTGCAAATGACACCGGCCTCTTCCCAGGCCTCACGACAGGCGGCCTGCTGTGCTGTTGACTCATCCAACTCCCATCCTCCCTTGGGAAGGACCCAGCCTCCGGGACCGGCGGATTGAATCATGAGGACTTTGGTCTTGTCTGCGGAGATTGGGACCACGCCGGCCACGAGGCGTTCGCCTTTGGAACCATAGCCTGCACGAGGAGATCAGGTCAGCAAGAATGTCCGATCATACCATATCCTGCAAGAACCATCGAGAAAAGAATGTCCGATGCCGAGTGGTCCCACATGCTCAAAGGGACACTCACGTTGGTTTTTGCGCCCGACTCGGGACTCCATAGACCGATTTTGTGCCATTGCGATGGTCGGGTCCAAATCGGTCTCGGCGCTATTTTCGATTGGCTCCCGGTGAAGCCGTGGGACGATTCAAAAAAGGGTTCAAGTAGAAGAAGGGAAGAAGAAAAAAAAAGTGGCAAGACCAGGAGAGATCGACGGCCGCAGAGAAGAGAAGGAAAAGGAGAAAAGAACTAAGAGAAGTCTCAAGCTCCCGCGGAGCCAGGAGGACTTCGGGGGAGTTTGAGAAAGAGAGAAGCTTCCCGGAGTTTGGAGTTTGCGGGTCGGATTTGGTTTGACCACTTTTGCTTTGGTGGGCGGTCGGGGAAGGGAAATTTTTCTTCCCCTTGGGGCGCGAACGGTCGAGACTGCGGGGGAGAAAAGAAAAAAAAAAGAGTTAAATGTCACTTGGAGTAAAGGTTGGTCACTCTTAGGTCTTCCCATTCATGCCCGTGATGGCCGGGTACCTGGACTGAGGAGGAGTACTAAAAGGCATGATCGGCAGGAAAGAAAGAGAGAGAGAGATGAAGGAAGTGGCGGAGTGGGAAGGACTGAGAAGAAGAGAGAGATGGAAATGAGGATGCGAATGAGAGAAGTGGGAATGGAGGGGCAGGCAGACCCGGCGGCGCAATCCGGTGCTGGAAAGGGGACCTGACTAAGAAGGAGAATACCGTTTATTACAAGGTTGGTAGGGTATTATTTCAGTCGTAGTAGTCGGAGCTCCTTTTTTTGGCGTGGAGTTCTTGGATTTGGTCCTTAGTTTAACTACGGAGTATAGTTTTAACGTTCAACGGTAACGGGCAACCGGGAACCAAGAATTAGACATTTAGACTATAGAGAGTGCTTCTTTTGAGATTGCGGTCTCTTTCTGGGAATGCTATCTTCATCTCTCTGGTATCCCCTGTCGTTGAATTGGACTTTCTTCATCAAAGTTAGTGAGCTCGTTTCTTTTTCCAAAGCAATTATGTACATCGTGCATCGGGGGATCTGCTTCTACTACACCCTGGCCTTATAGGTAGTCATGTGACCTTGCTCGTTCGGCAGTCTCACACGATAGAAAGGAGTCAAGAAGTACTAGGATAGCATTGAAGGTCAACCATACATGAAATGTGTTTCATAATTACGAACGATGAAATAAACATCAATTTGCCATTTAATTTGATTATAATAATAGAAATGCAGATCTACCCGTCGAATAATGTAATAATTTCCCACGATGACCGCGAGTTCCGGTATTAGCGATGGTTCTGCCCTAAAGCATGTCTCGGGTCGACTGGGACCCTCCGCCGGTACCGAGCCCTGAACTGGCCTAAACTGAACAGTCCGGAACAGAATAATAATGGACAGTCCCCTGGGAAACTCGGAGCGATTCGATGCGGATCGCCGATTCGGTAAGTTGGCACGCCCATGAGATCATTCAAACTCTGACCTACACCTACGTAGTGGTACTGATCCTAGTTAGTCAGTTAATGACTGCTCTTATTACTAACTAGTCCATGACTGGGTAGTCGATCCCGATCTTCCATAGGTAATCTGTAACTATAAAAGTACAGTACACATATACTGGAATTAGATACAACTATCAGATATGATCGATCCTCTCAACGCCTACAGCATCATCGTAATATGTTATGCATCTCCGTACTAAAAAAGTAATAAAATCGTCTCCCCTTTTCATCCTCTGTACTTGCATAATGACTCCATTTTTTGCCCCCATACAACTCATCTCTCCAGCGTAATACCAACCAACCCCGCCAACGCTTCATCCAACGTGGCCCATTCTTTCCTCCTTTCAGCATCTCCGATTCTCCCCTCTTCAATTTCCCACCCCGCCTTAACCCTCAACCCCATTCTTTTCCTGCAATAACAACACATAACATACGAACTCCCCTCCCCCTGTCCCTCTCGTTCCTCCTATCACTTCCCTTCTCTATTCGCCACAATCCTGTTGGTTTGCCTCCCGAATCCTCGCAGGCACAATTTCTTGCTTCCGCCGGGGCCGCCGACCATCGGCAGCCAGTCATTCCGCGGATGGAGCCCGTTGACGCCGAACGCGCGCGACAGCTGTCGCTCTTCCGGCCCTTAGGTACGTCCCACTTGCGCCCCGGCCACGAGCCACTGAGACCAAACCCCGAGTCCCCGTGGCGCGTCCGCGGGTTCTGCGTGGCTGCTCGGGTTCTACCAGGGCGGGGGATCCTCGACTGGGCGTGCAGCAGTGGCCGATCGCCCCTCGCACGTAAACATCAAAAACAACAGAACGAACTAACCGGCCATAATTTGCCCCTCCTTGACAGGTTACCAACGCAATTCCTGTGGTTACTGTAAATCCGACGATGGAAGTACGTCTTGCCAATGTTGCACATCTGACTGTGGTCCACAGCCTGCTTTGGGAATGATTGTCTGACACGTCATTTCCTTCCTGTCCAGGCGTCTCATATTACACCAGCTCCGTGGTCGTGCGGCCCGAGCACTATGAGGAGCTCATCCATCGAGGATGGAGACGGTATGCAGCATCGATCTTGAACTCCCATGACTGATTCCCATGACTCATAATCATAATCATCTAGATCGGGCAAGCTCTACTACAAGCAGAACTTGCAACGATCATGCTGTCCGCATTATACGATGAGGCTGGAGGCGGACGCCTACCAGCCTCGTCGTGACCAGCGCAAGGCCATCAATCGCTGGAACAAATTCATTCTGGGCCCAGAGTATATGCGCAAGGCGGCTCGGCTCTGCCCCCAATCTCGAGAGTAAGTGATTCCCGACGTTGCTCAATGACGGGGACTGTCCGTGTCTCACAGCATGACGCAGGGAAAAGCGGCATCGGAAGTGTAACTTTGACGTTCAGTCTGCGGTACATGAGGCGGAGTACAGCAATGTCAAGCGTCCCATCGACCCCGTAACTAAACGCCCGCTGGAGCCGGCGCACAAGTTCGAGGTCAACCTCGAGGGTGACTCGGTTTCTCAGGCCAAGTTCGACCTGTTTGTCAAATATCAGACGACGGTCCATAAAGAGGATGTCTCTCGTTGGAAGACAAAGGATTTTGAAGGGTTTCTGTGCTCTGGCATCAAGCGGACTCCCCATCCGATCACAAAGTTGAATGCCTCCGAGAAGAAGCTGGGATCATGGCATCAGTGTTACAGACTGGATGGCAAGCTCATTGCTGTTGCGGTGCTGGACCTGGTTCCGAGCGGAGTGAGCTCGGTGTACATCTTGTAAGTGCCTCCGGTATCGTTCGACTTGCGGTAATGTGGCTAACGGATGTCTTGTTCAAGCTACGATCCTGATTACGAGCACTGGGAGTTTGGTAAGCTCAGTGCGATGCGTGAGATTGCCTTTGCGCAAGAAAACAACTATGCATACTACTATATGGGTTAGTGTTTACGTGTTTACTGTGACGGGGCATCGAACAGTGTCAATTAACATTGGACACAGGATACTACATTCACAGCTGCGTCAAGATGCGCTACAAGGGCAACTTCAGACCCCAGTACATTCTTGGTGAGAGGATTCATTATACCTTATCATTCTGCTCCGTCGTTGAACGAAGCTTTCCCTTGGAGCGCCACTAACCACTGGACATTAGACCCGGAATCTTACGGCTGGGACCCACTTGATGGCGAGCTCTCCAAGAAGCTCGACACCCAACCCTATGTCTCCATGTCCCGAGAACGAGCGCCTCAGGATGCCAAACCATTCCCAGACATTGATCCCGACGTGGATGAAACAGAACTGTCTCTCTTTGACATCAACATGCCAGGTGTGTTGACGCTGGAGGAGGTAAAGGCCTTGAACCTGGACCGTTGGCATCTGCTGTATCATGGGTCATTCGTTCAGATGGATGTAAGTGCTCTTTTATTTCGGATCGTATCTTGTGTCAATTTCTAATGCGATGTAGGATCTTGTCGGCTGGGATAGAATGCCTATGGATAGTCCACAGTCGGTGAAGGGCATTGTTGCTGAACTGGCCGCGGTGCTCGGACCGAAGCTCGTGAAAGACAGTGCCGTGGTGCTATTTGATTGAAGCATAGCAGGGCCCGGAGTTGCGTACGGGGTTGCCATTTACATTTTGTTGAGCGCATGCACCCATCTATTCTCGGGTGATTTCAAAATCTACTCACACATTTTCTATTCATAGCCGCTTTGGGTGGCTTTTTCTTTTCTTTTTCTGTCTGGTCGTAGGATCTCGCTCAAGTAGGTCATAGAGGAAGTAACGGATTGAAATCAACAAATTCCATTACAATGATACTAGGTGAACCCTATGACCAGAAGCCTAAAATGTGGACGATAGTATAATTACAGCTGCGCGGCCACAGATCTCGCTACCAGTAGGTCCTTCACTTCCCTGGCACTCGCAATACTCTTCGACACAGACGCCCCCCGTCGCCCTTCAAAACCATTGACATAAAACATTCCCGGAACCAACTCCCTCCACTGGCTATCATCACCGCGTTTTCCCTCCTGTTTGATAACAGGAAGGCCATTCGGCCAATAATCTCGATGAATCCAAGCTATCGTTGGCCTTTCCACACATCCAGAGGACTTATTGACCGCTCCACCTTCCAATGCAAACTCTTCTCTCACGTTGTGGTATTTCGGCTGCACCAAATCAGGCTCAGCTTGTTGGGGGACAAAGCAAGATTGATTCGGGAATTTGATATTCTCGCGTGCCTCGTGAAATAAGGCCGCAATGTCCTCGTCTGAGAACAGGTCTCCTGAGATCGCTCTTGTGAGATCGTAACGTGTGGACTCGTAGCAATAACACGCGGTTTGATCACGGGCGATGGAGATGAAGGGGAGACTGGTGCTGTTTAAGCCTTTGACTTGATGGCGTAGGTGTTTAGGCCATAATAGTGCAGCTGATGTTCTCCACTGGTCTCCATGAGGCTGGATGAGAAGACTGTCGGGCAGTCGTTCGGAAATAATGCTCGTGACGTGAATTGGCGCGTACGTGATCTCTTCTGGTTCCAAGGGGAGGGGAGGTTCAATCTCCAGCACTGCCTGGTGAAAAGGTGTGGCGATAACCACATTTTCGAACTGTTCCATGTGCATTTCTTGAGACCCATCCCGCTCAGTCTGGGCCCAATGTACTCCGAAAGTCCCATTGCTGTACCTCGTCACTCGGGTCACTGCAGAGTTCAGGCGAGTAGTAAACTCTTCATGATCGTATAGATCACCAAGTAACCCCGTAAATATCCGATCATGCTGATTCCATAAAAGTTCTTTCTGGGGTTTCGCGTTCATTCCATCGGTGCCTGCAAATCGACTTCTCAAGTCCAGGTTCTGGCCGGCTTTTGCGCGGGACCCTGCCCACAGGAGAGGATTTGTATATTCGTTGCAGCGGTTGAATCGTCTTTCCCAGAGGTTCAACCCGCTATGTGAATCACTCGCAGCAAAAGCCTCGCGGATATATCCCAAATATCTGACCCAGAATGAAGGATCAGCCACATTCCGTCGCAGAAGTCCTGCGAGCTCCATCCACGTCATATCAACCGACTCCTCAGCCGGACACCCAGCAGTCTTCTCTTTTTCAACTCTGCTCATCCAGTGCAAAAGACTTCGCGATTCCGTATTCCAGCCATTATGCGGCCAATTTTGGAGTGTTATACTTGTGAGGTTGGCAATTTCTTCGATCAGCATGTCATCTGCGTCAAAGGTATGCCCGGCTGTGTTCACAGTCGTACCGTGGCCGTATATTTGTGTAAAATGGATCCGTCCGCCAAATTGAGGCTCTTTTTCGAAGATTGTTACTTGTGATAAATTTAGATTTGGTCGGTTGGCGTCGTTTATTAGGAAATGGGCGAC
Source organism: Penicillium goetzii (assembly GCA_037043885.1). Classification (NCBI taxonomy): domain Eukaryota; kingdom Fungi; phylum Ascomycota; class Eurotiomycetes; order Eurotiales; family Aspergillaceae; genus Penicillium; species Penicillium goetzii. Next base: position 803,472 of record JAWLST010000001.1, read on the forward strand.
GGAAATGCCGCCGATGCCGCCTCCTGGGAAGTTGTTAGCATGAAGGGATACAATAATGTTTTCTCATTGTAAGATACTCAAGGGCGAATGAATTTGTTGTTAATTGACTTACCGATGATGGCAACTCTATTTAATTGAGATTTTTGAACATCATTCTCTCCATCGAGAGGCTTTTGCCCGGTAAGCTGCGAGCTATGATGAGCTCGCGAGCTTACCACACCTCCTTCTTCAGACCATCCATTGTCGTTTCGAATCTGGTTAATATCCGCTCTTACTGTTGGAACAACGAGCAATATCATGCACACGAGACCTAATACCGAGATAGGCGGCAAGCGGTGACGTCGGGCGATGGCACGCCTGCGGCGTTGAGAGAGTTTGATTGTCATTATCATCGCGTAAAATGAAGCATGTTAGTCGATAAGGGAAGACAGGAAATCTTTATCTTTGAAGTAAGTCATACTCCCGGCATTTATGTTCGTTCCAATTATTCTAAACGTGGCCTCAGGGCCTTCTTGGAGATTGAAGATTTCTGGTCTCGGTCTCGGCATCCTTGGCATCAGCTCGCTATCGCCTATGACTCAGGGGAGACCTTGAATAAGCCCCTGACGGGCATAACTTTTGAGACAGGTCTACAGGCTGCTAAGAAACGGGCTTGGCCTAATCACAATCCATCAGGATGGCCCTAGTCTCGCTATCTCACAGTCATATCAGTCCTCACCATGACACCGATCCGCCCGTCCCGACTCTGGGGAAGGGATGAATCCGGTGATAATCTAGCAGTCATCCGAGGAGAAAGAGTTCCTATTAATCTAAGATATCCATCGACTCAGCGATGCCTGGTGCGAGGAATCCGCACCCACGATGGCTTCGCGCAGGAGCTGCACGGGCATCTTCCTGAATCCACCCGTGCTTTGAATGCGCGCGCAATCATGAGCAATCGAGTTCCAGACATGAAATCACCAGAAGATTTTCCCTACTGTTTCTGGCGTCCAGATATCCCAGCCGAACAGACTCTCCGAGATCTACTTGAGCGATACCCTGGGAATGACCTATTGCGATACCAGATCGGGCGTGCGTGCGCTGCAGGAGGCTACACCTCACTCTACCTGGAGCTAGACTTGCTGCCAGACGTGGCTATTGCAGAGGAAGCGCGCGACAATTCTACCTCTGGGCAAGCGATCTACGAGAACATCATCAACAGCCCGACCAGGTGGGCCTGTATGGATGACTACAACCGCTGTCTACACTCACCCCTACGTCCCGGAGCCCATTTGAACGGCGATACATGTGTGCGGTCTATGCTCGATCAAACCCTACCGGTGGGGGATAGCGACTGTTTTATTCTCACGCGTCCCGTGTTTGACATTACCGAGGACTGGTGCCTCGACGCCGAAGGCACACTACCCGGAGCACGACCGGTTGATCCCAAAGCTGTCCAATTATTGTGTGAACCACTGCCCGCTGATCTGCCCACGGTTGATAAGGACCTCTTGATCCTGATGGCAGCGTGGTCGACAATATCGACCGCTACGTACGGCTGCGCCGACCAACCATGATCAACGGCGAGATGCCGTGTATTGTCCGAGGAATCTACCACCACCCTTTCTTCGCTAAATGGTGGTTGATGCAGGAAGATGTGTCGCAGTACATTCGAAAGGCCATTTACGCCAGATTAATTATGAATAACGACTTGTCCTGGTTGAATGACAGTACGCCAGATTCCGATCTACCGATTCTGATATGGCACCCAAATCCTGCAAGCGAGCACACCTACGCCGAGTTGGCACGGAGCCGACCATCGATGACGCCGCAGATTGCACGCGCTTGTATAAATGCCGACTATCAAGACTTATTCGACAGTGTAAATCCAATCCCGGATATATGGCTGTGGCGAGATGCGGAGAAAGCTACAAATAGCCACTATCTCAAGCAGATTGAACAGAAAGCAACAGAGCTAGGACTTGATCGATACGAGCTTTCTGTGTTTGATCCGGTAACTGAGTGCACTGAGGGCATCGCGTCTATGTGGCCATGGAGACCTGACGTGACAGAAATGTGGCCGATGGCTATGCTAGCCCAGGAGATGAGTGGTACTTGGTATCACGATCTCAACGTTATGAGCGAGATGACTGTCGACCAGGTTGGATTCGAGGAGGAAGGCGATGCTTTGCCTTCTGTAGTGGGGAGGATCCTGCTGAATGCGTGTTTGGCGGATCCGTCGATACGACCGTCTGCCCCCTTTGACAGGTTGGATCTTGGCGAGGTGTACAGAGATCGGCCATATGTGGAATCGGAAGGAGACCGTGAGATGGTGGGCTTGTGGCCAAATCCACGGAGACCTCGTGGCGGATACCGCGGACGGGGCTGTGGACGGAGAAGCTAGGATTATCCTCTCTTCTACTGTAGGACTCTTTTTCCTTTCTACTTAGTTAGCACTGCGACATGCATTAGGTAGTGGCCTGTCGTGTCCAGTTTCCGAGGAATAAAGAAATAATGGCACTATATGGGTTTGGAATACTGCCAGAATCAAGAGGAAGCTGCCACTCATGATTTCATTAGTATACTAGGAGTTTATGTATCTAGAACGAATACATGGGGGAGATTATTTTTGCGAGACTCTAAGGAGAGAATTGGCCAAGTATTCTTTACATTCCTTGGTTCGGATATCTCAGCTGCCACTTTGTTATCGACCCTGGGAGCGGCATAAATTAAAGAAAATTGAATTAAATCCTGTTAAAGGGCCTGGTATTGACTTTATGAATATGGCGTGGATTTTTGAAAGTCGATTGAACAAAAAAGCTGAGCCATAGATGTACCTGCGAGGAACCATCATTCCCGTAGCTTATTACCTACTGGATACCAACTTCCATTTCTCAAAAACCAGGTTATATTTATACAAAGATATAGATACAGTTTAATTGTGGCTAATCAAGATATTGAGCGACTTAAGTGCCATCGATTAAGGCCGCGAACGATCCTGGGGGGCCGCAACCCTTTTCGAATCGGAGGATTTACTTACTATACCTAACTCGCTGAACCACCATGTCACGATTCCTCTTTCCATTTATCCCGTTCGTTCTTTGGCCATAAAGCAAGGACAACAAGACTTGTTGTTTGAAACAACACCAAGATCCCAGTCTATACTCGATCGACGACCATTCAGCGCTCACATCATCATGCCTGACCCCACGATTCCTGGGACGATCGTGTCCCGTGGTATTGACACCAACGACGTACTCCTCATTTGGAGCATCACCCTGCCGATTGTTTTAATAATAAGTCTCTTAATAGTCTTTTTGGTGATCGTATGTCGTGGGTCTTGTAGGTGAAGATCGATCGTGCTGTTGGTAAGTAATGCTCATCCTCAAGTGGACCTCATGCCCACTTGCAAATCTGCCCTCGGGCTTCTTGCATTGCTAATTATCAAATTGCTGGTAATAGATGACTATCACCTGGTTGAAAAAGAGAAGACTCGTTGTATAAATTTCCGATGGTCTCTCATAGATTAATCTTGGCTAGGAGCCTGGTGCGCTCCCGTTCGCATGTTGGAAGTCGAAAGTCCTCAAAACAAAGGCTTGTATGCTTTCTCTATTCCCCAAAGAATTTTGGCAATATGGCGGCCGCGACTTGACCCATCGTTTAACTTTGCTATGGCTACTCAATTCGGGGGTTTCACATACACAGTAGTAGTATATTAGGAAGGAAAGAGTCGCTTTATCATATTCTGTCTCCTATTCTCTACCACAATCAAATATAACTCAACTTGAAGCTTTCATCAAACGTGACCTGGATACCCCGCATAAGGCCTACAGTTTCAGCCCGGCGATAGTAGAGGCATAAATGTACCTGTTTGTTACCGCTGTAGATAGTCAGGATCATTGGTTCGAGACCTCGTCTTCTTGTCCCTAAGTAAATAGTGAACCTGTTCTCCCTCCCATATTCTTCATGTGTACTACGACCGCGTCGAAAGACTCGATATTCTATTATGCACCAGAATACCTGCACATCCCTCGTTCCTCATGAATGATCCAATAAAACAGTCTTCTAATATTAGGAAACAACGATTTCACAAATAGCCTTGAATGCTCAAATAACAAAGGCTTTCAGACTCATCCTGAACAAGGGACTAGTATTTTTTTGGGCATTTGACACCGCATTGTTCGTGTGCGCCATTTAAGGACCTTCCATTCAAACTGAACAGAACAAGGAAGACTAAAATTAACCTTCAAAGACGGTGAAAAGACACACAAGTCCATTGTATAGGGACAGGGAGTATACCCCGAGTATAAATTCTCAGTCTGCCTCCACATATCCAACCCATCATCCACCTCTAGTTCCCTCAATCAGATACCATTCTCCCCCCACACATTAAGCTCTATACCATCTTACTTCTGCCTATCATGAGGTATCGAGATTTCACACCCCCTCCCTACGAACTCCTCCCAATCCAAAAAACCCCCCAAGTCCCACCCCCAAACAACGGCTACAACCCCCAAGCAGTAGTCAACAACCTCCTAACTCTATCAAGGACCGCCCAAACCTCCAAGCTAACCGAATCAGCCTTCACCCAATGGCGCAACCAAATGAGCACCGGCCTCGAAGATTTATCCAACCACATTCATCTCGTCAAACCCTCTAACCTGATTTCTCTCCTACAGCACGGCGTCGTCGGTCCCCTCGAACATTTCCACGGCATAACCACCCAACAAACCGCCATGTGCTTCAACGATCGATGCACGCGTATTAGGGTAGCCGCTGCTGCTCTAGCAGAGTATTTGAAGACGGAACTTCGGGAGAAAGACGCCGTTCTCGATGACGAGATTAGCCAGGTTGTTGAGTTTCGTAAGGGGATGCGAGATGAGCGTCGGAGATTGGCTCGTGAACAAGCCCTTATTAACGCTTCTACCCTTTGAGAGGAGGTAGAAGTCAATGGTGTTCCGAAGTCGAGGAAAGGTAAGAAGAACGGGCCTAGTTTTGCTATCGCTGCGGGGGTGATTACGATTCATGAGTCGCTTAGGTTGAATATTGCAGTGATTGCTGCGGCTATTGGGTGTCTTTCGCTTCGGGGGCGGGATGGATCGGATACGTTTGCGAATGAGATTGGGGGTGCTAGGGTCGCTGCTTTGGAGGATGAATGCATGTGGTCTGAGGATGATGATGGTTATCTACTCTGTTTTTGGGTTCGGATTATGCCTACGGAAGTGTCCGACTACTGTGGTTGTTTGCAGTGCAAGGAACTTTAGATACTCATGGGATCAAGGTAAGTTTGCGCGTTCTTTGATTTGGGTTCCTTTTGATGTATGTCGAGTAGTGGCTAGTCAAGTCGAAGTTGTGGGATGGTTTCATCAAATCTATTGTGTCGCTTTTGATCTACATCTAATTAAGTCATCTAGTAGAACACGCAAGGTTGACCCAGTAAAGCGTTACAGGCAATAGTGTTAAGGCACATAATATCAGATCACGTAGTCAAAAGAGACGAATTCAGAATAGTATTCAAAAAACCGTACCGCCAATGATCTCTATCCCTTTTGTCTTGCAGACGCCTCGCCTTTCCTCCCTGTTCGCCAGTTATTTGCGCCAACAGATCAGGGCCGAGGTCAAGACCGGGGAAAACGCCGTCTCCACAAGGACAAATAAGCCCAAGACACCACCAAACCCTCGTGAACCAGTTCAGAACGCCGAAGATAACCAAGAAAGAAAAGTCAAGATGACACCGGGTCCGATGCTACAGGACAAAGGAAACAAAGGAACGTATGTCAAGTATAGGGACAAAGAAGAAAGAAAGCGGAAGAACGCCTATGCCCCCTCAATGCCCTCATCCTGCCCATCGATACCACCCAATAATGATGAAGATGGTTTCCGCCCAGAGCCGTACACCATCTCCATCAGCTTAGCCTTTTGTCGTTCCCGTACAGATCGAAGGTACTCATAAGTACCCTCCAACCCCTTAATCTGACCATCAATAACAGCTTCAACAGGACCCAGCATGCGACCCGAAGCACCAGAGCTCCCTGATCCAGATGCACCCTCAACACCCACGAAGCTGACCGAGTCATTCCGGCGCACAAGCGGGCTCACCAGCTTCCGGCGCAACGTCTCCAGATTCACCTTTAGCGTGAGTAGACGCCCCCGGTGATCAACGAGGAGATGCTTATTAGCGACAGTGCGGCTGCGCACGTTTGCTAGGAGCTTCTTGTTTTTCTCGTACTTGCGGACCGCGGCTGCGTCTGGGCCTAGCACGCGGGTCCAAAGGGAACTGAGCATCTCGCCCTCAGCGCGCTCTTGGGCGTCTGATTCGCGGACGACGGTGCGTTGGAGGTTGAGGAATTGGCGGTCGATGGATTCGAAGAGCGCAAAGAGCGCGGTTGAGTGGGATAATTCGCTGTTGATGGACTCTTCTAGGACGGAGAGGAACTCGGTAAAGGTGCGGGTAAGGGTGGCGCGGGTGCGCTGGGCTGATGTTGGACCGAACACAGCCATGACGACGTGGCCTAACGTTGTGGTGGTTGCTGTGCTGCCGCCGTCGGCGACTTCGGTCGTGTGTTCTAGGGCACCGAGGCGAGACAACATGTTGTGCACGTTGTCGAAAACGATCGTTGGAAGTGTGCTGGGTGGCTGAGCAGAGAGCGTTTCTAGCTCGCGCTTAGCCCAGTCCATTACAATCAGGATGGAATCAACATCCGAGTCGACGTTAGCGAAGAACCGCGTCAACTCGAGGGACAGCGACTTGAGCGAATCCGACAGCTCGTCTAATTGCCGGACAATGATGGGCGCACTAGTCATGTTCGTACCACGCACCGACTCGCTCAGGTCCCAGACTGCAACTCCCGTCTCTTGCAGGGTACCGATCTGCTGGACTCCATTCTCGGAATAATAAATCAGCGGCTCGAATGAGCGCGCAAAGCCCGATAGCTTGACCAGATCGGGGATAGCCTGGGGCAGACCGGGAAGAAATAGCGCACGCATGAATGCGACGGATAGAAGGAGGACTATAACCGACAAGGTGGTATTAGACTTGGTACTGGTGACCCTATCAAACTTGCCGCGCAAGTAGCCAAAGATGGCAGCAATGGGTTCGCGATGCTGGACCTCTGCGCGCACCGCAAAACGAATGTCTTTATCAGCCATGCGACGAGACGTTAGTGTTTCCATAGTCCGGAAGTCAAAGAGTCACCCAGAGATTCAGACAAGGCCTACAGTTACTCAGATTCTCTGGACCAAACCCGGATCCATCATCCTCGGGACGGTTGCGCGCTGCGCCAGGGGCCTGCAGTGGAACTGGGCTGGGGGATCGTCCGGTCTGTGGGGTACCTGCGCTATGGGGTAGAGGTACATTGGCTGCGATGGTGACATCGCCATCGTCACTAAGCTTGTTATGCCTCGTCGGGCCTTCGATGGCATCTTCATACTGTGGACTCGGTTCGCGCGACATGGATGGTGACATGCTCACTCCGACCGTGGGCTTTAATTCCAACCGGTCTGCATGGAGGTGCCCATTGCGCCCATAGGGCTGATGGCGATACCAGCCGCTACCTTGAACGTAGTCATGCTGCTGCATGCCTGGCGGCGACCAGCGATCTCCCACGGTAGGGTCATCGAGCTCACCATCGGACTCTTCCGACCGAAATCCAGAGTGCTGGGACGGGAGACCGAAGAGCGGGGAGCGGTGCGCATTACTATTGTTCTCAAAGTCCTCGAGCGAGGCATCCAGGGATGGATGGTCGTCGAAGACGTTATCTAGCTCGTCCAGCATAGCGGACGGCGTGTATCGGTGTAGGCGCTTCAGAGCGAGGGGTGTTTCTGGGGTCGCAGCGACAGCGCGCAGTAGTGAGGTGTCTTGCGATCGCGATCACTTGCGACAGAAGTGGAGGCGGCAGGCTGGAGACTGTATGGTCAGATCAGGGCGGTTAGTGTAAGCGCCTCGAAAGAGGGTCTCATGCGCTGGTCCTTGATACCGAGAAGAGTGGCCAAGGTCAAGGTCAAGAGAATGGCTGGGAGGCAATCAACCCCGCGCGCCCAACTGCGATGCGATCGATCAGGATGCGATGCGATAAGTATCGGATTCCTGGCGGGGGTGAGAGGAAGTACTTTATGGTGCACCTCTTCCTTCTGGAATGCGGGTAGCTGAGAAGTATAGATCCTTGGGTCTGTTTTTCAAGTCTGGTTCATGGGTCTGATTCAGGCACAATCGAGCATCCACGATATTTAACAGGAACCCAGAGGCAAGACGGAGAGGCAAGAAGAAGAGGAGCGCCTCGTCCAGTAATGCGGGAATCGAGGGAACTCCTCACCTGCAGAGGAGGCTGGGCCAATCAGCCTGGGAGGATGGGGTGTAGCCATTCGCCAGGTACTTGCGTAGGACGTGGAGGAAGTACCTCAAAGGTACATTTTGGCTGTGATAGCACGGTGGATGGGACTTGGATGGTACAATCAGTAGACCGCCGGGTAGTGCCTGACCGCCATTGGCGCCTGACGAGTCTCCCTCTCTTCTCTCTTCTCTCTCCCTTGCGCGAGTGGCCATGCTGAAACACTGAAACACGGTATTTTCTCGATGCATTCATTGGCATTCCTCCTCTCCAGTCATCCAGTCCCCAGTTTTCAGTCTCCAATCCACCAGTAGTGCCACCCCCTGTGAACCTTGTTGTAAACCATGCAAACCCTCCCCAGGTGTCCCGTTGCAGCCTGCGATCGGCCCCTTCCAGTACCTGCAGTGATGTGCATCCACCTACTGTACGCCAGATAAAGAAAGTAATCAGGAATTTTTCAAGACAAGGCTATGTGGTGAAAAAGAAGAGGAGAAGTTTTTAAATCTATTGCAGGTCAACCATTGAATAGTCTTGGATAATATTACATGCCCGGGTCCTCGGGAGGTCCGGAAAATCAGCCCACGGCGCCAAACCAATCCCCCGACGTCTATTGAAATTCCACGAGACGGGGTAACAGAGAACAGAACGAAAAGGCCGTGGGAGGGGAATAATAGCACATCAGGTCATTTAAGCGGTGGACTCCTTGAGGTAGCTGTAGAGAGAAAAGAAGGTGTTAGCAAGAAGAGGCTCGATAAGGGATTCAAGGTGGACAGGAAAACTAACGTGATCAGGTCGTTGCGCTCCTTGGCCTTCTTGAGACCACCGAAGGCCATCTTGGTACCAGGGATGAACTTCTTGGGGTTCTCGAGGTAGGGGAACTGTGTGGAGAAATTGGTTGTTAGCGATCTCTCTCCACTGGTCTCGGGGTCGATTTAACCACCGAGGAAAGAGGTGTACTCACCAGAGTGTCCTCGTTCCAGGTCACGTCAGCCTGCTTGTTGGCATCGGTGTAGGCATAGCCGTCGGCAGAGCCGGTCTTGCGGCCGAACAGACCGTGCAAGTTGGGGCCGACCTTGTGGGCACCACCAGCCTCGACGGTGTGGCACTGAGCACAACGGGTCTGGAAAAGCTTGGCGCCCTTAGCAGAGTCACCTGGAGTGAAGAGCGAATTAGTCGACTGATGCTTGGAGGTAGCTGCTGGTGGCTGCTGCGACTGCTGGGCCTGCTGCTGCTGGGCCTGCAGGAGCGCTTCTTCCTCGGCCCTCTTCTTGTTGGCCGCGCGCAGCTCGTTGACCTCCTGCACGAAGATGGGAGTCATCGCGCAGAAGATGTCGAAGGTGCTCATGGTGGCAGGTGCGCAGGAACTGGAATTGATTGAGGATGGAGAGATTTGGATGGATGTGAAGTCGAGAGAGCAAGTTGGAGAGCGAGTGGAAGAGTGAGAATTGGAGGAAGTTTGGAGCGAGGTGCGTGGTAGAGATGTAGACAGGTTGGGCGAAGGTCGCCGGTGAGGTGAGGTCAAAGGCAACAGCTTCTTCCTCGATGAAGCTCAACACCAGGTCCTGGTCGCCTACCAGGCAGACACCTCGAATCACATCCTTCGATCGCTTCGATCACTTCGATCACTTTTCCACGTATGGCGCATACCTCCGAGGAATAGCATCATGCGCTCTCTCGACCAGCTCACCCATTCACTTCCTCGCCCATTCACCAATTGCAGCAGACACCAGTGTGAGGGAGTACCAACTTACCAGGAGTGAACTTAGCAGCTTCCTTGCCCATTTTGAAAGAGTGTGAGAGGAATTGGAGAAAGTATGAGAACTGTACAGGAGGATATGAAAAAGACGGCAAAGAAGGAGAAGCAAGATTTTCCAACTTTTCCGCACGTATTTGTACCATCGCCCCATTCAGCTCCCGTGATCCGCCCGTCCACCAATCAGCTCCGGACCATTTCCACCCCCCAACGGGCGCAACCGGGTTGTCCTTCGGTGAGGACGGAGTAAATGCAGCCACTTTGCCATCATCATCGAGCCTGGTTCAGTATAATTTCCTTGTTCGAGAGGTCAATTGTTTTATGGGTGCTATGCCGAATGGTTTAACACTAACATACTGACGTCCGAGTTATCATATGCCTTTACAGCCCAGGGCTACATAGTTACTGACTAACTATAGGAACCGCATGTGTCGCCTCTCCCCAATGATCTCATCCTTGGTCATTTCCCCTTCGGCTACAACGGATGGCTTTGAACTGTCCAAGAACAAGAACCAGTCCAAACACAACTCATCCATCCAATCTAAACCAGAAGCCGCACTACTGTGTACGGGCTTTGCTCATCTGGCTAGCCCCTTGACAGGCATGGGCACATCCCATTCTAACCCCCTTGAGACCTGGAGTACGGAGTACACTTGGCCTTTCCCCCAAAACTGGTCCACCGAGGCTGCGAAATGCACTCGTTGTTATTCGTTGTCCAGGGGGGTCCGCCATATCCGCAGTCCACCCACCGGTCTTGATCCGATTGTGGAACCCGAGACAGGAAAAGCATGGAATTCTATGCTGCGGAGGGAACTCGGCAGAGACGGCACTCCCTTGCGAGTGTATGGTCTCCCGGGGTTCCGGAAAGTAGATTATGGGCAGCGCCAGCTTCCTGTCCTGGGGTGGTGACGAGGCTCTTGTAGTCTGTAGAGGCATGATAAAATGCACCTCGTAGAATTACAGCTAACATCACCCTACATTATTCATACACACACGAGTTTTCAGATATACTAATGCAGCTCCTCGTAGCTCCGGTTAAATCGAAAAAAAAAACGAAAAAAAGTTTTAGCGCTCGGCAGAATGTGAGATTGTGACGACACTACTAGACTCTCCTGCAGGCCAAATTCTCGCATCGGACCATTTCATATCACGTGACATAGAAAATTCCCGTCCACCGCCTCAACCAACAAGCAACAACTCCACCGAATAGATAGCACATCTAACCACCAAAAAGGCCACAAGTATCATTTCCTGGTGACAGCTTCAATCACCATGTCCCCAACCTCAATCCCCCCCTTCCTCCTCCCTCGAGGCCTCCCAACCGCCCGGACACTGCGCACTCTCCAACAAACACAGCAACACGCCAACAATGGCTTAACCATCTCAGCCCGCCGCTGCTTCTCCGAGACTCGCACCGTCGCCGCAAGACCCAAACGGGTCACGGATAAGTCGCGCATTCTCTCCCAGCCAGACAAGTTCCGTCCCCCGTCGCACCCGCAGCGTCTGGTTAATCCGGCACGTACCTCGCCGACGGGGCAACCGGTGAACTATGGGCGGGCATTGAGTGCGGAGGAGCGTGCGGAACAGGATAAGAAGCAGTATCCGAATATGTTCCCGCCGGAGGGGACGGTTATGTTCAAGTTTTTGACTTCGAGGTGGATTCATATTTGGATTGCGATGGTGAGATTGCACCCTCTTCCCTCGACCCTATCTATCCTATTTTATACATAACCCGGGAAATCGGCGAGCTAACCAAACATTCTTGACGTATAGGGCATCCTAACCACCCTAGCAACCTTCACCTTCACCACAAACTTCAAAGCAACCTCCCCCTTCGCCCACCTCCTCCCCTCCTGGTCCGACCTCCTCACCCACCCAATCGACACCCTCTCCCAAGCAATGCACGTTTACCGCATGCACGTGCAACACGAGTCCATGCGCGTGCGTGAGCAGCGCCACCGCCGTGTCGAGGACGCCGAGAAGCGTCGGCAGTACCGCATTGCGCATGGCTTGGAGGAGGCACCTGAGAAGGAGGGTGCGGCTCCGGTTGAGGGCGCTGATGATGGGCAGTCGCCTGTTGCGGTGGATGTTGCCGCCGCCGCTGCTGCTGGTAATGCGGCGGATGTTGGGGTTGAGGAGTTTGTTGATTGGGAGGGGAAGAAGAAGCCTGTTAAGAAGTGGCTTGGGATTTGGTGAGGGACTTGGGGATGTTAGACTGTCTTTTGGTGTGAACCTGGGGGTGTGAGTTACCCTCGGAATTGGAAGTGTATTGGATTGATATCTGTTGATATCAAATTAGTAGTCCTTTGTACATTAGATTAGATACTTGCATGTGGAGAGTATTCAAACTCCATTCCATCAATTACCCTAACGATCATGAATCACCTCTCTGATACGCAGTAAGTACATCTCTTGAGAATCGAAATGGTATTATTGAAACAAGATCTTCTTTTTTGTGCATCTAGACATAAACTCATGACACCTCCACGCCCTCCAAACCTTCCAACACTTCCTCGCCAACACCGCCTTTCTTCAGCGCCGTCTTGACCATCTCCGCAATGACGCTGCGCTTGACACCTCCCCGTCGCGGGCGCCACACACCAGGCACCTCCTCCTCGCCCGTAGCCGGGTTCAGAACAGCCACGTCTTCGGTAGGTGCCACGGCGCCTAGCATGCTCACGTTCTCCGAATTGGGAACACCCGGCTGGGTCAATCGGGATGGAGGGTCAACCGTGCGAATAGAAAGTAGCTTCAAGTTACCCGCCTCGCTGTCGCGCGTGATAGAGATAGCCAGTACGGCGTCCGCAACAGCAATTTCTTCCCGGTTGGGGTCGAAAATGATGTTGTCGCCGACGGAAATGACGAGCAGTGTCACAGGTGGGCGAACGAACGATGACCGGGCGGATTTCTTCGCACCCGAAGAGAGAGATGGTCGTGGATAGAGGTACTCGGCAACAGCCCAGTCATCATCAAAGAACGGATCCTCCTCGCCTTGAGACTTGAGCTTGGGAAGTTTCGTAGACAAGAGAGCAAGATGTGTCGTCAATGAGAGAAGAGGAAGAGGGTATGCGAGAGGTTGCGAGAGAAGGAGGACCTGTTATACCGTAATTAGCACCCACCACGCTCAACACGAAATCAAACTTGAAACCATTGCGCAAACATACATCAATATACAACCTCCAATGCCACCGTTTATTAATGACCAGCCGCCCCTTAAGCCCACCGGTCATATCACTGGTCTCATCCGTCCCAACAGCACCCACAAGACTCTCCCGCATCATCTCCGACAAAAAAACAGGCAGCGCATCATCATCCCGGAACCCAGGAATCTCAATAGACATCTGCACCCAAGATCCATGTCCCCCAACAGCAGCAGACCCCTCCTGCTCCCCGCCCGCACCACCATCATTCCGCGCAAGCGTCTCGTTCGACAGAACCGTCTTCTCAACCTCAGCCTTGACGCCGACGATAGCCTGCGTTCCGTCCGCGAAACCAATGCGCGCACTGCCGTTCGTGCCGGGCAGGATATTTGTTTCGGCGGTCAAGGGCCGGAATTGCGTTGGTGAGCGGCCATCGGGTCGGATGGGCGTTTTGGGGAGTGAGAGCGAGGTGTAGAGGTAGGAGAGTTCGGCGGGGGAGAGGTGGGGGACTTGAGAGGCCGATGAGGCCTGTCTTTGGTTGGACATAATTTGGTATGTGTAGGATTGTCCGGTTGAGCAGGGACGAGAGGTTTGAGGGAGTGCGCAGCTCAGCTAGCGGAGCTGCGGGATTCTTTTTTGATGGAGTTGGTGTGGAAGTTGAGCAGATGAAGGCGCGTTCTGCGGGGTTTCGTAGAGAGAGATACTGCGATTCAACCGGTATTGAGAATTGAACTGCGCAGTTGATACCAGCCACTGTACGAGTGTCAAAGTTGTTCAGATATCAATCGGGAAAAAAAGTCATGAGGAGCAGAGCTGCTCGATTGGGAAATCTTGATGGCCGCCGGATCATCATTGATCCGCGGCGATTGGACTGCATAGTTCGACGAGACAACGAGACGAGACATTGGAACATCTATGCAGAGGCTCCAAAATGAATAGTTTTCTATTTTTCGGCAGCCAGGACGGTATTCGCAATCTTTCAATGCATATGTGGCCCCCTCCCAATTTGGGATTCCCTTGGGTTTAGGATTTCCTTCTTCAAGTCGCGCCGCTTTACAACTATAATATAAGGACCTATGAAATCGACGCCGAAAACGACATCTGACGGACGTAACTATGGTAATCGAATTAGACTAGCGAGATTCGTCGAACTCTGCAATGAAATCCAATCAGCCTCTTTTTCCGATTTGGGTAGGGTGGAAGATATTGCTCAAAAATGAGATCTTCATAAGGGGAGTACATAGTAGATTATTAGGAGAAGGGATGGGAAGATAGCATGAGCCAGGTAATTAGGATGGGCAGGAAAAAAAAAATATTCAAAGGGCCCAGGTATTTGAGGATAGTAATACTATTTCTACGCTAAACCGAAGAGGGGGGTGTCTAAATGGCAAGACTGAGTACATAGTTAGTATCGTCGTTTTAGCAATAATAATTCCGGCGCCTAACAAATCCCAGTCCCTGATAACGGAACTGACCTTTGATCACATGATGTAGGATCGGTCGCTGCCTTTGTAGGAATTCCAACGAATCCTGATCTTCTTTATTTAATATTTTGTGTGTCTCGCGCTGTGTTGGCTGTGTTCCTCAGTACGCTCAAGGACACACAGCCTTCGTGGTGTCTTCGGTCGGCCGCTGTCGCCTATCCCGGCGCCTGCTTTACCCTTTGACTAGACCCAGTAAATCACCAAAGCCGACACCAAGCATATCTACCATGGGCGAAACCACGTTGCTTCCTGAGGAGGCCTTGACCTTCCCTCGCTTCCCGGACCTGCCCCCTGAGCTGCGTCTTATGATATGGAGTTACTGCCTCCCACATCGCGTTGTGGAGCTGGACACATCCACAGACGCTATAGGACCTCCATTACCATGTGGACTCACCTTGACCTCAACTTTGAATGGACTCCCACCACTCATCTCTCGTGTGTGCCGCGAGTCTCGCACTGTGGCTTTGCAAAGTCGCTCTATAATTCCGGAAACAGAGGTCTCAAAAGAAGCCCGTTGGAGATCTTCGACGAAAATATGGAATCCGATCGACCCCTTACGAGATATCATACACTTGAACTGGGAACCCGGGAGCCCCGAGTTTTCTTGCCGTGGCAGCTCATTCTTCTACCTTGCCTGGTACGCGGCCAGGGTGGCCCGCGGTGGCTCTTTCATGCTCAACAACCTCCAGTTCATTGAAGAGTACGAGAAGGATGCTCTTAAGAGGATGCCTAGCTGGATTGTCGTGGTCAGGACAACTATCATACACGCCAAATACGGATACGCTGCCAGGACAGGTCTTTTTGGACTGTTAGGAGACGAGCCAGTGCAACTTGTTGATGTCTCTGACGAGGACAGGGTCAGGGCCTTCCTCGCTTTCGCAGATGAATCTCAGCGAAAAGGCCATGCCTTTCATCCTCAGAATCTCCGCAGAGAATTCACTGAGACAGAGAGGCGAGACATCAAATATGCGATCAGCACACGCCATCTCGGGGATAACAATCCACCTATGCGGCTAGCGATAATGTTTCGGCTATGTATAGAGATGTGTAATCATTCACATTTGGCAGAAGAGGACTTTCGTCCTCCGCCAGAAACAAATCCACCGTCACCGCCGAATACGAAATATCTGCGTGGGGTTAGCGGACAGTATCTCCGCGACAGAGGTCGGTGTACTAGATACTCTGAGGATGACTGATTCCATTACAAAAGCTCATAAGGTTCCTGAATGATGACTCCTCACTTGGTCACGCACATGCTTAATAAGTCTACATATACATACCTATCTCTTTCACTTGCTCTGGTTGAAAGTGGCCTTTAACTTAGCCTTCAATTATTTATTTGGCATTCTCTCGATAAAAAGTAAAACACTTAGATACAAGACCGTGAAAGGCAAAGTACAGTGAGGGCTCTAACTTGTCTTGGGTAGACAAATGACAGGAACATGACAGTTTAGCCCCAGCGCCCTGGAACTCTCACCTGGCAAGTCTTGTCTGATAGGAGAACATCTTGATAAATCCGACTTGCCTGCAGGGCATTATAATGGGCCAACGACCTCCCTTCCGCACTCTGTTCTGAACCGAAATCGGTGATGAATCCAGCCAGTTCGGATTTGAGCTCCGATGATATATCGGGGTGATCCGTCAATGTCTGTTGGAAATTGACTCTCCGAAATTCTCTTCCGTCCTTTCCTTTTGTTGGAGATGTTGCCACAGCCTGGCGAATCGAATCGAATCAGCAATGCTCAATGAACGAGAAATCATTAAAGTTCACGTGGAAGACAACGAACCCAAGTATTGCCACTTTTATTGATAAGCCTGTTCACTCCTCTGATCAACCAGTTGGCGTTGTCCTGATCACGTCCAGCAACAGTACTGATAATCGACCACCGAATGTCGGCAAGCTCGATACTGATATCCACCCCACGCGTTGCAGCATCAGCGCGCATAGTCTGGATCCGATTCACAATCTTGGTATAGCCTTCACTGAAAGGAGGATTCGCACGCGGCAAAAACTCACTCTGATAGAGTCTGTACCAATTCTGCTGGTTGGTTTCGTATCCTTGGGCTTTGAGTTCATCGACTATCTCTTCCACGTTCGGGTTCAGATCAGTACCGGCCGAAGTGCTACCCGTCCATTTATCTGGGCCCGCCTGGACATGTTTCAGAAATTCATCGAGATAGCAGCCGGCCGGTCTGACTGAGCACTTTTTCGCAATTTGGATTTTCTCGGGGTCGTTCCCGTACAGTTTGATCTCCATACGATAGGCGTTCCAGAGTAGCATCATCTATTTAAATTCACATTAGCAACCCATCTTCTCTTGGGCTCGGGAAAAACATAGTTCTCGAAATCGGAATTAATCACCTGGTATGGCCCCGCGAGATCGTTGGCAAGCACATTGCTGGCCAGGACAAATATATTCAGGATCAGAATGAGGAACCTCATGTCGTCGCTTGGATGGCAATCAAACAGACAACTAGTTCACTTGCTAGGAAGCAGTATACGGCGCAAGACAAGTAAATATGACAGAGAAGAAAAAAATCATCAGCAATGCTCCGATTCTGAAATTGCAGACTCCCAGCCTAAGGGGCTTTGGTGGGAGATAACACAGTAGAGTAGCGCCTCGAAGAACAGTACAGTATACCTAATCATTTCGAACTATCTAACTATATTAGACGATACTACTCGATACTACTCGGGGGCCGTACCCACTGAGGGCCGTACCCACCTGCGAGTGAGTTTCAGCAGCTTGGCTTCACTGAGGCGATCTTTTAGGTACATAGTTAGCCCCGCTTCAATCTTGTCCTGGGGATAAGCAACCGCCGCCTACGCGCCGTTGGTTGTTTCTTGAACCTTCCCGGCCCCTGAGCATGGATAGGGACCGTGCGGTCACGAATGAATATCCGAGCCGTGTTGATTAGTGAACCAATATAAAAATACTCCTTGGGGGCCATATGAACAGAACTATGAAACTCGCTTAAAACACTTCTTGGCAGTAGTGCATGCGTCGATCGGCGTTGTTCTATCTTTTCTAGGCGAGTACTCTCTGGTTTAGTTCTTTTTAGCCAAACTCGATACCATCCTGTATTAATTAATGCCTCTAGGCCTTGCGGGGCCGATTTTCAGGGACAACAACGTTCGGCGCTAGGCCGCCGGCAATATTTGTTCTAAGCTTTACGGTAAAGTGTATGCTAGACTCCCTTAGCAGGGCTTGGCGGCGGGGCCCCCTTGGCACTAATATACCTTCTACAGACGGTCCAAATGATGATGAGAAAAAAACAATACCTTGGTTTAAGTATCTAGTAGGAATGGAAACAACTATTGAAGACCGAAAAGACCGTTCATATAAAGGACTCCTGTGAAAGAACAGGAAGAAAATAAAAGGAAGAAAAGGCAACGTATAGCGCCTGGATATCACGATGTGACTGCAGGGGTTTCCCTCAGCCACTTGGTCGCTAGCGTTGTCAATTGTACGGAGTAGAGGAAAAGATAAAAGGCGACGTCGGAAATATCGGACCTTGTTACTCCTTCACTCTCCTGCCCTGTCATGTGGATCATGTAAAATTCCTTCCTGGGTGACTCTTTAGGCGAAACGCGAGCTAGAGCTATACTACTGATATAATGTGATGTACGAAGAACCAATTCTCCACCAGCTACCAACATTGCCTTGGCCCTTTAGACGATTTAGACTTCTTAAGGTTACATGCTCCGTCGTTGCAAGGTTACTTATTTGGAGAGCCCCTAGGGAGCGTAACGGAACTGACTCCTTAGCGCCGCGGGATGAACCTGGAGTCTAGAATCTAGACTGTTGGCATTTGGCCCCCTAGGCGAAATTAGAGATTTGGGCATTAGAGGTGCAGGCTGGAACTAATCTAAGTGGCGAGGATACAAGTGCTACTAACATTAGCCCTGACCGGCTTCGCTCAGGCCTCAGGGTTCTCAATCGCGTAGGATCGCCTATCTTCGGATAATCCGCATGATAGGCTTAAGCTAATGCAGGGGCCGGACGGGGGAGGTGGGACCATCCTACGGCACCGGGGGCCATTCAAGGGCAAGGCGGGACGCGAAAAGGCACCTACGGGCAGGAGTGAGCAAGTAATGAAATGCTGAGACACTAGAAAATACAACGTTGAAAAGTGTAAAAAATCCAAACGCCCTTGAGACTAGCGACCACATGTGATTCTTATAAGTCTTACAGGGAAGAACCCTTTCAGCAGACCGATGTCCATTCTGTAGTTGAGACCATCAGCACCATGGCTTTTCTCAAGGCTCTGGTTATCTCAGCCTTGATATCCACTGCAGTGAGCAGCACCTGCAAATATATTCAGGTGCATGCCAATGATGGATGTTACAATCTTGCTCAACGCTGCGGCATCTCACAGGATGATCTCACCAAGTATAATCCTAAGACAAATTTTTGCAACACCCTCGAAGTCAACGACTATGTCTGTTGCTCAGCGGGATCCTTACCAGATTTCTCGCCCCAGCCATACTCTAATGGGACTTGCTTCACCTATACCGTGCAAGCAAACGACAACTGCGCTGATATTGCAACCGCCCACAAGATGAACAAGGATGACATTCCGAAGTACAATAACGAGACGTGGGGATGGGCTGGATGCGGCAGTGGTCTTAAAGCACTTCAGAAAATTTGTCTGAGCACTGGCACCCCTCCATTCCCATCTCCGATGGAGAATGCCCTCTGCGGCCCGCAAGTAAGTGGCAAGTTCCATGTCAAAGGGGCCTGCCTATATCTAATGAAAAGTCACAACTAGGTTCCCGGAACCACGCAGCCGTCAGGAATGCCAGTTAGCAACTGGACGAATCTGAACCCTTGTCCTCTTAGCGCATGCTGTGATATCTGGGGCCAGTGTGGTATTACTCCAGAATTTTGTACAGCCAGCCCAGCAGGGTAAGCAGAAGATAATTCTTCGAGACTCAAGTCCTATAAACTGATGACTGTGAGAACAGAGCACCCGGGACCGCAAAGAATGGCAGCAACGGTTGCATCTCTAACTGTGGAACTGACATCAAAAACAACGCTCACGGACCCTCACCACCGAAGCGTATTGGCTACTTCGAGGTGTGGAACCAAGATCGCCCGTGCTTGAACATGGACGTCTCTAAGCTTGAGGGTTCCTACTACACGGATATTCATTGGGCTTTCGCAAACCTCACTACCAGCTGGGAAGTTGATGTTAGTGGTGCGCAAGACCAGTTTGATGGTTTCTTCAGAGTTGCAGGCTTCAACCGTGTTCTGAGCTTTGGTGGCTGGGGATTTTCTACCACGGGGTATACGTATGATGTTCTCCGAAGCGGCGTGAAGGATGGAAATCGCCAGTCAGTATCCCGCCCTCCAAATCGCACAGCGAGAGTCTCATCAGTATCAGGACCTTTGCCAAAAATGTGGTTGATTTCATCGTCAAGTATAACCTTGATGGTGTTGACTTTGATTGGGAGTATCCTGGAGTAAGACCTTCCCGTTATGGATACACAAACCCAGACTGACATATCGGTAGGCCCAAGATATTCCAGACATCCCCCCTGACAGCAAGGATTCAGGAAAGAACTATCTAGAGTTTCTCAAACTTGTGCGAGCCCAACTTCCTTCGACAAAGACTCTATCAATTGCGGCTCCTGCATCGTACTGGTATCTCAGAAATTTCCCGATCAAAGAGATCTCAGAGGTTGTGGTATGTTTGAAAAGAACAACTTTTGGTTTCTCAAACAGTCTGATTGAAAATGTTTTCAGGATTATATCGTCTACATGACTTATGATCTTCACGGCCAATGGGACTACCAAAAGTCAACCGCCGAGTAAGCCTGTCTCATACAATTGTCGAGTTAGGAGTGCTGACACACCTTGATGTAGCTCTGGATGTCCGGAGGGGAGTTGCCTCCGTAGTCAGGTTAATAAGACTGAAACACAATACGCGCTCTCTATGATCACAAAGGCTGGCGTTGAAGCCAACCAAGTCATCGTGGGCCTTCCGCTCTACGGACGAAGCTTCAGAATAGCGGAGCCCGGCTGCACTGGGCCAAACTGTCATTTCACCGGACCCCTGTCTGGTGCAAAGAAGGGCGAGTGTACTGATACGTAAGTGCGCTCAATTCAGACTCATTTAAGTTCCCCTTGTGCTGACAGCTATCCGCCGTGAAAGCGCTGGGTATATCTCCAACGTTGAGATTTATGAAATTCTTGCCCAAGCACAGGCTAACAACACCGAGTTCGTGAGCAATATCACCCAGTACGAGGATGAGGGTGATGTTTTGGTCTACAATAACACGGATTGGGTGTCATGGCTCTCGCCATCAAGCTATGCATCACGTCGTGCCTGGTCAGATGGGTTGAACTTTGGTGGTACTTCTGATTGGGCCGTCGATCTTAATCAGACCTATTCCAATAATGGAACCGGGGATGAGCAGAGCACTGGCTACGGCGACGGAGCACTCCTTCCTCCCTGCGACTACTCGAAGACCTTTGATAACCTTGACGATCTTTCTGCCGCGGCGGGTGATATAGGATCGGACTGTATCGCAGTATACACTCTCGAAGTTCTGATCAAGATGCTGAACACGGCCTACACTAACTATACCAGTGTGAACAAAGGCTATGATGACCTTTATGGTTATTATGTGACCTACATGGAGAAGATGGTTCCAAACATCCTCGTGAACGAGTTCATGTTCAACTTGAGCATTACTGGCAGTTACGCGCCTATCCCTGACACCGGCTTCGGCTGCGACTGTAAGGACTGTCCCTTCCCATCTCGCCAAGTTCGACGCATGTCATATTCGAATGCTAACAAATTGACTACACAGATTTTGAGTGCACTGTGGGTTCTGGTTCTCCAGAGGCGTGTTCCAAGATCACAGGGGATCTCGCTCCGATGCAAGAAACCACGGCCTTTAAGCTTATCGATCAAGATGGCTACCAAGCCGGACTTGCTAATGTTGGGGTTTCACCTGACTGGGTTACCCTTGACGATTACACATATGAGTACACTTTTTTGGCCCCTCGAATTGGCTCGCGAAAGGCCCATCTCAAGTTTACCGGCTTTCCTACCAAGAATGCGTCCATGGTCGTGCCGAACCCCAAGGACATTATCACAAAAGGCCTTCCCAATATCCCAGCGCTCCTCATCGAGATGCAAGCCACAATGTTTGACATCATGGTTGGGCAGTGGATCAACGGGACATCCGAAGATGCTGTTCAAGCTTACAGTATGCCAGTCTTCATGCTCATGCAGGCCGTAGAAAACATGGCCCAGGCCAAAAAATTAGGAACGGAAGAAAAAAAGGAGGAAGCGGAGGAAGAAAAGCGAAAGAAGGACTTCATTCTCCTTATTGTCAGCGTTGTTTTGATTGTGAGTGGAATATTCTTCAAAATAGTGAGGTCTCCTCAAGCGCTAACCCAATATTCAGTTCGTGCCTGTCGTCGGCGAGGAACTTGCGGCTGCTGCTGGACTTGCCACTATCGCACGTTCCGCTGCCATCGCAGGTGAGCTTGCTAATGGAGCTCTCGCGATTTACGACACAGTCCAGGATCCCAAATCGGCTATTGTCAACGTGATCGGGATGTTGTTTGGAGTCGGTGCTATCGCGAAAGCTTCACGCGATGGCAAGGGACTTGCGTCTATCGCAAAGTTCCGACGGGGTATGAAGGCAGAGGAGATTAGCGGCTTTGGCTCGATGTTCAAGGGTAACGATGACAAGCTTCAGGCCATCTTGAAGGGTTGCAAGTAACCGAGTGCGTTAATTCTGTGCAGCGTTTTGAAGCTTACATGCCTCTCTTTTCTAGCTTCTTTGTTTTAAAGATTTCTTTACACATGTAGCTTATAAGTTTTCTTTAGTCAAAAACTATTTTGAATAGTCACCGCAAGAATTCTTCGAAAAAAAAAAAATAGTGCTTATCGTTAATCCTGACAATGATCATATTATGTATAGCTAGATGAGGCGTATAGGACGAGGGAGACCTAGATAGCTTTATAGAATAGTATATAGCTACTCCCTTAAGGAAGGAGTATCGTTATAAAATTATATGATACCGCTATAGGCTATAATATCCCAGTAGTTCTATTCCTATATGACTACTGCTCTAACTTAAGGAGCGAGAACGAGCTAGGCGTCGGATCGAGCGGTATCTCGCTAAAAGCGAAGGCGTAGTAGTCAATAGGGGCCGGAGTAAAAGAAAGGGGGCGGTAAGTGCAAGATAGAGGAGTTACGTAGAGGGAGGGGAGAAGAAGAAAAAAAGAGGTCGAGAGGGCGAGGTCGGGTCTCTCATATCGGGTCGATAGTAGCGGGAGGTGACGAAATAGCGTATTAGGGCGCTAACCCGGGAATGGCAAAACTAACCTGACTCTACATTCAGGGAAATGGTCTTGAAGAGAAATCAATGAAGCATATGTATAGAGAATGAATATTATGCATGACAGGTGTATATATAAATGCCCAATCGCCATAAGTGATATATTACAATCAAATAATCCCACCAGACCGGAATCCCAGCCAGTCCAGTGCATCAGTCGAGGCAGAGCCCAAAAAAGTATAGTAAAATGGTACAAGAAAGTAATGAGCGAACGAGAGATTCCAACCCCGATCGACGATGAGGAATGAAAAGGAGAGAGAGATATAGAGAGAGAGAGACAGAGAGGGCGACAAGTGATAGACAAAAGTAGGGGGAGCAGACAATGTACAGTGTAAGAATCAAGTATAGACAAAAGAAAAAAAATGAAAAGACCATGTTCATCGGAAAAATGAGGCCGATAGGCAAAATGTGCAATGCAGGGATGTGGATTGTGGGTGTAGGGAGTGGTATATAATGCGGCTTGCGCGAGGGTGGTATCAAGATGAGTGAAAGGAAAGAAAATGGAAGTGGAAAATGGACAATGTGCAACGCCAGATGAGGATCGCAAACGAAAGGACTCCAAGTAACCCGAGAGAGAAAAATGGAAAATGGTGAGAAAAATGTGGGAATCAACACATGGTGCAAGGCCGGATCCATCTATATCAAAAGGGCCTGTGGGGGTATGAAGAGAAGAAAAAAATGATAGGAAATGAGGGGAATCAGAAACTATGCCCGCCAACGCAAGATCAAATCAAATCCGGAAATAGCCCAACCGTGAGAAGAGATCGAAAAAAGAAAGTACCCGAAACGAAAAAATCCCATACGCCTAAACTCGGTTTTTGTCCGCTTTTGGGCGCATTCTATCGCCTGATTTTTGGTGTTTCTCATTTCAACCCGAGTGAGGAAGATGGGGATGGAAATGTAGATGGATGGTGGATGGTGATGGTGATGGAGTATATAGGAAGGAGTCGTTTCGAGATGGTTTGTTGAGGATAGCAGTCGAGATGCTTCTCACTTAGATGTAGTTGGACGCAGAAGGGAAGTGCAAGGTGGCCGCCTTGTTATTCCACTCAGTCTCCTCGTAGGGAGGAGTCGGCCATTGCCGGTTGGAGTTTTCATTGGAGGCCTTGCCTACGCTGTGCTTGACGGGGGTCTCAAAGTAGCCATCGGCCTTGGCGGTTGGTGAAGGAGTGGGATAGGGGCTGGGAAGGGCATGCGAGCCGTCGGTGTGTCGGTGGCTGCCATCGGGAGCATGGGAAGTCAGGGATTGTGCCTGAGCAAGACGTTTGGCAGCCTTGCTGGCGGAATGCAGGACCTCATCCAGCAGCTCATCCTCTTCCTCCGGTGTCTCGTATCGGTGGACAGGGTGGCTGGTCATCTGCAATGCCCGCCGTGTCCGGCTTGAAATGGGGCCGGGGTTGCTGGTGGGCATTGATTGCCGCTTGATGACGTTTTCAGAGCTGCCCGTCAGGTGCACGGGCACATTGCCGAGAGACGACGTGTCCAGAGAGTACTTGACACTCTGGAGAGCCTTGTCCAGCTCAGTCAGGTCGGAGTGAGGCTTAGGCTCACCCGGGTTGGTTCCATCGAGAGCCATTGATGAGCGGTTTGACCAGGGAATGCAGCCAGCGTTGGCCTCAACATCCTCAGCTGATGGGTTGGCCTGGTTACGTCCAGAGAGCCGGCGCGCACGCTTGCGCAGGTGCGAGAAGAAGCTCTCCTTCGTGGTTGGGGTAGTATTGCCAGAGCCATTGAGTATGCGCTCAGCCTCCTGTCGGTGCACATCAGAGTAGTGATTGCCATTGGAGTTGACGGACAGTTGACGGCCAATCTTCTTGGTCTTGGCCTGATCGGCCTCGGAAGGCTTCAAGGCTTCGCCATGCGCCACGGTGGCATTGGCTTGTGCGGTCACGGAGTTGGAGAGAGGAGACACGGGGCGGATCGAAGGAAGAATGGGCATGGGGGCACCGTTGGCCCAGGTCGCCCGCTTGGTGTTCGCTGGGCGGGCCTTGGCCGGCTGGATTTCGGGGACGGTGTTGTAAGTAACAGCAGGAGGTCTGGCGGGGCTGTCACCATCCAGAGTCGGGACGGGGCTGTCGGACCGGCCAATCAATGAACGGCGGAACCACGAAGGCTTCGAGGAAAGAGTTGGAGAGTCGCTGGGTGTGAGTGTGGGAGACTTGAAGCTCCGGTCGGACGGCTTACGGCCCAGGAGGCGCGAGGAAGTAGAAGACTTGGGTCGCAATGGGTCAACCGCATCGGCAAAGTACTCGTGGTTCAGTGCCTGAGTCGAGGTCGGGCGGTTCTTGGGATCCCACATAAGACACCAGGTCACAAACTCGGCGAGCGCAGCTGGCCATTGTGGCTGCTGGAGAACGGTATCCATTGAGTGCGGCGCCATCTTGGGGAACGTGAAGCCCAACTTGTGGGCCAGACGAGATCCTTCGCGCCACTCACCGCCGCCAATCTTCGCACCAGACTTGCTGTACCAGTTTCCAGGGCTACCCATAATCTCACACACGCGCCATACTTGGTCGACCTCGTTGCCTCCGGGGAACAGCGGCTTGAGCGTAGCGATTTCGACGGCCATGGCGCCGATGGCCCACATATCGACGGGGGCAGAATAGACTCCCGCACGCAGGAGCACTTCAGGAGCCCGATACCAGCGGGTCGAGACGTAGGTGGTGTAGGGCTGTTTGGAGTGCGTCTCACGCGCAAGCCCAAAGTCGGCGATCTTGACAGTGTAGGTGGGAGGAGTGGATGGAGGGGTGACGAGGTTGGAGTAGCGGCTGAAGGTCGAGTCATTGGGGGCGGATGTTGACACCAAGATGTTCTCGGGCTTGATGTCGCGGTGGAAGAAGTGATGGGCGTGAATGTGGTCCAACCCGGACAGGATCTGGTACAGGATACTCTTGACGTGCTTGCCTTCGAAGTACTTGTGATCGCGGGACTTCATCAATTGGTACAAGTTCCCATCCATGTACTCCATACAGATGTGCAGCTTGCGGGTGAGGGGGTCGAGAAAGATGTCGAGCGCGGGGACGAGATGAGGGTGGACGGGAAGGGTGCGTAGGAAGATGACTTCTCGGAGCTCCAGACAGGGACCTAGTGAGTCGAAGGTCTTCTTCATCGTTTTGATTGCGACCTGAAACAGCCAAATTAGTTATTCACGTTCAAGATCACCCACCACAATAATTATTTTGTATCAGGGGCATACCATCGTGCCTCGTCGCGCGATGTGGGCACCAGCAGTCCGTACACGGGCCAAGGCGACGCTGCCAAAGCTACCATCGCCAACTTCCTTCATAACCTGAAATCGCTCTTCCAGGCTGGCCATGGATGCGTTCGTCCCCCGAGAGGGAGGGTCGTATGTGACGGTCATGGTGGACGGTATCTCTTCGGATCTGCCAGCAGATGAAGAGAGAGGTCTTCATTGTGTTTCAGTCAGCTTTCTTCAGGCCCCAAACAAACAGCAACATATCACGAGTCGGAGCAACACGTCAGGATGGGGGGCCTCGTACATTAGAGGGGGGTTTTAGGGCGGAGATCCCACGACAGTTCGGGGAAGCAGTCAATTGGGGCCGATGCGCATCGAGGAATGCAGTTATAGCGAGTAAGGAGGCAGCGTTGCTCCCATTAGTTGGAATCGGGACGGTGTGTGGAAAAGTGGTTCGGATGGTATGTAAGGAGTGACGGAGTAGTTGGTAAGATTTAAGTTGGTAGTGGTGGTGGTGTGGGAAGAAGGAGGAGGGGGGGAGAGACTGTAAAGAGGATCGAAGTTCAAGAGGAGAAGGAGGGGGAGGGAATCAGTCATAGAACCCTCTTCAAGTCCGGGCACGATGCAATAAAAAGGAATTCTCGCCAGAATAGGAGAAGACCCGTAGGACCCGTCGACCCCGTTTGGGAGGGGAGGGGGGGGGGAGCAAGTCTCCAGAGAGGGCGAGAGGAGCGTGGAGCGATCGGAGGGCCGAGGGAAGGGCCTAGTCGAGCCAGTTCGAGCCAGTCGAGCCCCTGACGCGCTGACAGCTCTCGAGCTTTCTTCTCGGACGGGGCCGTGGGGACGGTAAATTAAACCACGTTAAGACGCAGATCAGTCCACTTGCGGGTTTCTGGGTGGATGATCCTGGTTGCCCTTGTCGGGGAGGAGGAATGGCAGGGTAAGAGGAGACGATGCGAGCAAAATGAAGTTGAGGATACAGAGGGTATAGAGTCGGAAGAGAAGAGAAGTGAAATGTTGTTAGAAAAGGGCTGGACAAGCACGAGGCCGGAGGAGCCTGGGAGGGGGGGGGAAGAGGAGGTGTTCAGTGGAGGCATCGCGTTCAACATCCATAATTCTGTACAGCGAAATTCTATAATAATGTTTTTTTTAATCCCATAAAACTAATAAAAACTAAAAAGCTATTAAATCCCGCGAGAAAACCCAAAAGTACGATGGTGTAATTCCGCGGTACTAACCTTCGTGAAGAATTACGGGCCTCATCATGATCCGCCCATTCATATTATCAACGATACTAGGCTTCTCCGTAATCCGTATATTATTATTTATTTATGACGATGGGGGAAACCCACCTCGAACCTCACTAACCCCAAAAGAGAAATCCACCAACAGTCTTCCTCCATACAAAAAGAAAAAGAAAAGCGAGAAACTCAGTCCCAAGAACGGGCAGCTCCCGCGTCATCCAATGGCTCCCCCCGAGTGGATTACGCGGGTTCCTGATACTCCCAGAATACGCGGTCCATACAGGAACGACGAGGAACGAGCAGACTAATGCTTGTGATTCCCGCATCATCGATTGTATTTTATGTTCGGTATGGTATGTCCGAACTAGTCCACACCACGCTAGGCGTCTTCTGGCGTAGACTGCTTCAAACGGTCGTTCTGGTTCATGAATTAGTGGCGATTAGTTAAAGAGTTAGTGCACGCGCTAAAAGGAAAATGGACACGCTTCTCTTTTTTGAGACACAATAATAAGAAGTGATTGAAACTAGATCGAGCGAGAAAAGCAAGTCTCACAGCGGTAGAGGAACGAAATACCGCATGCTCATCTCCATCCACTACCGAGTAAATTATTGACCCCTCCATGATCAATGGTGATCAACTGATCAAATGACCAAAAGAATTCTGAGCAACGGAGTGGTCTCTCGAATAGCGGTATTGTATCATCTGCCTCGGTAGCAGGAATACCCTGCACGGTTGAGCGCCTAATTTGCAGGGAGGTTGGGCATTCACCGTGTGGCCTGTCGCGGTCGCCCACGCAGCCCTGGGGGGGCCCAGTCGCGGCCCAGTAGTTGGTTGGTTAGTTATTGGTTGGTCCCCCAAGAAGAAGGGCTTGCCCCGTCGTATCATGTATTTTAATAGGTATTCTCATTACAGTACACCATCTCCAGGGCCTCGAATGTTGCGGCCATTTGGTTCATTTGGTTCGGGTATGTTCTTCCAACCCGCGTGGTAGAACTCTATAGAGGTGGAACTCGATAGCACCACACCACTCCGACAGGTACCGTGCCCTCGAAACTGATATCATCACAGAAAGTACTCCTCCCTACTCCCGATGTAGGTTTCTCGCGACCGACCGAGTTGATAGAATCAAAAGTCATGACGTGGGTAAACACATCACAATCCAGCCCTCTCACAACACACAACACCCCCGTATTCCTCTCCAGCCTCTGTCCGACACATCATTTTTAGCCCAGGGCCTCGACCGCAGGCCGCAGACCAAATCAACCAGGTGATGACTGCTCTGATATGTACTCCCGCACTCCGTGCCTACTCCGTACAGATCCGCAAGGAGCATCCCATCTGGTGGCACTGTGCCTTATGTCATGTCCTACGTCGGTTTCGGGTTTCGGGGGCTGGTCTTTGAATACATGTTTATCATGCTTGAGATCGTTCAATAATAATCATCATCAGCGTGATCGTCATCATAATACATGATGCAGTACATTCCTTCCTCGCAGCGGAAAATCTGCAAGATCTCCCCTGTTTCACCCATCACGGCGATTGTTGACACTCGTTGACCGGGCATCCGCCGTGTCTTGCCACCGGATCTTCCTTCGTTGGATCCGAGAGTTCCTGGGGAAAAGCGGAAACAGGAGCCCTCAGTCCATCACTTTGTTTTTCTTTTCTTTTTCTAATTTTTTGGAAGACGGAGCTCCGACTGGTCCCAATATCCACCAATGATGATTTATATTCGAATTATTGAAGCAAGTACATTCAGAGCTCAATACTCTGTACTCCGTGGTTCTCCATCGTTACGAAGGACTTTGTTTTGTCTTTGTGACGGAACAAAAGACTAAATGGAGGAAAGAATCATAGAATGAGGGACATTAGGTTCGGATGGACGGAGGCGTTCGCATAGACCTGGGGGAGGTAAGCTTAAGCCGGACAGTACCATGGGTCTGGGCAATGCATCCCACCTGCATTTATTGCGACCGATTGTTATTGGCAGCCTTGTTTATTGACTGTGGTCAGTTGCATTTGTTGACATGCAGAAATACATTGTAAGTGTATAACTGCACTCTCGTTACTCTGGATTCCAAATCATTTCTCCTCTGTACACTCGGATCCTTCCATTCCCCCCTCTGCCTTGCTGGCGCGGGGAGGGACGAAAAGGCGCCAGCCCCGGCAGGCTGCTGGATAATACAAATTTGGACACACCGATGCGACGCCGAGCCGATTGGGAACAGATGGCGCGACATGATTTAGTTGACTGAGACTGGGCGTCCACCAAGACGCGACTCATAATCCTTTCCGCCTTTACCTTTTGAATTGATTTGATTAGTTCTCGCTTCTGTTCTTGTCTTTTCTTTGTTTGTGGCTCTTTTTCAATTTTGCGAACCCGAGCCCCCCTCTCGCTTCGATGACCCGGCCGGGACTAGTAATGTCGTAGTTCACAAAATCTCTCAATTCTCAGGAAACCGATGCTTCCCGTGTGCCCGAAGGATTCATAGAGAGGAGATTATTATGAACAGCGATCTAAGTCCAATCATAACCCCGGTCGACAAACGGTCAGTTCGACGGGCGGCTGGAGACAAAGAAACGACACAAAAAAGGACCTTTTGAATATCCCGATATCGCCAGAGATCATCACCCGTCGGCCTATCGATTTACAGGGCACATACCCTTTCCGCGAATCCATGACTTTGGCGCTGCTCCACTTGCCAGGAACCCGAGAACGCAGACGTGGGTAGACGATCATCGTAGCCCAATCTACCTGTCAGGTCGGGGGGGGGGGGGAGGGTATGAATCGTATGAAGCGATACGTAACGAGCTCGACAGAGTACAGGTCAAGTAATTGGTACATTATTAATCTGATGCATAGCGTATCGAGTGCACGCCCATGGCAGTAGTCCTCCGTACTGGACAATTGATAGTGATTCCAAATGATACTGTCAAAACAAAACAATCTACTGTATAGGAATTGTGGAAGATGATACATCATAAGTTCATAACCAGTGCAAGGTACAATCCCTATTGACTCCGTAGGACCCCCATCCATCCTCCCATTCTCTCAATGTTATTACGCGCAGCCGAGATGTACTGAAAGAATGCACCTGTCAGACCAGACGAACCCTGGGGCGACCGTTTGGCCCGCAAGGATCCTGCCAGGCCGCAAATCACATCTCGGTCAGGGTGCTGCCCAGCCGCATCCACTCCACAGATTGACTCCTCTCATGTCACCTCTCAATCGCATCGCATTCATCGAGCTCACCGGTATCCCTCGCGACATGTTGACTACGGTGTACAGAGAATGAGAATGAGATACATAAAACAATGGAACAGTGATCTGCTTCCCGGGAGGCGTCTCCCTATCCCGATCTCTGGAGAAAGTACGGAGTACAGTACGTCCTGACCACGGTTCACAGTCCACCGCCCGGCGCCCACAGTCCCTGCGGTAGGCTCACAAGGGCCGTACCGACGACATACGGAGTCGTTCCAGCGATGAATTACATACCAGTGGATCAGGGCCCATCACGAATTGACTCGAAGAAGCAAGACACACAAAACAAAGTCCAGCGAAATAACAAAAACATCGTGAGACCATGTCTCCACCATGAGAGGATAGCGTAATGCGCTTAAGCAAGAAAACAGAGAAGCTTGGGCACCCGCACAGCAACCAGTGCAGACCCATTCCAATCACGATCATCATGGAGCAGCACCTCCAATCCTCCATTCTCCATCCTCGCCACGCCATCAAAAACACCTTCCAAGACTATGGCACTCACCGCGTCTCCCAAAATACCGTCAACCTCCTCAAGAGTCTACACCGTGTATCCTAACAACGCCTCCGCTGTCATAAGTGGAAAGTAGTGGAGCCGGAACCTCGCGGGTCCTACTAACGAACGTTCGTCACTGGCGAATTCCCTAGTCGGCAGTATCCACGGCACTTACTAATACTCCAATTATTATCAAAACCAGAAGAATAGTGCGATGGATCCCATTTACACGCCAACAAAGCCATTGGGTGGACTTGAATAGGGTGGGGGGAGGCAGTTGGCAACCAGTTCATCGGGTCAGAAAGTGGACACTGCTTCACCGCGCCCTCCAAGCATCTGCGTTGCTGCTCCGCTGTGCACTCGTTCATTGCTGGATGACCTCGCGGATGTGGGCCTAGCGTCGCGCCGTGTCCCCGGGGGACGACGGATGCTCCACTGGCGTGGGCCTCGTCCAGGCCTGTCCCTTTCTTACCCGAAGCTGTCTCTCTCCCTCTCTCAGTTTCTCTCGAGCACAGTGCCACAGAGGCTCAGGAAAGGAGCGATCGCCTCTCTCCATCTCCCCCTTCGCCACCGGCCACTCAGGACCCAGCGCTATGACAGCAACTATTTGCACCGCTGCCAAAGTGCCGGGAGGCGCTGGCGTGTTTTGATGTTCCTTTGGGCTTCGAGAAGGTCGTGCTAGGGCCCTTGATCACGAACGCAAAAAACGGTACATATCTAACTTATAACTTATGATGCGGTCATTGACTTCACTCGGTAACTGGGCAACGCTCTTGTACTTTGATGTCTGTTAGCTTTGCCATTGTTGCTACTACCATACACCATGCCATTGCTTTGCCATCGCCACTGCCACTGCCACCGCCGCGCCTCCATTCAGAAAGGAGATTATTTAAAATCTCCTGACCACTGCCCAAATCATTTCTCCAAGAATAGCCCTCAATGGGGCAAAGCAGACTCGTATTGCTGCGCCTGTAGCTCTGTGCTATAGTTGTTGCCTCATGATCCATTATTGTTACTATTCTTTCTCTTCTTCTATCTTCTAGGGGCTCCGCTAACCCCTCCATCTCGCCAAATCCGTGTCTATCCCTCGGCTCCCCTTAAAAAAGAAATCAAAACAACAGACCTTGCTCGTGTTATCAAGACATGTTTAGATTAATTCAATGGAGGCAGCAGCTCATTAAATCTTAATCGACCCACAAGCAGACGCCGAACACACGGTCACGAAGTGTTACAAATTACCCAATTTCATGCATCCCCCTCCCCCTTTCTCAAACTCCATCCATGATCCCACCATCTGGGACGCCGGGAGCATCAGCGCACGTATCAGGAAAAGAACACCCACGTCAAACCCAAACTTTGCCCCCGTTTCTCCCGCTAACTGGGACCCGATCGAGGGTCGCCCATGATCCATCCCATCTCCCCCTAACTAGGTTCCTAACTAGCCTTACCTACAGAGTATTAGCACTACAAAGTAGTGCCCGTGAAACAACCACGAGGCAACCCTAGCCCCTTGGACCTACCGTTTCTGTACCCAACCTCCGCGCTAAATAACTCTCATCCAGTCCAACCTTACTCCTTCCAGTAGACTTGCACGACCGGAAATCCTGGAACCACCGGGTGCGGTCCGCGGGATTATCCACTATCACTGTGGAAACGAGGACTTCTATTCGACACTTTAGCGTTTCTGGAAGGTCGGAGCCGTGGCTTGAGGCTTCTATGGAGATGCACGAGGAATGAGGATGCGCGGCCCCTCTCCCCCCTTCTTCCTCTTGCCCTCTCAGGCTCTCCCTGTTACTACAATACTAACTTACTAAGTTCTAATTATGCGCGGAATATACACCTAATTTATCCTCCTCCTTTCCACTGCCAGGGGTCTGACCGTTAACGTGGACCGTCACCGTCTTGGCTAGTTTATTTCTGACGGGATGTGCAACTTAGCTTGTGGTTTAAGTTGGTTGCGTGGGAAATTAGCATGGCCCCCCTATGAAGTTTCTGGAAGGTTTTGGCGTGTTGGATGGGAGCCAATCGGGGATTTCTTGAATAGGGGTTGATGGGGTCGTGGAGAGGGAGAAGTGCCGTTGTGGATTGGGTTTGCTTTTTATTTGAGGTATTTTGGGATGCTGAATGTTGGTTGTTGTTTGTGAGGGTTGATTGTAGAAAAGGAGTTACGATAGCCTTGCCATGGAGGCTCGCAGAGTGCCGAAAAGAAATTTGCAAGGGGCAGATTCTACCTTAGAAGAGCAACGATAGGTTGTTGACTTCATGAAATGATTGAATGTTAAAAACGGAGAATAGGTGGTGATAATTATCGGCTATAGTTTAGGCTTTCATACCCAGGCTCCCTTCGTCTCTATTAGTAGAAACATGATAAATGTTAACTAGTTTATGTTTATATCACTTCTATCATCAGCAGAAAGAGGGATCCAACTTTGCTTCTTTAATCAACGATACACATGTTCCGTCTTTATACTATCATCAAAGAGATGTTTTAAAACAGCCTAACCCGGCTACCAATCTTTCTTACGCAGATAAACTATGCCTTCTCCCGTCTGGTTCGTGGCCAAATGTCTAATATGAAGACCGGTAGATGGACATGTTATCCAGCCACATGAATAGGACTTATAGATACTTCCTGCAATTAGAACAGTCGAACTACACGGTTGATTTCTGGTCTCCGAGAGATACTTCTCCACCAAATAGAGCGTTCGATAACCAGGAAGTAGTGATATTCTTTGTTGCATGCCATCCGAATGATTTTGATATCTTGAGCTGCGACCACGATGTCCCGAGCAAGTTCATTATACCGTGAGATGCCTCCCAGTCGTAATTCTAAGGGCATATCTTCACCTTCTTTTTAATTCAAGTCATGATAGTCCATGCATTCTTGTCGGCGAGGTTCACATCCACTCGCTTGCTCTACATCGATACTCGTACAACCTCCACCTCATGCATTTCCGCAGCATGAGAAAGTTAATATTTCTATGTATCATAATAGCAAAGCATGCTTGTTTCAATATCCTTAACACTCCCGTCGTTCTTGATTAGTAGGCGACTGGCTCTCCTTCTTACTCATAGAGTACGCATGATCTTCTGACCCCCGGCCTGTCGTGACTAGTATCATAAGTGACCGAGAAGTGCTCAATTATTCCACATTGAACCTCTATCTATATGATACTGTGATTCTCTTAGCCATGCGTAAAGAGAGAATTGGTTCCGTGTCAGTCCAGAGAAACGAAAGGCTCTTCTATACCTTTCCATACGGAATATCCAAGGCAGGTAGCAATCGATTACTATCGCGAGTCTTACCGCACGACATCATCTAATAGATAGACCTCAATCGCAGCCTAGATCGTTTGTCGTCTTTTCCTCATTGGGCTCTGAGAGGTTATCCTCAGGTACTTTCCTTCTGCGCATTCCCGAGGTACCTTCCTTGCTCGCCGACCCCTCCACCGTCAACATCATCCAACCCGAATTGCTCAACCTTCTCCAAGACTTCTCAAATCTCACTTTCCTCCATATCTTCAGGTCTTTCAGAAGTTTTCAATCTGAGACGTGGACCAAAATGGTGAAGAAAAACGTCCGATTCACGGATGGCGCGGCGCCACCCGGTGGATGGAAGGGAGATGCCCGCGAATCGTATGTTGATTCCACGACTTTGGTTCTCCTTGATGAGAAAGGTGCTGACAGATTCATACACAGGATGGGCAATGTTGCTCTTCCGGATACGTGAGTATATCATCTTGGGTTTGATACTTCCAGCTATGTTGATGGCTAACCCACCATAGCATCACCTGTGCTCTGTGTGAGAGAGAGCTGCCAGTTGACAACTACAGCCCCTCTGCACAGAAGCGCCTCCTCACGGCAATCCGTCAACAGGGAATGGGTGTATTGGATGGCCAGCAAATTGCTCGGTGCGATGGTTGCGGCACCCAGTCGCGCCCCGAGATTCATTGCATGACTTGCAATAATGTCCGGCCAATCGAGGAGTTCGCTCATACCCAGCGCCAGCAGCCCCAGCCGGTATGTCAATTATTTGAATGTGATTCAGGATAGAGTACAGTCTGCTAATACAGATATGATAAAATTGGACAGATTTGCCTTCCGTGCCAGGACCACATGCAGCTTGACCAGCGGGACAAGGAGCTCGATAAGCGGGACAAGATGTTCAGCGATCTTTTCGCACGCGAGCTGAAAAATTGGACTCCGAGTAAAGCGACTGAAGAGGTTAGTCTTGTTATCTTCCAAACTGTCCATGCCGGACCTTCAGGTAGCTAACATTGTCATGCTCTTCTAGAAGTCCGAGTCTGCCCCAGCTGTTACTGAGACCAGTGGAATGACTGAGAACGAAACGATGTCCGCCCCAGCTGTTCCCGAGTCCAGCGGAATGATTGAGAAGGAAACTATGAAGGAATCCACCCAGAAGAAGGAGAATGAGAAAACCTTCAAGCCGGGCCATCGACGTTCCTGGATGCGAGCAGACACTGTATGTTTCTATTGTTTCCTACGAGTTGTCTGGAAGATGGTGATATCACTAATGATCCAAATCTTTATACAGTGGACCGGTGGCATGTCTTCCAACTCGGCCATTCGAAACTCCCCTCAGAACCAGCCTGGAGGAGAGGATATGCAGTTCGATGCTATTTTCGAAGATGATGAGGAACCAGCGTTCTCCGGTTCCTACCAGTGGTGATTTTCTGCCTTGCCGCCAACCAGAGATGACTGTCTGACGAGATTGAACGCGAGTTGACATAATTGGAACTCACAAGCTCTGCGTGGGATTGAAAGATCTTGGAAGTGCTTGTTCTTTTCCTCTCTTGTCCCAGCGATCTCTTGTCTAGCGGTCTCTTGTTTGTGGAGAAGGGACAGTGGGGGTGATACGAAATCCCGTGGACTACCTAATGATGCCTTTTGTCCCCGGTGGTAGTAGTATCTAGGTTTAATGGGATTTTATTTGGGCGCACTGGCGTCATCAGAATTCGATATTTGCGTAGAACTTCATAGTGAAATTCTGTAGGAAGTATTCTGGGTCGCCTCCCGAGGTCTTACGTGTGTACCCAGGGATATCCATGGATGGACATGGGTGGTAAGGTTCATCCCCACTCGAGCCAGCGGTTCGCCATGTTTTGTATACTTTTATCTTCTTTTGTACCTACGGGGCAAAGCCAGACTACAAGTAGATAAAAATGGAATAGTCTTATGCATAATGTGCTAGTGATAAATCACTATAAATGTCCACTGTACCTACTGTAGGTCTCAAGAAAGTACGCGATGCTGCCAAAAATATAGCTTGGCCCCACGCTAACGCCACCCGAGGGGCATGACTGTTCCAGAGGGCTGACAATACCTACTTAGCGACCGACCGTTCTAAATCTGTGGAATGATGCCATCCTTCTACACTAGAAGACTAGTCACACTTAATCGCTGGATCATCATCGAGTCCCTGCTGATTGGGCGCTGTTGATTCCAACGGAGCGAAGCCGACTGCTCGTATGCATGATGGCCGTCATGACACGCTTTCCACGCTACTCACAAGATGAAACGTGGTCGCCCGGCATGCTGATAGGCGTAGAAATGCATGGTAATCGACAAAGTCAACATCTTTGATGCAGGTATCGCATGGAAGATGGATCCTAGGTAGCGATGGGAGTATGCCGATCATGACGGGGTTTACACCTCCCCCCCCTCTTCCTGTGGCACTTGAATAGATTAAATGTGCGCCACATTGAACATCAACCACAAGACAAGATTGCACCTGTGACGTCGAGCTCTTTGGCTCTCTCTGTGTTTGTGCTCTTTCCTGCTGTCCTCCCTCTTGATGTAGGTGCTCGTGTGCAATAATATTATTCTCGAGGAGAGCAGAACAGACTATTTTCATTATCATAGGTTTCCCTACAGTAGTAACTCCGTAGTGACGCCAGGCCTGTTGACGATCGCCACCCAGTTTCCCCACAGCCCCTCCAGCGCTGACAATTTCTCTACCTGACAACCTCGTTTCCAGCCTCTGTTTTGTTTCTCGTCTCTGTTTCTGCTCTGTCCAGCTTCTGTGTCTCTCAAGTGTCTCTGCTATTTGTGGCCTTCATCGTGACTCTCCTCAGCGCATCGACGTACTTGTTCGGTGCGCAGAGAACTCCCCCCACTGTTCTCCCCACTCCTCCTCCCGCTGCTCGTCTCTGCCCGAGGGGCCCTCAATTACCTTTCCAATGGCTTACGATGGGTACCATAATTCTGCAAACCCCTATCAACCAGGCAACATGAACTCGGACCTGAATGACCCTCATGAGTACTCGCCGACGCCCCCATACCCGTCGAACAGCTACGAGCCCGACCGTCTGAGTATGCCTCAACCGCAGATGCCCCCGCCCACATCGTCCCCTCAGAGCATGGATTCGGATACACCCCGACCGCAGAATTTTGGACCGGGCCATGGGTATCTTAATGAGGCGGTTAGCTCGGCCGTGCACCAGACAAACTCCGAGTATCTATCTCCAGACGTCCTGAGCCAGATCACCGCAACAGTTATCCAGCAGCTCAAAGCCACGGGTCTGGGAAACCTCCAGGGCTCTGGATCTCCCGTGCCCCCGCCACCACGATCGCAGTCGCAGCAGCCTTCATGGTCTGCAGGTCCAGATTTGGCGCCTCGCCCACACTCGGAGTCACCGCCGAATGTATCACAGCGAGCCGACTCGATGCCGCAGGTCAATCCCATGTCCAGCAGCTTCGAATCTACACAGCCATATACCGCTCCTCAGGGACCGTCGTCCTCGGGATATGCGAGTGATACCCGCGATATGCGTCCAACTCCCAAGGCGTCGCCGGATCCGCTGAGTAGCAGGCGCGAATCAATGTCTAGCCATGGAAGTCAGAAAATGGAACGGCCGAAGCCGCCTTCAAGAGATGCGACTGTCATGGAGATGACTACACTGGAGAAGATCTGGGGGAAGTTGTTTGTGGATGGGAAGCCGACGAAGAGGTTGGGGCAGTTCTTACGAGGAATTGCAATGCATCTGGTAAGATCATCTATGTGATGCGCCATTCCGACAGAGAGCTAACTATTGGGCTAGATCGAGGATTATCCGCCGGGAAATACCATCGTGATTGTTCCAGATAAGCTGCAAAAGTTTTATGCTGACACCGATGTGTCGTGGGACCCTTATCCGTGGCAAGGTTAGTTCAACGGGAATTGCCATTTTGCTTGGCCCAGTATATCTAACATATTTGTTCCAGATATCTTCGACGACCGAACATCCTCGGTCTCAAGGCTATTCCGAGAGGTAAAAGCCCAGCACCATCTGGTCCAGCTCGACGACCTTAAGGAACGACCCGACATACCCGGCCTCACACCCCAGGGTTTCGAAGTATGGGCCACGATTATGATCCAAGCCCACCCGGAGCGCGAGTACGAGCGTCTACAAAAGGCGGTCCTGAACATGCCCATCAGCAATCCGGATGACAAAAAAGAGCGTTTCCCCAAGGAGATTCCGCGACGGTTGTTCCCCGATGTTGCAGACCTGAAATTGAGAGAGGAAGTTGAGGGATATATCATGAAGCACTGCGGTGTCGATCTGCCCCGTATTACGGACGAGGAGCGTTCGCAAGCGGCACGCTCAAAGCAACCTGCGCCATCTCACCTTGAACCATCTCAGCCTGCAGCTTCCACCACGTCCGGGTCGACGGAGCGGTCCCGATCATATGAACGGGGTCGACCACCTCCCTCGGCTTCGCCTTCCTCCGCCGTCATCGACGACGAGGATGAGCCCGCTCCCTCGAAACCAATCGAGCGCGAGAGAAAACCGTATACGGCTCACCCCGGCGGAGGAAAGAAGTACGAAGGAGCAGGCCACACACGCAGTCGCACAGACTCCTTCTCGTCAGGTCGTCCACTAGACGTTCCAAGCTCGGCCACAAGCCACCGACACTCGACCTCGGACAAATATAGTGCTGATGCGCTGTACTCTTCTCGGACCGGCTCGGGGACTGGGCACCCACGACGACGATACTCGAGAGGATCGCGCAGCTCGTCACGCGGTATGAGCCATGATTATAGACATTCGGAAAGTGACCTGCTTGGCCGTGATCCCGGTCCCCCTCGATACGGCGGTGTTTCTACTGGGGATCTATACACGGACTCGCCTACCTCGATTTTGCCTGAGGATGATGTCCGCCGGTATAGAGAACACCATCGCGGTGGAAGTCGTGCCAGCGAGGATGACTACTACCGGGGCATGCTGGGTGGACAGGGCGGTGGATCTGTGCATGAGCACAAGCGGTATCATTAAAGGAAATTATCTTGTCTTTTGGTTACTTTTGATTCAAAGCCTTTTCCTTTGTGGGCTCTCAATTTCTGGGTGCCTCACTGTTTCATCACTTTTTCGGCGTGGCGTTTTCGTGTGGCATGAATATACCCCCCAGTCTCTGGGGTTGGCGATGATGACTGACGAACCATGTTCTACGCTGTTTATTTTGGCTCTGTTAATATATCATGTCTACTATCTACATCTGCTCTGTTTTTCCATATATGTCACATTTCTACGGCGGCTAATAGCGGCCAAATCACAAAAGCCCGCTGCGCCTGGTTGAGTGGATTCTCCGAGTTCGGATGCCTCCAGACGGTCTTTCCACTTTGGTACGGATTCTTGGACGTTGAGAGCAGAGGCTCGCGATCTGCGCTTCGGTCAATTCATCGTCTGGGCTCGGTAGATTGTCGGGATCAATAGTTGCTTTGGTTCGCCTCTTTGACGGTTTACCCTTGA
This sequence comes from Penicillium goetzii, assembly GCA_037043885.1. Taxonomy (NCBI): domain Eukaryota; kingdom Fungi; phylum Ascomycota; class Eurotiomycetes; order Eurotiales; family Aspergillaceae; genus Penicillium; species Penicillium goetzii. Next base: position 843,467 of record JAWLST010000001.1, read on the forward strand.
CCCAAGAGCTGCCAGGCTCTGGATCCGGAGACATGTGAGTGCCAGTGTCCGAAGCGGCTGTCTCAGCACGGTGATCGGGGCAACCCGGGTCTAGCAGATCGTCGTCGGCGGGTTTGTCGTCCTGCTCGGTGACACCTTTAGGAGAAGTCGTTAACAGAGATCTAAACCAGTATCATTTTGTACGTCTAAAACCCTAACTAGACTTCAAACTCACCGCATTCATCATACTTGAATAGATGAATCGAGAGAGGTATTGCCTAAGCTCCCTAGCAAGATGATTCGAAAGACATTCGGAAAGATCTGATTTTCACAAAAGCGCGTTCATATCCCGTCTTGTATTTAGCGACAAGGGCTTAGCCTTGATTTTCTCTCGGTAATATACTGCCCAATGTAATATAACCCCTCGCCTTATACTCTATCCCCACTCTCATCACCGTCATCCGCAGCTAATACCCTCTTCCGCCGAATATCACGCATAAAATTAACCCCATCCTCCTTACAAACCACCGCCTCCTTAGCCCTCTTCCTTTCCTCCCTCTCATACCGTTTCTGAATATGCCGAAAATCTCGCTCTTCCCGCTCAGCACGTCTTTTAACACGTAGCTCAGCCCGTTGCCTATCCTCAATTGCCTTGGCATCCCCCCTCTGCGCCTCCGCCCGTAACTGCTCGATTTCCTCATCGAACAGTACCCAGGGCACGGCGAGGACCTCGACGAGAAATTGCAGTCGCTCATCGATGAATTGCATCTCGGCGTTCGTATCCCGGATTAGCGTGAACCGCTCGAGATTGAGTTGCATCGTTGACCGGAACCGGGATAAGGTGCCTTTGACCCTTACTGTCGTGCCGGGCTTTAGGCAGCTGATGTCGAGGATAGTGCGGTCTGTAGCGGAGACGTGCTCCGTTTTTGCTATCTGTGTTTTTGTGTCGGTGGTTTGTCCCGAGGTGTCAAGGGACGTTGGTGCGTCTGGCTCGGCTTTTGAGATGCCTGAGGTCTGGATGTCCTCGGTCTGTGTCTTTTCCCTTTCTTTGGGATCGGATTGGAGAATGCAGACGTCTATCGTGGCTCCGCTGCTATCGTCTAGCGTTACAATTGTGCGTTTGGTGATTTCTGTTCGGGCTACGATCACGCCCACGACGCTGACGAAGCGGATTGGGTGGTTCTTATAGAAGAATATTGTTTGGCCTGGATGTTATCAGCAAGATTCATTCATATGCATTTCGAATTTGCGGAAGAGATAAAGTAGCAAGAGGTTCATTATTTGCAATAAAAGTCGAGGGAAAGATCTCTGGTCTCGGCCCCGAAAGAGGCTATCCGCAGACAAGGGTATGCATGAAAGCAATCCCCAACACGCTAGTTGGGCATAAAACCAACACCCCTAGAAAAAGCAAATACAAGGAACGAACGAAAAAAGTGGATCCCCCTACCTTCAAAGTTCCGTGGTCTCTGTAGTCGATGGACATCTGCGGCTGCCATCTTCACCCAGGTGAAGTGCGTTGGCGATGCCTTGAAGCAGAACGCGGGGTAGAAAATTGGGTCCGCATTGTGGATTGTCGCCATCGGGTCATTTTCTCGTTGGGGATATGGTGTTCATAAGGGTTTGACTTGGTTGGAGGAGGATTCTGAGTTTAACCAGGTTGCTGGCGATAGGAATTGGAGGATGCGCGGGGTCACGTGGGGCTGAGTATATGTATTACCCCGACGCGTCTTTTGGCATGAAGACTAATTAGAGCTGACGCTAACCTTAGAACTACGTACGTAGGTCAATATTGATTGATTACATGATGACGCTTTATACGATGATTGGCGGCAGCCCCCGGTCTATGGGCTACATACTACTTACAAAGAAGCTAATTGCCATGCCGCCAGGGAGCAACCATCTAATTCATTACCAGGGTCCTTCCTCTAACTAATATAGGAGAGTCTCCCCTTCCATCATCCTCTTCTTCGGATTCCGTGGAATCTGCTCCTGTCTCCTCCTCTCTTCAGGACTAATTTTGTCCACATTCGTCCCCCTCTCCTTCTCCTTCTCCCCAAGAGAAGCCCTAACCTCCGCCTCAGGATCCTCATGACCCGCCACAGCAACCGTCAAAATCTCCCTCTCAAACCCACCCACATGCTCCCACTCAATCCCCGCCTCACTCAACATCCGACACCCCTCCGACTCGCCCACAAACGTGCCCGGCTCCTTAACCCCAAAATACACCTTCTGGATACCGGGACGCCCGTCCTCGCGCGTTCGCGTAATGCGCTGCACACACGGCGCATTCCCCGACAACCGCTTCCCGCACGGCTCCATCGTGACGTACATGATGAGCTTGCGGCCTGGTTCGGCGGGTAACACCGAGGACACTTGGTCTTCGGGGACGTTGTGGACGGCGGCGAAGTTGGCGAAGCAGCATTGCTCGGCGTGGGTGTTGCCGGCGAGTTCCATTGTGTAGCCTGTGGAGAGGATTTGGTCGTTTGAGCCGGTTGGGTCGTCGTCTTTGCGAGAGAGGAGGATTGCTCCGACGCGGAAGTTTGTTGGGCGTGGCGGGGATTGTTCGGCCAGGGAGATGCATTTTTGCATGTAGGCTTGGTGAGGGGGTGAGTTCGTCATTGTGGTGGTGGGGTTTTTAATTCGTTGGACTGATTGTGGTTGTGGTAAAAAAGGGATTGGTGTAGATTGGTAGATTGATTGTAGGATATCTGAGGCAATAGCCCTTCTCAAAGGTATGGAGAAGTATAGGAAAGCACTATATGGAAATACAGCTGGGTCAAGGTCTAGAAGGTGGGACGGTGAAGCTCTCCAGTGAAAGCGGGAAGCTCCAGCAGAACGATGACGGAATGGGTCCGGCGCGTCGGATTCGCGTAAACTCAACCCGCGCCGCGGTTTGCTCATCTACAGTAATATTGCTACCTCATTTTCTCGTCCTAGTTCAAAGAGTCCTTTGATATCGCCAATTCAATCCCATTTCAGCACACACAATTTCTCAATGGCGAAAGGTGCAAAGACGAAAGACGTCGATGACGAGCAGCCGCCGTCAGTCGAGGAAGATCTCTACAAAATCCTCGGCATCGAGTCCGACGCAACTCCAGAGGCAATCAAGACTGCGTACAAGAAGAATGCTTTGAAGCATCATCCTGGTATGCCCAAATTCCTCAATTGCCCTCAAAACATCATCACAACTCCAGCTAACCACTAAAGTATAGACAAGGTCAGCGAAGATGTCCGCGAAGAAGCCCATAAGAAATTCCAGCAAATTGCTCTCGCCTACGGTGTCCTCTCCGATGAACGCCGCCGAAAGATCTATGACCGTACCGGCAGCACCGATGAAGTTCTCGGCGAAGATGGCGACTTTGACTGGTTGGACTTTTACCGCGAGCAACTTTCCGCAATGCTCGATACCCGGGCCGTCTCCGATTTCCAAAAGAAATACCAGGGCTCCGATGAAGAGAAGAAGGATCTGCTAGAGGCTTATGAGCAGCACGAAGGCGATATGGATGGCATCTATGACTCCGTAATGCTGTCCAACGTCCTGGATGACGACGAGCGCTTCCGGGCCATCATTGACCAGGCCATTGCCGACGGCCAAGTGGAGGAGTACACAAAGTACATCGAGGAGTCCGAGAGCAAGCGCCAGCGCCGCGTGAAGCGTGCACAGAAGGAGGCGAAAGAGGCCGAGAAACTTGCGAAGGAGGTTGAGAATAACAAGAAGAAAAAGGCTGCCACAGCTGCCAAGGCATCCAAGGCCGCTAGCGGAGGCGGAGATGATGATCTTCTTGCTCTTATCACCAAGCGTCAGCAGCAACGTGGTCAGGGCTTCCTGGCTCAACTGGAGGAGAAGTATGGCCAGCCTAAGGGCAAGAAGCGCGGTCCAATGGATGAACCATCGGAGGAGGCGTTTGCTGCTGTCGGTGCCCGCAAGAAGTCCAAGGATGCTAAGCCCAAGACTAAGAAGTCTGGCAAGGCGTAGCCGGTACCGCTGTGTCGCACTTTTCCACCATGATCCGCGTGGTTTTTACTGAGCGCTTTCTTGTTTTGATGGTCTTTGGGTCCCCGGGAGTTTGTTTGAGCTTGCATCTGGTCTGGTCTGGTCCACAATCTGGTTTCTCTTTTCCCCTCTGGTGTATCTGGTGCTTGGTCTGGGAATGGGCGGAGCTCCTACTTTTGCTTAGCTTGAATATGTTTTCCATTGAACATACATCTCCATCCAACTTCGTGGAGATGGCCCGCTTTCTTTTTCTCCTCCCTCCGCACCTGGTGCTTGGTATAGATAGGATTGGGCGGAGCTCCGTAGTTTTCTTCAGCATTGCATGGGATTTCTCTGGATGTATAACTCCGTCTGATCGCGAGGATAGCCCACACGTAGCCCACAAGGATGGCCCCGGTGGATTGTATACTCCCCCGTATAGTTCGGTGCCCCAGTTCAATGCCCTCGTCGAACAAGTAGCCATTGAGACCGCGCAGTCGGCGCAATGGATAGGCAAGTGTGCGGCCTGTTCTCCGAGGCCGTGATATGAAAAGATCAGGTCGCAAGCCCGTCCGCTTAGTCGTTCATCGCGCTGCCGCGCTTAGTCGTCGAGTCCGGTCGTTGGGACGGTCGTTGGGACCGGGCAGCTTCACCTGACAACAGCGCCTTCTCCACGACCTTTCCTTCCCATCCACCTTTCTCTCCATCTCAATCGCTTGTTCACATCCTTCAGACGAGCTTTCGACGAGAGAGCGCTTTCATTCTTGTCATTTGTCATTTTTTTTCCATTCTTCACGATTCTCCACGTCCTCCCCAGCATTCTGTGCCTGTGCATGCCAGCTGCTAGCTGCAGCCACTGAGTGTTCTGGAATCCTTCGCTTGGCTGATCTAGCGCAGCTGATCAGGGTTCACCCCCCTTGGGCGCAAAGACCTTATTGTCCATAAGCTGGGCGATCAGCTCCACATTCCTCTGCCGCGGGGGCTTCTCGTTGGCTGAGTGGCGTGCCGAGTTTCCCCACAACAGGTCAAGCCCGCCGCAGGCGGAACCGCACGAGATGTTGTACCAAGCTGACGGCCGAGTCTCCCCCACATCTTCTTCCTCTTCTCCAGCTTCCCAGACTGCACCCGAGGAAAACACCCAAGTCCCGGGTCGTCAGTCTTCATCGCAATCTTCGACCGCATCTTCCCGTGAATGGGGATTTCTAGGCTTGCACCGCGCGGTCCGGAACGTACTGAGACCCCCGCAGCCTGCAAGTAGCCGTCGTTCTCGCTGGTTTGGCTCACGGTCGAGACGTGGAGCTCGAAGCGCCGCCGAGCCATTCGTCCCATCGCCGTTGCGGGTTGCAACATTAGTCATGTCATCTACAGAAAGTTCTCCGGAGAGACAACAAGCCGGTGCTGAGGATGCTCGGCGTGGATCATATGATCAGCCCTCTCAGGACGACCGTCAAGCTCCTGCTGCTCAGGGATCTGGAATTGATGAGGATGCCAAGTCAGATGTATCCACAATTTCATCAGAGCAGACGGGATCGAAAAAGAAAACTCAAGGACGAAAGGCAATGGCTGCCATGATGTCGGGGTTGGAGGGGCGACTGTTTCCCCGAAGTCTGAGTCGTGGGCGAGAGTCCAGTCGAGGGTCGTCACGTCGCCGGAGTTCCTCTTTGGACTCGCGTTCTCCCTCTTCTGCCTCGCGGCTTAGTCGTTCTGCTTCCCCCACCAATCGCACTCTCTCCTCTGAATCTCAACCCACCACCCCCACCACCTCCAACACAGAAAAAGCACTGAAAATGGAGAGCTCTCACAATAAATCCGACGAGGCTTTGGTCAAGCCTTCTGGCAGTATGCCAACCTACGTGAAGCCAGCTGAACATGGCGAGTCCGGCGAGCGCCTGGCGAAGGACGTCTTCGACCGTGACAACAACCTCATCGAGAGTAGTAGCAGCGAAAATGAAGAAGACTCCGATGACGATAACGACGGTGAAGACGACGACTACGAGGATTCTGGCGAGGAAGAATCCATCCCCGGAGTAACCTTCGTGACCGTCGGTCGAGGCCGCACCAAGAAGAAGAGTGACGACATCACCAGCATCACCGCCAGCGACTTCACCAAGCCAAAGGACAACATCACCGAGCAGCGTAAGTGCCAGCCACTCTCCGTTCCCTTGCATCTTGCCGCGTACTAATAAATTATCTAGAACCGTCAGCCCCCAAGCACAACATTCCCGGCATGGACAAGAAGCCACGAAAGTCGGTTCTGAAGACAGTCGTTCGTCCTCAGACCAACTACGAGATCCCAACTCCGCGGGCCCGATCCGCCGCTGGTACTCCATGCGGATCAGATGACGAAGAAGAGGAGGCCGCCATCAATCGCGCCCAGGGACTCAGCATCTACGTGTCCACGATCGACAACCGAGTGCCCAACCGCTCCATCCGTACGATCGTCCGTGGCGAATTTGACGAGATCCAGAAGGAAGCCGACGAGGGACGCCGCCGCCAGCGCAAGTACCTCGTCGCCACGGATCTCAGTCAAGAGTCCCAGAACGCCCTGGAATGGACGATCGGCGGCCTGTTGCGCGACGGTGACACCATGTATGCGATCTACGCCATGCATGAGGATGCTGCCACCTCCTCCGTACAGGTCGGCGAAGGTGCCAAGGCCATGCAGGATGCGGTGGCTGTCGTTGGCAGTCAGACAAAGGAGGTCTCCCGTGCCCCTCGCCCTGGCACTCTCAACATCTTGGGCCGGCTGGGTTCCGGAGTCGCCAGCAAGGCGAGCTCTGCCGATGCGCGCGCGTCTCCAGCCGCGGAGGCAGAACGAGTCCGCGCCGTGGAGAAAATCTCCGACATTTGCATCGGCTTTCTCCGGAAGACGGGCTTGCAAGTCCGCGTTGCAGTGGAAGTTATCCACTGCAAGAGCCCAAAGCTGATGATCACTGAGGCCGTAAGTGAAGACTGATTATCTCAAATTGCCCTTAGATCACTGCGAGCTAACATAACTTCTCTAGATCGACGAGCTGGAACCGACCCTCGTGATCGTGGGTGCTCGTGGCCAAAGTGCCTTGAAGGGGTGAGTTAATCCACACGTCGATACTTCAATATTTACCGAAACTAACGAACTATAGAGTCTTGCTCGGCTCCTTCTCTAATTACCTCATCTCCAACTCCTCGGTCCCGGTGATGGTTGCCCGTCACAAGCTTCAGCGCCAGCTGTCAAACAAGCAGGCGAACAAGAGGCTGGCGAACAACCTCACCGCCCCCAAGAGCCTGCTGGAGAAGGCTAAGGCGGAGGCCAGGGCGGAGGCTAAGGCGAAAGCCAAGGCCCGAGCCAAGGCCTGGACCGAGGGGAAGGTTGGTGTGGGAAAGGGGGAGGAAAAGGGGAAGGAGAAGGCCGAGGAGAAGGCCAACTAAGCACGACGCTGGATAGATAGCGTGTGCTCCAGCATTTCCTTTTTTTTGTGAAGGATGGGTGACGAGGCACCTATCCTTCTGTATGATTAACGAAGCGGCATGGACAAGGGGTTTCAATCTTTATTCTTACCCCCTTGCTCGACCCATTTTGATACCCTGTTTGTCATGCCCAATTGACCTCGGTTTGCCATGATCTGGATGGTTTCTTCATGCAATTCGTAGTTCACTGTAGCAATCGTACAAATTCCAACGTAATCTGATAGTACCCTTTTGAGGGCGCCATAATTGTACACGCCACCACTCATACATAGATGTTGCATGCTCTTCGGTTGTGATAGTGGTATACTTGTCGGCAACATAGTGATTTAGTCATATATGGAAGATTAGTCTGTTACTCTTTGCTCATCTTCGGCAGGTTTATAAGAGCTCTATGGGGTCTATTCTGAGAGCCGTCATGGTCGCCGGGGAGAAAAAGTGCGGTATCAAACCTAGAAGGACTGTTCGACTAAGAATCTTTGTCAAGGCTCTGGTCAATTTTTTTGGCTACGATGTGCACTATCCATTGCATACATACGGATAAAACTTAGAAAGAGGAAACCCCCATGGGGCTCTCTCTCATGTAAATCATCCTGCATGCCGATGGCTGGTAGCCGCCAGCAAAGTCCGAGCAGAGCTATCTACTCCTCTAAAGACTACTGACGACAATTTTATGTAGATTATCCAGGATTTCTAACCCTGTAAATATCACCTCACAGCAATAAAATGGTCATGAAATGAAATTATGTCGTTTGATATTACATTACGGTCCCCGCGGTCGCCTCTGTATTCATATATAGACCCAGGGAAAAACAGCCAAAAGAAAGCTACAAAAAGCCCCGAGCCAAGGCTACCGATATTGCCAACAGATTGGTCCACGAAGGGAACGCGTGTTAACCAATGTAAAATGTCCATCGATGAAGATGGCCGGTCTGATTTAGATCCAGTTCTGAGGTATGTCATGTCAGTTCTCATCAAGCTCAATCAAGTATGAAGCCCCCTGTTGGAGGCAATGGGAGAGAGATTTCTCACAGGGAGGTTTCCACCAAAGCCACAGGCCAGAGAAACGACGTTTCCGAGGCCTGCGAGAACTCCACCTCGGCTGTATTGGTTGGCGGTGCTATCGAGGCACTTGAATGTGGAGCAAGCAACCGAGCTGCCTGAATGTTCAGCGTTGAATTGGCCAAGCATCCGATCAATGCAATTGCGCCAGGCCTGAGCTTCGGCAGGGGAGTACTAGTTCTGCTGCTGCTGGTATTGCTAGGGCCCGCTGTACTAAGCAGAGGCAGCAGCGGCCTGGGTGAAAACGGTAGCGAGAGAAAAACTCATTGTGATAGCTATTGAGCGATTAGAGACAAGAGCAATGGGAGAGTTTGAGCTTGTAGACAGAATGGTACTCTGTGGAATTGGGGGATTAGCCTTGGGCTTGGAGTGGAGTATTGTAGTTTAATTGATTATGAGATAGATGCTTGAGATGAATGGGTTTTAGAAGGTCATTAGGGAGGTATTTATGCCTTTTTGTTTATCTAGATGTCTCTGATGATTGACGACCATACTCATCCTTGATGAGACGAATGCGATACAGGCCCAAATCCCGCATCGCATAACAAGTCACGGTTACGCCTATATGGCGTGATGGCTTAGCTAGCCGCAAAGTCACAAGATATTGAACCCATTCAAGTTACCGAAGGACTTCATGTGGTGTGACTGTATATCCTCTACCTTCTTTGGACTCTTCCTACGACCTCGTGGCACTACAGACTGTTGTTTCAGAGCAAATCTTCCCCCAAGGCCTCTTGATATTGCATTCTTCTGTTGGGGTTTCACCAAAGTTACATTCTGTCAATTTCCACTCTTCTTCAACGTTGACAGCCTATAGGGAGATAGTTCAAAAGACTTTAGGAAGATATTCTTTAAGACTGGTCACTAAAGCGCATCTAATCAGACTCCTTCTCAGGTCGCTACGCTCAGACTTCTTGACAGTGAAGAAACCGACCGAGTTAGGTTTAGTTTGTCGTGCTAGTTACTAGATCCTATCCAAACCATTATGGAACTCGACCTCGGCATTGAATAGTACTCTACTTGGAAGTGATTAACTCTCCATGTCCACTATGCAACAAGCGTAAACTTTTACCTTCGATCTGTGATAGTTTTCGAAGAAATTCCAAATTTTCAATATGATCAAAACACTCATCATCCATAAACCACTAAGGAGAATACAGTTCGGTAGTTCAGGCCCTCCTGTTGTTAACTTCCATCACAAACATGGATGAAAGAGTTCTAGATCTCTGCCTCAAGGTGTCAGCCTCGAAGATATTCTCTAACCAACGACCTTCCCTTAATCTATCTTGCGTGACATTCAAGAAACAGACATTCCATATTATATATTCGATATTATGCGCTGTAAGATATACCCCGACTTCTTTTCACTGCAATTCAAATACTCGTCTGACTTCATTTGGAGGAGCCTCGACTACGCTCGATGGTCCTTTCCCATCGTTCCCATAATCACCATGCGATGCAACCAAGCCCTACACCGACACCCACACCGGCCTTTGCTGCCCCTGACAGACCGTGGCTTTCCTCGGGTTGTAGACTTGGACTTGTCGTTGTGGTGAGAGCGGACTGGGGTGCACTAGAGGAAGGGCTCAATGCAACTGTGGGCGTTGCTGTTTGCGGAGTAGATGTTGTTGGGACCGCTCTAGTTGTGGACGAGCTGCCTTCGGTAATGTTGAAGTAATGGCTCGCGAAAAGCTCATTTGAATCGAGGTTCGATGCATTTCGTATTTGAAAGAAAAAGACTTCTCCGTCACTAAGATTCCGGTTCGTCGACACAATCCAGTCATAAGATGTCATGTCGTGAATGTCCGCTGGAATCAGGAGAAAGGTTAGCACCGTGTTTGCTGGGCAAGCCTAGAAGGCTTTTTTCTGACCTACTTTGAACCCATTCGTAATCTGGATTATCATTCTGCCATAGCATTATTGAGAATGATTTCAAAGATGTTGCCCAGCGCATTTGCACTGTCTGTCCAAGGGTATAGACCGGATCATCTTGATATTCGTGAATGGGACCTGGGGCGGGCGGATTGTAAAATCTCCCTGGTTGTGCTACAACATAGGTGCAGCATAAAGCAAATATCAAATGTAGCCTCATTAGTTTGAGCCAGGATGAAGCAACCATTTGGAGTCAGAATAGCAAGTCAAAGACCAGGAGATGTCAGACGGGAAAGACTACATTAGTCGCCAGACAGAAATAGGAAAATTGCCTGTTGTATGGGGCCAAATGCGAGGCACCTTTTCGGCCCCCAAGTTTGTAGCAAAGCCTCGACACCCTGGCCAAGGGCAAATTTGCCAAGCCGGAACCGCTTGTCTCATTTTCAACTAGTAAAGGGATCAGCAGTCCTAATTTGGGTTATGACTCGAGTTGATTCAGTTGAACCTTTTCAGACGCTCCACAGGTTCCCGGCTTCCCGGAGATACTCCATGTAGGGTCTTCTAGCGCTTGTGAGCTGGCGATCAACCAAATTGTGTGCCAGTTGTAATAGGAAGTACGAAGGCCAAACGCGCTACTTTGTTGACGGAGAAAAATGAAGTGCCTGTATAAGTCTTACTACTATCCTGAATGGCAGCGAAGCTTGAGATTTGAGCTTTTTGGGGGAGTTAAAAATGCATCAACTAGTGCATTGCTCTAACACCCTAAACAAGGATATACCACACTAAATGACTAGCGTCATCCTACAGCATCCACTACTGCCGCGTGGCACACGTGTGTGAGGCTGTGAGCGAGCTACTATCCTCTGGTTCGTCCCCCTTTGGGGCCAGCAAGTCAAGTAAATCCTCGCTCGGGTCATCATTGAAGTATTCTCTTGCCTCTACGGAACAGCCGGATATGGGATGAAAAACGCTTCGTCTTAGCAACAAAAATGCTGCTCTCATTCAGGCACTGCCTACCAATTCTAATTCTGATTAGTATAGTGGCTTGTTGGCTTGCGTTCCGATCGCGTGCCTATTTTCCAGCCACAACCGAGACCCTGTCTACTCCCAGCCCTCAATCGCCATTGTTGCATCCAGCAGAAGATGCGGCTAACGAAACATTAGGGGTATATGGCCATCTCGGTTGATGCCGTTATTGTTTCTCAATGCTTATACTATGTAGTTCCAGAAGATATTAGCCCTATCCCGTGGTGCATCATGGCGCACAAGGGGTCTTGCTGCTGCTGCAAATCTCACTGGGCTTCAGATTGCCATTCCCCCACAGCCCCCAATTGATCGGGAGGTGATCAATGCGTTTTCGCTAATAGGGTCTCATGGCCAGAAAAAGGGTCATCCAACTCCTAGACGCAGCAGCGCCTGGCTTGCACATCTCGATCTCATCAAGCATTTGTATCAATCGAACCTTGAAACGGCTCTTGTCATTGAGGATGACGTTGACTGGGACATCAACCTCAAAGTACAGATGAAATCAATCGCCTCCGCAGTGAGATCCTTGACTAAAACGCCCGAGAATGTAACTGGGCGATATGGACAGGACTGGGATGTACTCTGGATCGGCCATTGCGGCGAATATTGGGAAGAGGAATTTGAGACCGTTGTCTTCGATGATGTCGCGGTTTGTCCACATAAAAGCTACAATGGCTGGGCGAATCAATACATTTCTAGACTGCCTGATGGTCGAAGGGGTGTATACTGGTCGAATAACCCGGTCTGCTCATTTGCATATGCCTTGACACATGGTGGCGCGCGAAAGGTTCTGGAGCTAACGGGCTCTGGCCAGGGCGAAGCCTTCGATGTGAAGATGATGAAAGAGTGCAAAGTCAGGAATCTCAAATGTATTTCTGTCGTCCCGGAAGTCATTCATCAATACTTCCGGCCGAGGAATATGGTGTCAAGAGTCTGGTTGATATTGGAAATGGTGAGGTTGCGGGGCCTTCAGATGCGATTTTTGAATCCAAAGGCTCGACAGAGAACATTCTGTACAGTGCTCGGTGTCAGTCTCTATGGGGAGAGACCTGCCTTCGACGATAATAACTCGAGAGTAGCTCTTCACAACTGCAAGCATCAGTGAACTTAGTTCGATGTAGCGCAACTACGTGGTTAATGAAGTGTGAGGTACGTCTAATACAGGCACATCGCATTGAGGGTACTTTGTTTACATCGGGGACTCTGCCACTCAAGACCATATTCTGGGTTCCACGTGAATTCTCAATGGAAAACCCCCGGCTACTTTGAGAGTTCCTACGGACGCCAAACAATGCTACCCAAGTTCGACTTCCATTTGACCAGCTAAGATAGGAAAGCCCCACCCGGCAGAGGAATTATGGTACGTATAGTGTCCTAGACAGCGGCGTCTAAAATTTGGAATATATACGAGTTAATATTCGAAGCCCTGTCTATTCTGGATCCCTTTAATCTTTGTCTAGATTGTCCCATATTTTATCTAGATGACGTTCTTCAGCTGCTGTCCAGCCAAGAACCGTCTCAAATTATCCGCAATCAAACCCTCGCAACCCTGAGGTCTCCCACCGGCGGCATGAGGGGAGATAATAAGATTCGGCGTCTTCCAAAGCCGACTAGACTCGGGAAGAGGTTCTTCTTTGAACACATCCAATGCTGCTCCGGCAATCTCACCCTTCTCCAGAGCATCCGCGAGTGCATCTTCATCGACGGAAATTCCACGACCAACGTTGACAACCCAAGCATGCTTAGGAAGCAGCTTCAATCTCTCAGCGCTCAGGGCGTTGGTTGTTGATTCCGAGCCGGGCAAGATCATAACAAGGGCATCTGTCTCGGGGAGGAGCTCGGGAAGTTTATCCTCGGCGTAGACTTCAACGCCATTTCGCACACCCTGACTCCGAGCAATACCTCGGACGTTTGCGCCAAGGCCTGTCAAATAGGGAGTAAGAGTCTTCGCAATGCTTCCATAACCCCAGATGAGCACGCGAGAATCGCGCAAAGTGGTGAAATCAGAGCGCGGGAACGATCCGCCCAAGTGACCGGGCCACTTGGACTGTAGTTGATAATCGCGCATTTCGTAAAAGTGTCGCGCACCGTTCAGCAACAGGCCAAGAGCGTGCTCCGCGACGGGGTAATCGTGTAGACCGACGCCGGTGGTGACGACGATCGAGGAAGCGTCGAATCCAGCGGCCAGGACATCGTTGGGGCCGGCAGCAAGGGACTGAATCCATTTCAAGTTCTTCAGACGCTGTGCGGCATCCTTGAGGTTGTCTGCGCTGTTGGCCCAGGTCACGAGGATTTCGGCGTCGACGTGCTCCTCGGGGATGGAGGACTTGACATCATAGGGGTGGAGAGAGACGGAGAATCCCTGCAGACTCTGCACGTCGAGTTTCACGGAGGTCGGATAGAGGAGCTTCATAGTGATAAAAACGAGGATGAAGAGTAACGGGTATATTTAATGATCGATGATTATGAATGGGAGTGAAATCATGTCAAGATCCTTTTCAACGAGCTTTGAATTAGTGCGGGGATGCGCGGGGGTCCGGCCGGGAGTCTTCTCAGTTATGTAAGTCTCCTCCCCCGCGGGCATTTCCCGACTTCGGTCCATCGGGGTAGGATGAGCCGATATATTGATGGAATTCTGGCCGATACGACCTTATTTGTAGTATTAGGAGAGAGCTTCACTTGGAATTACTTAAGATCGCTGAAATATGTCTGCGTTTGTTGAGTTTAACTCTCTCAATGTGACTGTTATGCTTCAAATTCCTCGATAGCAAATGGGTCGGAGAAACTCCGGCATCGGGATGTCGGCGGTATATCTAGACCAACTTTTCCACCAATGTTAGCCCAGGGATCTCAATCTCGGTAAGTGGTAAACCGCACTTAGTTGCAACACTCAATCACCCCGTGAACAATAATGCTAACGTCATGGATCGAGTTCGGCATGCCGGCAGGTCTACATTTTCATGCAACTAATAGTAATAGCCGCTATGCGCAGTAGTAAATGTGTCTAACCCAAATATAGCCTTGGGTTCTGAGATAGGGCTGAGGTCTTTCAATCCAAAAGAAGCACCCTGACCAACATATACTGTCAACTATTGAGGTCCCCAAGCCAGCTATGATCAAAGCCTGTGTCAGGAAAGAAACACTCCCACCCAAAGTCCGTTCCAACCCCTTCGAAATCCAAGTCCTGAACACCTTGCATTTCCGAGGCCCCCGCATCATCCGAGGAGGGCAGCGAGCTAAGTCCTGGGTCCTCCTGGATCCGGCTGCTCGACATTTCTCAAAACAATCTCGCGTGATCGGAATGGTATTTACATTAAGAAGGATTCGTTCTTTAACTATCAAGGCATCTCGGACAAGGAGATGTACGCTGCGCATCAAGGCGATGCTATCTATACCGCTGAGGTCGATGTTCACTTTCCTATGTTGACGGTTGGCGAGACCTTGACCTTTGCCTCATATGCACGCTATCAAAGGGAGCTGCCAGAAGACGTCACTCGCAAACAATAAGCTGTCTCTTCCATGCCAATTTGTTTGCTAACTCGAAACATGCTAATGCAGCATGCTATTGAGTTCTGCAAGACTGTCCGGCTGCAGTCGCAGTTATTTGGCCAAACATGCGCTGTATCAATGTATCAAGCACCCCAGAGCGCCTACGACCTCTTCGACAAGGCTCTGGTCATTTATGAAGGGCAAAAGGTATACTCCAGGGCTGCGTCCCCGGCCAAGGACTATTTCATCAATCTGGGGTTTGAGTGTCCGGCTTGCAAAACAACGCCCGACTTTCTTACCTCTATGGCTTTCCCAGCGGAGCGCATCACGCGTCCTGGTTGCAACCTACCGCGAACGGCTGATGAATTCGCAGCCACTTGGAAACGGAGCAAGTAGTATGAGGCCTTGTAGCGTGAAATTCATGGTTACAAGCTTCAAGATCCGATTAAAGGCCCCGACGCTATGACTTATCGACAGCTTAAGAAGGCGCACCAGGCCAAGGGCCAGCGTTTGAACTCGCCATATACCCTGACTTACTTTCAGAAGGTTCGGCTCTGTATTTGGCGAGGCTGGAGACGTTTCTTGGCTGATCCCGGCCCGTGTATCTGGGCCATGGTTGGGAATGTCATCATGGCGCTCATCATGTCGTCCTTCTACGGACGGGCTGTCGTTCTCTTCATGGCTATCTTGTTCAATACCTTCGCCTCTATGCTTGAGGTCATGACCTTGTACGCGCAACGACCCATTGTGGAAAAACAGGCCCACTACGCCTTTTACCACCCTTCTGCTGAATCATGTGCTTCTGTGCTGGTTGACTTGCCTATGAAGATCACCGGCACTATTTTCTTTAACTTGGTGTTTTATTTCATGACAAAGCTGAATCGGCATCCTGGGAACTTCTTCTTCTATCTGTGGGCGGTATCGGGATAGGCATCGGTTTGTAGATGAGGGACACATGTCTTGATTCGGTATATCCCTGGCGGTTCTGGTGGTAGATCAGTGTATGTAGTACTCTAATTTGAAAATCTCATTCTGGCGAGAACAATGTACAGTATTATGAGCACTCACTATGAGAGAAATTGTTCGCATTTGTTGGTTTTGTACCGTATGACATTAAACTGGAATTGAACTTACATTCCCCGATCTATGAAACACAGGACGTGACTAGGAGATTAACCAGCAATGAAATTGAAGTCCACGGTTGTTATGACATCCAAAATATGACTACACTCATGTTCAGCCATATTTGGAACTGGGGTATGATAGTGCGCATGAGGATAGGGGGGACGAGACCTAACAACGAATACGATCCTCACCGGGATATCTCCACGCTAGGCTCTGCATTCAGCTAGCTTGCAAGAAATCTTACCTCCTGATTACAGTGCCTCAATATCCACGGAAGCCCTCCCGTGGGCCTTCCCGTGATCGGTTTCACGGTCGGCTGATAAGCCTGTGAAACGGCTCAACCGGCTCCTCACCCGATGAATTTCCCCGCAGTGGCTTGCACTTCAACCCCAAATGGTCATACCATAGACAGGAGTACACTCAGTAGTACCTGAAGTCCCTGAGGGGGTGGTTAACCCGGTCTACACTGTGGTCGGCTCTCCAACTCGCAGCCGTTCAGCCGGCTGGCTCGTAATGGAGTGAAATAACTTATTTGTTGTCCTCGAAACGTTGAAGGCTAATTGAAATCAATGTCTTTTCTTTCCATTGCCCCCTTATTAGTCTTTGCCACGGGTTGTTCGAGTGTGATTCGGGTCAGTGTACCGCCGTCAATGACGGTGGCAACAGGTGCTATCAGAGTGGCTTATAGTTGATCTGACACTAAGTTTCTTTATCGCATTGCAAGATTAAGAAGGAAGAAAAGAACGCATATTGAGCTATCTTACTTCGATTCGTGAAATGTCTCATCGACTGATAATACATGGGTCATTATCTTTGCCAGAGGAAAACATGTCCTAAACAAGTAAAGGAGACATCGGCTGGGAACCCGATCATATCTCATCCGTTATCTTAGCCACCACCCCCTCATAACCTTAGCGTGGTCAGCCAAGTTTCCCGAGTCAGGAATAGCGAGGACGCGAGGGAGATTGGGCAATCATGGTGATTGCACACGAGGCTTTGACAAGGTTGCGGGGGAAGTGGAGACTTTGATTGGTGGATCACCATTTTAAAGTTGATTTGGCGTTTTAGTACGAAGGCTAACATGATAGAAAGCGAATAGGATGACGATGAGATTGTCACCAGCCAACAACCATACTGAATTACTGATTGTATCATAGAGCTCAAGTGTCAGACTCTGGGGTTTGATGCAATCTTGATACCGGCGCTACATTTAAATAGAGGGTCATATCGCTGCGAATTCTCTAGCGATCTTTAGTCACTTTACATCCCATCGTGAGTGATCGGATACATCAATGATTATATATGATGACGAGTTTCACAGAGAAAGGACAAGAGCCAATGTTTGAGGAGAAAGGGGGCGAGTATTCTGCTACTGAGAGTCATGATGACCAACAAACCGCTGGCGTTGTCGTTGACAACACCGATCAACTGAAACGACACCTAGGTAACCGTCAAATCCAATTGATCGCCATTGGTGGCTCCATTGGAACGGCGACCTTCGTGAGTATCACGTCTGGTCTGACCAAGGGTGGCCCCGGCAGCTTGTTCCTGGCATATACCATCTATTCGTGCATGATGGGCCTAGTCAACAATTGTATGGCCGAAATGGCTGTCTTTATGCCCGTCAGTGGTGCTTTCATTCGTATGGCAGGGCACTGGGTCGATGAAGCTTTCGGTTTCTGGGCTGGATGGAACTTCTTCATTTACGAGGCACTCCTCATTCCATTCGAGATCTCGGCACTGAACCTGGTCTTGACATTCTGGCGGGATGACATTCCCGTCGAGGCAGTAGTAGCTGCCTGTATTGTCATCTACTTGTGCGGAATCACTTTCTTTCTTTGATTCTTAGTCTCTACCTTCAATTCTTCTCAGCCTTAAAGACGGTCTGCTAACCTGCTAGCAAATCACAGTGTCCTCAATGCTTTTACGGTCAAATGGTATGGTGAAGCTGAGTTTTGGCTGGCAACTGGGAAAGTGCTGCTCATTCTCATCGTCTTCATGTTCACATTTATCACAATGGTTGGTGGCAATCCCAAGCACGATGCTTATGGGTTCCGCTATTGGAAGAACCCCGGTTCATTTGCCGAATATATCTCAAAGGGTCCTTTGGGTCGCTTCGAAGGCTTCTTAGGAGCTGTATGGAGTGCCTCGTTCACCATCGTTGGACCCGAGTACATGTCAATGGTAGCAGGAGAAACCAAGCTGCCTCGACGCTACCTCAAAACCGCCTTCAAGACCACCTATGTTCGCTTCGCCTTCTTCTTCATCGGCAGTGCCCTATGCGTGGGCATTGTCATTCCATACAACGACACAACACTTTTGGATATCCTCAGCGGCTCTTCGGGTGGTTCGGGCACGGCAGCCGCATCTCCCTATGTCATCGCCATGAACAACCTAGGCGTTACCGTTTTACCTCACATCACGAATGCTCTCTTGGTGACGAGTATCTTCTCCGCGGGTAATGCCTACACCTACTACGGCACTCGCAGTCTCTATGGCCTGGCTCTTCAGGGCCAGGCACCAAAAGTCCTTCGACGCTGCACGAAAGCCGGTGTCCCCATCTATTGCCTTTGCGTTGTCATTGTCTTCCCCTTCCTCGCCTTCTTGAACGTTTCCAGTGGATCTGCTCAGGTTCTCACTTGGCTCACCAACATCATCACCGCCGCCCAGGTCATCGATTACATTATTATCTGTGTGACCTATCTCTTCTTCTATCGTGCCCTCCGTGCTCAGAGCATGGACCGACGTACCCTTCCATACTATGGCTACTTCCAGCCATACTCTGCCTGGATTGGCCTGATCTGGATGACTTGCGTCGTATGCTGCTACGGCTATTCTACCTTCCTTCCAGGAAAATTCACTGTGGGCGATTTCTTCACTTATTATACCATGGTCCTAGCCGCCCCGGTGCTGTTCTTTGGATGGAAGATATTCAAGCGCACCAAGTTCATCAAGGCGCATGAAGCCGATCTGATCTGGGACCGTCCGGTCATTGATGCGTATGAGGCGACTTTCACAGAGTACGCGCCAGGTTTTTGGACAGAGATTCTGCAGATGTTTGGACTGCGGAGGAAGAAGCAAATAGCTCAGGAAATCTGAGTTTGTATATGTTGCTCGCTTTCACGCCTATCAGCGCGCGACGAGAATCTAGGCCAAGAAGCCACTTCTGGATCAGGCGGTTGTGAAGAGTGAAAGCCCCGCGGTTATGAAGCAGGAATAAGCTTCCAATAGTGTTCTTATATATGTATATGTTTTCTTCGCATCCTCGTACTGCTAGTAGTCGTCGCTCCTCGTGTAGTTTATTCACCTGCATGGATGGGTCCTCAAGTTGCATCATCACGATGCTCCGGGGAATTATGACTAGATGAATGCGAAATAACCCAATGTTAGAATGAATGGTATGGGTATTTCCTAAGCATTTATACTGATAAAGAGGGAAATGAAGCGCAGCATAAAATCATATCCAAAATAATGTCTCAAGACTGTATTCCTTGCTTTGACATCACTGGCCCGATCGCCGAGTGTAGCGAAGCGCAAGATACTGCAGGATACGCTTCACTAAATACTGAAAAAGAAAAGTACCAACCAGAATAATGGTCAGGTCACTATTCCGCCCCCGACATGTTGCTTTCTCAATTTCTTGATAATGGTAGCAAAAGGCCGTAGTACACCAGCGGGAGAGACGCTGCACAGATACCGGATCTAACGCTGATGTTACCTTCGTTTCTTTATCTGTAATAAATCGAAGATTATAATATGACTTACACAAACAGGACTTGATCGACAATGCTATTTAGACGCCAAAGGAACCGCGGCGGGTGAGTATGTCGGACTGGGGCCGGAGATGAGCGGCCTTTATCTCGTTCGGTTACATTCATAGTGCCAGCGTATATTAGGAGTGGGCTCCCTGAAGAACAATGCTGTGGTAATTTTAAGGTTCAGGGTCTTTGAAGGTCCCAGGGAGTAGAGCATACTATATTTGAAGAGTTCAAGAGTCTGGTTCTCGCGCTCCACTAAGGACGCCAAGAAAAAGTAGGCTAGGTGTCTTGAGACATTTTAGAAGTACGCTCACTATCCACGGTTGTTGGTACCCAGAGTCAATGAGCTGTGGACGGTGTCCTCTATAATGTTAGGTCGGAGTCTTCCCCGAGCTACAAATCGAGTTTATGACTAGGTGGTATTTGGATGGAGCTCCTTGGCTGCAACAGGAGTTTTCACGACGACGAACACCATGAAACAGCGGTCAGTGTCTGGGCAATGGCATGGGCTGTGAGGGATGACCAGTGGTGCTGGATAGTATTCATGACTTCAAATGTCGGGTAATAGCTCAGCTCAGATAGCTTGAGATCTCATAGAAACAATAGAGAGAGCAATGAATACCACCGAAATCCACCCAAAAAAATGGAGCCTCCCCAGCCATGCGGGCGGAGTATCAGTCGTCACCCATATCACGTGCCACGTCACCGCCCGAGCTCCAGCGTCCAGACAGCTTGGCCAACCCCCCGGCCATCCCACCCTCTTGCTATCGTCTACCCCCCATCCGACCTTTTCTGTCTTGTGCTGTGTCCGTGGAGGATCTGGTTCTGATTCGCCCGCCATGGCCGACTTCGTCGACCCCCGGATGTCCTCCATCAAGCCCCGCATCCGCTACAATACTATCGGAGGTATCAACGGACCTCTGGTTGTCCTCGACAATGTGAGATCGGCCCTGAGATCGGCCCTGAGATCGGCCTGGAACTACACATGGAACATTTGCTGATTGTGGAATGTCATCCAATAGGTCAAGTTCCCCCGTTACAACGAGATTGTGTCCCTGACGCTTCCCGATGGCACGGAGCGCTCCGGTCAGGTACTGGAGGCTCGAGGTAAGCTTGTCCCGCTGCTACATAGCATGAGCTCTATTTGTCAGTTGGAGACTAACCTTTCTCTTGTTTGATATAGGAAACCGAGCTGTTGTGCAGGTGCGCACCGATACCGAGCCCTTTCCCAATCCCCCTACGACTGAGGTGTTAACATAGCCAATTCGCGATTAGGTGTTCGAAGGCACTTCGGGTATCGATGTTAAGAAGGTATAAGCCCATATTGTATGGATTAATATATTGATCAGCGCGCTGACTTTGCGGTCAGACCAAAGTCGAGTTCTCCGGCCACAGCTTGAAGCTGGGTGTGTCCGAGGACATGCTGGGTCGTGTCTTCGACGGTTCGGGACGTGCCATCGATAAGGGCCCCAAGGTGTTGGCGGAGGACTACCTGGATATCAACGGACAACCTATTAACCCGTACTCTCGAGTATGCGATACCGCCCAAATCAACAGCAAGCTATTGAAAGCTGATCTGATCTGTCTAGGTTTACCCCGAGGAAATGATCTCCACCGGTATCTCCGCTATCGACACCATGAACTCCATCGCCCGTGGACAGAAGATCCCTATCTTCTCCGCCGCCGGTCTTCCCCACAACGAAATCGCTGCTCAGATTTGCCGTCAAGCTGGTCTGGTCAAGCGTCCCACCAAGGATGTCCACGACGGCCACGAGGAGAACTTCTCGATTGTCTTCGCTGCCATGGGTGTTAACATGGAAACCGCCCGCTTCTTCACTCGCGACTTCGAGGAGAACGGTAGTATGGAGCGTGTCACTCTGTTCCTGAACTTGGCCAACGACCCCACCATTGAGCGTATCATTACTCCTCGTCTGGCTCTGACTACCGCCGAATACTACGCCTACCAGTTGGAGAAGCACGTTCTGGTCATCATGACTGATCTGTCGGCTTACTGTGACGCTCTGCGTGAGGTTTCCGCTGCCCGTGAGGAAGTTCCCGGACGTCGTGGTTACCCCGGTTACATGTACACGGATTTGTCGACTATTTACGAGCGTGCTGGCCGTGTTGAGGGCCGTAATGGATCCATTACTCAGATTCCCATTCTGACCATGCCTAACGATGGTATGAGAAATCCTCTTCGCCTTGATATTCATGATGATGGGGCCTCTAGAAACCGACTAACCGCTTCTCTAGATATCACCCATCCTATTCCCGATCTCACAGGTAATTGAAAAACCGATTTCATTGGTTGTATTTTGCTAATACAATTGATAATCTTGCAGGTTACATTACTGAGGGCCAAATCTTCATTGACCGTCAACTCGCCAACAAGGGTGTCTACCCTCCCATCAACGTGTTGCCTTCGCTGTCACGTCTGATGAAGTCCGCTATCGGCGAGGGCCGTACCCGCAAGGACCACTCCGATGTGTCTAACCAACTGTATGCCAAGTACGCCATCGGTCGTGATGCCGGTAAGACAAAACCTATCTTCCACCATCCATGATCTCCATTCTCACATATCTTTTCCACAACAGCCGCCATGAAGGCAGTCGTCGGTGAGGAAGCCCTTTCCTCCGAAGACAAGCTGTCCCTGGAGTTCCTCGATAAGTTCGAACGAACTTTCATCAGCCAGTCTCCATACGAGTCTCGTACGATCCAGGAATCTCTCGACATCGCCTGGAACCTTCTCCGCGTCTACCCCAAGGAGCTGCTCAACCGTATCCCCAAGCGTGTCCTGGACGAGTTCTACGCCCGCTCTGCCCGCAAGATCGCCAACAAGGATACCCGCGACAACTCGGGCGAGCAGCAGCAGAGCGGCAACCTCATCGATGCGTAAATGTAGAAGTGGCGGCAGGTGTATTTTCTGGAATTTCTCGGGTTTTATGTTATTCGCGCTCGAGGGAGATGAAAGAAGCGCGTGGGTACCTGGGGACCAAACGCTTCCTGTGGATGGCTGCATGATCATCTGTTCCCATTGCATATACTCTTCTGTGCGGTTTTATCCGTTTCCAGCTTTTTTTTCTCTTGCTTTTTATTCGCGTGTTCGTCCTGGTCTACCCTCCCAATACAAATTTTGGATCCACATTATAGATCTTTCTATTCATAACACCGATGCGGGGCTAGCCTTGATTACCAAACTACGAGGATTTGGTAAATGACGAGCCTTATAACTTTAAAGCAGCAGAGCGGGCGTTAGATCAGGCTCTTCACGGAGATGGCCAGGCCGTGGCGTTGCTAGCAGCCTCCCTCTAGCTAGAACTTCGACCTAGTTACGAGCACCAATGAAAGTATAGAGCTTGTATTTTGTAGAACCCAGTATGGACATAAGAACAGACTCCGCATAAAAATGAGGGAGAAACAAATCAGAATACACGCTTTTCTGAAACCCCCGTGCAAAATCATCTAGTAAAGAGTCTTCAAACGTCATCAAAGAAACATGAAAGGTGGGAAAAAAATATAAGGTATAAAGACACTGTACTAAATAGCCTCATACATAGAATCCGAGAGTACTGCGACCTTGAAATTCAAGGGAAGATCGGGGGAGGATTCACCGCTTAGAAACGTAGGTCCCAACCGATCTTAGGACCCAGACGGGGAAGCTCATCGGCAACGCTCTGGACATCCTTGTCACCACGACCACTCAGGTTCAGAACGATGTTCTCGCCCTTCTTCATGGTCTTGGCCAGCTGCATGACGCCCCAGACAGCGTGGGAAGACTCCAGAGCAGGAATGATACCCTCGTGCTGGGCGAGGGCGCGGAAGCCAGCAAGAGCTTGGCTGTCGTCGGCAGCGATGAAGGTGGCGCGGTCAGCATCCTTCCAGGCGCTCAGCTCGGGGCCAACACCGGGGTAGTCCAAACCGGCGGAGATGGAGTGAGTCTCGGAGATCTGGCCGTGTTCGTTCTGGAGAACGTAGGTGCGGACACCGTGGAGGACACCCTTGGAGCCACCGGACAGGGTGGCAGAGTGACGGGCAGTGTCGACACCATCACCGCCAGCCTCAACACCAACAAGCTTGACGCTGTGGTCGTTGGAGAAGGGGTAGAACATACCGACGGCGTTGCTGCCACCGCCAACGCAGGCAACAACCGCGTCGGGGAGCTTGCCGATGGCCTCCTTCATCTGCTGCTTGGTCTCGTCGCCAATAACAGACTGGAAAGTACGGACGATGGTGGGGAAGGGGTGAGGGCCGATAGCGGAACCGATGATGTAGTGGGTAGTGTCGAGCTCGACGACCCAGGCGCGGAGGGCCTCGTTGACGGCATCACGGAGAGTACGGCTGCCAGCATCAACAGCGACAACGGAAGCACCAAGCAGCTTCATGCGGAACACGTTGAGGGCCTGACGGCGGACGTCCTCGGCGCCCATGTAGACGGTACACTTCATGCCGAACTTGGCGCAGACAGTGGCAGTGGCGACACCGTGCTGGCCAGCACCGGTCTCGGCAATAATTTGAGTCTTGCCCAGACGGCGAGCGATGAGAATTTGACCCAGAGCGTTGTTAATCTTGTGACTACCGGTGTGGTTAAGGTCCTCACGCTTCAACCAGATATTGGCACCACCGACATGATCAGTCAGGCGCTGAGCCAGGTGAAGGCTGCTGGGGCGGCCCATGTAAGGGTAGTAGGAGCGGAACTCCTCCCAGAACTTGGGGTCATTGCGGGCAACGTCGAAGCCCTTCTCGAGCTCAGCCAAGCAGTCCATAAGGGACTCGGGAACATATTGACCACCGAACTCGCCAAAGCGAGATGGCTGTGCAGACGGGTCCTTGGTAACGTTCAGGGCCTCCAGTTGATCTGCCAGGCCAGGACCGGCAGGAGTGTCAGCCTCGGTAATGACCTTGGTGGGGGCAGACTCGGCATCGGGCAGGGCCTTCTGAACAGCTTCAATCACATTGACCTCACGAGTCCAAGCACCCTGGGCGTCACGCTCGCGCTTCCGGCCAGTAATGCTGGAAAGATATTCCTCAGCAGCCTTGGCGGCCTGACCAGCAGGAGCATTACCAACAACAGTGATGATCTGACTACCAATGACGACACCCTCGGCGGTGTCCTGGAGGGACAGGAAGTGCTCGCGAGTGCTCACACCAAATCCAAGAGCAGCGGGGACGTTGCCGGAGTATTCGTGAACGCGCTTCAGGAGCTCGGGAATATTGGCGCTCAGCGTGCCGGTAGCACCAGTGACACCCATGCGGGAGACGACGTAGATGAAGGAGTCGGCAATCTTGCACAGAAGCTTCATGCGAGAGTCGGAGGTTGCGGGAGCGATCAGGGGGACGTAAGAAAGACTGTTTCGGAAATTAGATGAATTAGTTACGTTTATCCAGTTCCAATTCGAATCCATCCAATTGACTTACCCAGTGCTGGCGCAGAGGTCACGGAAGCGAACGGCCTCCTCTGGGGGCAGATCGACCATGATGAAGCCATTGACACCAGCCTCCTTGCAGTCCTTAAGCAAACGCTCCTCGCCATAGCGCAGCACAGGGTTATAGTAACCCATCAGCATAAGCGGAGCCTTCAAGCCCCGGCTTCGGGCGGTGCGTACGAGCTCGAGGACTGTGGTGACAGTAACTCCGTTCTCGAGGGCCTTGGTGTTGGCCTTTTGGATGGTAGGACCATCTGCAATGGGGTCCGTGAAAGGGATACCGAGTTCAATAATATCTGTAATTCGAATTGAGTGGTTAATTTCCGATATCTATCATTTCCAAGTACCCCGCCAGCAGCAGAGTGCGAAATGACATACCAGCACCGCCATTCTCCAATCCAAGCAGGATATCAACGGCCTCTTCAGTAGTGGGGTAACCGGCAGTGATATAGGCTACCAGAGCAGCCCGGCGCTGCTCCTTGCACCTGGCAAAGGTCTCCTTAATAGCGTCCATGGCTGTGGGCGCGGAGGTGTGGTGGATCGTGGGGTAAAATGAGTGTGGCGACAAAAAGTCCTCAATGACGGTCAATTGAGGTCAAAGGTATTAATGATAGAACCGAGAGAGAGTCCTGATTGACCCAATGACTCGAGATAGCCCAATGTGCTTGAATGGCAGGACAGTATGTTTAGGGAGAGATGGTATCCGGGTGAGTCAGTCAATGGCCTTGCCTTTTTCCCCGTTTTCGCCCCGCGGGATCACGTGTGGCGATAAGATAGTGCTTAATCAGCATAGAACTGCCCGTAGGTGGCGAGGGCCGATATATCGGAGAATTTTCTCTGGTTGAATAGAGAAAGAGAGCGAGAGATTGAGAGGGAAATCGAGGATTTCAGTATGATAAATTGATTCCGAGAGACACCGGTATAGTTACCAAGAAAGAAGTAGTGAAGAAAGCGTGACGACAAGTCTAACAACGTGAGCCTTTTACAAGCAGGCTAGGGCAGCACTTGTGGATGACTCCTCCTTATGTGATATTAGCTGAATAATTTGGATCCCATGGATTACACTACTGAATGCGAGCAGATTCAATGCATCACTACAACTTATTTTCATATTCGTAGACTGAAATCCATGGACTTCATGCCTACCTCCTACCCGGGCCTCAATAGAAATGTTTATGTAATCAACAATGCAGGCCGCTGTCGGAGCAGCCCTGGACCTCGGGAGGTAGCAAGCCCTAGTGCAGAAACCTAACGACACAGGGCCTAGCTGATAACACTGAAGGAGCAATCTCACAATGGGAGCAGTGCGTGAGGCATTAGTCAAAATTATCGGAAATATTCGCAGTGTTGCGGACAGTTCCAAGACGGAGAAGACTATACCAGGCAGTTGTAGCTTGCTGCAATAACACAGCAAACAAATACAAAATACACTTGAAGATTCAAGATATGAAGAATCAGGTATGATCAGAAAACAATCGATCAGTTGGAACAAGATAAAATGACCAAGATACACAAAAAGCCCCTAGCACAAGAGGGGGCTATCTTCCCATAACGCCACAACAATGCAGTAAACAGTATAAATAACCCTCAGCTCAAAAGAAATAACAATCAACAAGATGAATCCCAAATTAATCCAAACGAGGAGAAGACAGTTCGCAGCAAGCAGGGTCCAAGAAATTCCTCGAGCGTCCAAAGACAGCTCAACGAGTCCCAAAGCCTACCCTGCACAGAACCACCGGTCCCCCGATACGCCGGGAGCGAAATGGACAAGCACAAAAGGCGAGTCCAGAACCTCCAAGATCCCAAAATCAAAAATCAGCAAAATCAAAATCAAAAATCAGAAATCCCAAAATCTATCCCAATCCGTCCTGCGAATGCATAAGGAATGACTGCAGCGCCCATGCTATGCCAAGTACTCGTACAGTAGCCCAGATAAGTAGTGTAAAAAGGAGAGGAAGCCCAAAATGCCCGGCAAATGGAGTATGCAACCCAAAAAAGGAATGAACAAGACACCGTCTAGAGAAAAACAGAACAATGCAAGATAAACAGGGTCTCAAACCGCAGTGCGACAAATATGCAAATAATAAGTTTTGGGTCGAGGTGGGCATTTCGGCATCAAATGTGTAAGGAGAGACGTGAAAATCGTTAATAAGCTGTCGACCGGGACGTCAAAGCGGAGCGCAGAAAGAATGCCTCTCCGGGGAGAGATATTCTTTCTGGATCTGCTCGAGATGCCGGCGACGACTGGGCTTTGCGTAGGGAGTGACAGGAAGGAAAATCGTATCTTCAACAGAGCAAGAGGGGGAAGTATGAAAACAGAAAGGGGAAAATAAAGATAAAAAGCAACAAACGCGAGATCGACCAGAGTTCAGAGATCAGTGACCCTGTGCTCCGTCGTGGATCGGATACACCGGGTCCATATAGCCATAGGCTGCGCTAGTCGAGGGGGTTGTGGCGCCGAGGCCATGCACCTCCCAAGATGTCCGCGGGGCTGGAGCAACCAGGCCGTGAGAATGTTGAGGTTGGCAAATGGCAGGATATGAGTACGCTCCGACGGAGGAGTACGGCTGGCTGATGGGAGGCATTACCGAACGGATATCAGGAGCGGAAGACATCGTGGCACAAGACTGATCTGGCTGCGAGACGTAGACCGGAGCAGGCAAGGCGTGGTGGTGACCGTAGGTGTTGACGGGGCCGGCGTCGGAAAGCGACTGGGGGGAACCAGCGCCATGAGGCTCGGTGCCAGAGTCAGAACCGGTGCCGTGGCTGGCGTAGTTTGTCATCGGTGTGGGCAGCACCCCTGCGGTAGATGAGTAGCTAGCGGACTGCATAAAGGTTAGTTAATCTGGAATGGTGCGGAAAATGAGAGCCATAAGTACTTACGTATTTCCCAATGATCTTTCGCAGAGCCTCAGCAAGGATGCTCCAGGGGAATACCTTGACATCCTTCTCAATGTTACGTGGCTTGGGTGCAGGGAATCCCATAATGACCTTGAAGAACTCCTCGCTGTCGGCCTTGGCCTTGGAGACGGTGAGCGGGCGGAAGCCTTCCAGGTTTCGGCGAATGCGGTTCTTCTCCTCGACAGTGAAGCGGACAGCGACCAGTGACTCGAGCAGATAGATCGTGTCAACGCTGGTGACGAAGCACTCATCTTTGCCTTCCCAGTGAATGCAGCTAATGCAGATGCTGTTGGGGGCGCGCTCCTCCGGAGTCACGGGCTTGAACTCGGCATTGATGGTGCTACCAGTCTGAGAGCGAGTGAACTGCACCAGACGGCGCTGAGACTCACGTTCCTCCGCACTCCAGTCGGCAGCCATCGAGTTCAGGTCACCGTTCAGCTTCAGGACAGCCTTGGTCGGGTACATGGCGTACGGGTTGAAGGTCGAGTTTTGACCAAGGCCGCTGGCCTGCTGCAAGGTGGAGGTGCGGATCAAGGTAGGGTTGGCAGCATTGGAAGCACGAGCTGGCGAGGGTCCCCGGTGCTGGGACATGGAATGGACCATGGCGAGGCTTTGACTCCGCATATCGGGTCCAGGCATATAAGACGGACTCCACGCTGGGGTCAGAGGGGATGGAGCACGTAGAGCCGGCTGAGAAGTGGCCGGGCCGCTCGAGTACTGAATGGGACCGACACGGGGGGAAGAGGCAGCGTGGTATGGGGTGGTGAATCCTGTCATGGCGGGCAGAGTCTGCAGGTAAGGGGAGAAAGAAGCCGAGCGGTTGTCCCGGTAGGTATAGTTGTCCTGGTGCTCAATCTTGGGCACCACTTGTGAGGCAGCAGGTCGCTTGGCCGGTGCAGGAGCAGCAACAGCATTATCCGAGTAAGAAGAGAACTTTCTCTTGCGCGACTCGGCACCGGGGGAGGGCTGCGACAGCTGTTCGTATGTATATACACCAACCTGCAAGGTAGTGGGCTGGCAGTCACTCTGGGTCTCCAGTACAACCTGGAGGGGGACCGCCACGGAGGGGGAACCAGTTGAGATGAATGATGGGGCATCAGCTGAGAGGCAGTATTGGAAGTTGTTGCCTTGGAAGCCCAAGAAGTGTGGGTTGCACTCGCACTTCTTGCTTCCAAAGACAATATACAAGGCGCCATAGGACGAGCTGTGGAGGTCGAAGGGGGACTGAATCTGCACCACTACCCGAGTACCCTCGCAGCCACGCTGGGGGCTATATGTAACAATCTCGGGAACTTGGCGAGGCCGAGTACCCATCATGGGCGACTGCGCCTCTTCGTATGAGCTAGCATATTCGTTGTTGGGGATGTACGGGACACAGTCCGAGATCTGGCTGGCCTGGTCGGCCATGGGCGAGGGGACGAGAGAAGTAGTCACGTAAGGGGATTGGCCGTATGTCGAGTACGAACCAGCATCCTGCAAAGACCGCGTGGAGGCGTAGTCTGAATCGGGGGTGTCAGTATGGGAAAGACCACCAACGTGCATCCAAAGTATGATAAACATACCGAGTACAGAGCCGGCTGCGGGCTTCTGGAAACTAGACATAGACAGAATCGGCTCAGACTTGGCCCACAGGCCGTCTGAAAATGCACCGACAAACTGTGACTCTTCAGAATCCGAGAAATCCAACGACTCGCCTAAAATTAGAGGCGTTTGGAAATCCGGGTCGAACTAGACGGGGAAACAGGAACTAGTCAGCCAGAGATTCGAGGAAACGAAACACAAGAAAGCCGCACAGGCGGGCTAGATCAGGAGAGTCGCAGAAAGCCACACCGATGATGGGGAGAAATTCAAACAAGATGAACCAGGATCAAGAGCAACACCATGCAGGCGTCCAGGAGGAGAGACGAAGGCAAAACAGAAACCGAAACAGAAACAGGAGGCTCACCAAAACACCGTGAGTCTTCGAGTAAGCCAGCTTGAAGGTGTTGCAGCGACTGCAACAAGACTGAACTCTTTGAAGTAGCGAATGACTGGGAATTTATCCACAAAAATTGACCACGCGGAGGACACGCGAAAGGGGTGCTCTCCGAGACAAGCGACAACGAGACAGAACGAGCGACGAGCTTGAAGCTTTTTGCGGTCAGGCTCACAGAGATGGCGGTACCAACGGGCCTCGAATCACCATTCAGCAATGGGCGAGGGGGCGCAAATGGGCGGCGACTAGACGATGGATGGCTGCAGCGAGAGACTGAGAAATCACGCAGTAGTCCAATGGATTCAATGGTTCATCAAGCCGAGCACGAGAATTGATTTCCACAGACTGGCGAGGTTTCGCTTTCTTTTCTCCAATTCCCGTGAGGTTTCGGGAAAGGCTTGACGTCGATTGGGCCGGGAGGCGAACTACTCCAGCAATGAGTACGAACACGTTCCAATTTCCCAGGGTCCAGGTTCCAGGCCTCTTCTTTGGGGGGTCTGATTCAGGCTTTGGGTGGGAAAGGCAGGATCACTTGGGATCCGATCAATGAGAAGCAGGCAATTGGTTCGACGGGGAGAAGCAAAGGCAGTGTGAGACCGGATCGGTGCATCAACCAGAGAGCCCTGAACCTCTCATAGACAACGAAGCCCAAAATCTGATATCTTGGGCCCAAAGAACCACCAAAGCCAAAACAGATACCCAAGACCAATGATAGAAGACAGGGGTGGCAATGAAACTTACCAGGTGAATCAAGATGAAAGACAAAATTGAATGCCCCTTCGACACTTTGACGTCGTCTGTGTGTCCTAATATGCAAGATCCGTGACGAAACGAGCTGGACGAAAACAGGAGAGTCAACAACAAACACTCTACCCGGAGATGAGATTCAATGCAATAAGATGAGATGGAAATGACGACCCTCTCTCTCAAGGGGAACCAGCACTATCGAAAATGATAGCAGACGGGGAAGTCGAGCCGGCCGGACATCAACGACGCTCATCATCTCCCAATGGCCCGTTGGCTATGATCCAACGGATTACGGTCCCGTCGAAAGGGCCCGCGACTGCAAGGAGATGGAACATCTGGAACATGATTCCTCAAAGAGGAAAAGATGCAAGGCACGAGGGGAAGGGAGTGAGACCGTGGGCGAGGGGAAGGAGGGGAAGGGGGGGGGAAGGGAGGAAGGGGGGGAAGGGGAAAAAAGGATGTAGTGTCATGCAGGTAATACAGGAGAATTAACTCTGTTTTGGCGACTTACCTGATCCTGATAGTTCAAAGTAGTGGCCCAAAGGTAGGTTCCGTCCGAGACCTTTTTAATAGATTGGATGATCCAAGGTGCTCTCAGCCGAGACAGTCGATTTCACTAATGGCTCAATAAATCGAATTCCGGAGACGAAAACAAGACGTCCCTGGCGATCTAGAACGAGTGGGAGAGCGAGAGCGAATGGATCGAGATATCTCGAGGTGTTGAAGATGGTAGTCGTATAACGTAGATTGCCCGTGCTTTTTGATACTTGTCGGGTTGTCCAACGGAACAAACGGCGTCTACACGAGAGTAGTCGACCAGTAGGGGAAATGAAAAAAAAAAAAAAATAAAAATAACAGTCGCAAACGAACTGCGACTGCGTTCGACTGGACAATCTCCGAGGCTCAGAGTCGTCCTGGCAAATGAGATATTTCCCTGACGATCCCAAGGGCGAATGATTGTCGTCGCCAAATAATTAAATATTAATGAATATTCGGGTTATAACCGGTTCCTGCGTTTTCCGTTCTTCTGGTCCTTCTTCTTCTCTTCTCTTCTTTCTTTCTTTCTTTTTTTTTCTTGGAGAATTCCGATAAGAGGATTGGTTTTCGAGGGTTCCAGTCCAGAATCTTATCTTTCAAATGTCCAAAAAAAAAATAGTTGTTGTAACGTAGCGAACGTGATTCTCGTAGCAGCAAATAGCGAGCGTAAGAGCGAACGTGGGGAGCGAATGTGTTGAGACCTTCAAGGTGTCATCATAAAAGGAGTCCTTGCAAATAAGGAAATAGTTCAAAGAGGATGGGGAGAGGAGGAGAGGAGGGGGGAAGGGAAGCGAAGCAAGGATAGCGAAGGGTTAAAAGCAAAGGCCATATACGAGCGATGATTATTATTAGCAGTCATGGTCGGGCAGGTCAGAGTGCAATTCCTCCGGACTATACTCTTCTCGGTAGGGGAACAAGTAGTGGTGACTGGAGGGGGGAAGTGTGGACAAGTGTGGACAAGTGTGGACAAAGTGTGGGCAGGGCCACTAGGGCCACGAGCTGTGGAGTCCCGGGACTCCTACGCTTCTCCCATTTGGGAAAGGTGCGAAAAATAAGAGAAAAATGAAAATTGATCCTGGATTTCCATGATTTCTGGGAATATAATTATATAATTTTTTTTTTTATGATTTTTTGGGGAACATGGGAGACCAAAATTCAAAATTCAAATATTCTTTTTTTGGGGGGGTTGGTTCCACCCTTCGCCCCCCAGCCAGTCCGACTAAACGACTAACTGACTAGCGGGAAATCGTGGCGGGGGATGCACAGAGCAACATAATATCGAGGGGACTGGGGGCACAACTCTGTCATATTATCCATCCTTTTCATATGATGATATCTACGAAGTATAGTATCTTTAATTAGCTATAGCTCACTTATTGGTATGGAAGCACGGAGTTGCCAGAACCTACTTCATACATGGTCTAGTCTATATTTGGTCGAGAGAAATACTCCGGCGATAGGGTCATAGAGTATTCTATACTTGGCAATGGTAAGAAATTCTGACCGGATGATCGAGTGACACGGTCCAGGGTTTCGGAGGTGGAATGACCGTCATCCGGCTAAACTAGACATGTACATACAGCAGACAGTATCTTAAGCATCTCTATAGTAACCTGACAACTTCCTGACAGTAATAGCTTCACCTAAGGTAGGTCCCAGTACGTCGTGAACAGGGTATATCTCGTACCTATCACAGACCATATCCCGAGTCTTGATCGCGGAGAAGTCCCGTCTCCTTAAGTACGGAGTACATAGTCTTCTGTAGTGGTACTTCTTACCTCGCCCAGCGCCTCGAAAGCCACTAGAAAACGTCGGGGTTACCGTTCCGAGGCGTCCGACCGGGCAGATCCCAAAGATCTCCTGGTCGGGCATGGCTTTCGTCTGACGGCGCCGTTGCGATTTCTTTTACTCAATCTACCTATGAATATTCTCAAGACCAAGACCGAGCAACCCTGGGACTGGCCGATCCAAAGTTATAGAATTCTATCGATCTACTCCATATGAACCTATCAGTTGGAATGGCCAAGGCAATGTCCATGGATACAAGAAATACGAAATTACGGAAGAGTAGTAGTGTAATGCGACTTAAAAAAAATCAATGGAAGAGCGTGGAAGTCAACGCGACTCGGAATAAACACCAATCTGGCGGCCTGCGCCGCGAGGAAAAGTGGAGCCCACGAAGGTTGACCGGCAGGTGGTGAAAAAAAAGAACAGGGCTGCAGGAATTTAAGGAATAGAACCATGGACGGTAACAGCATCATGGGTGAATAATGATAATAACTAGTGAACTAAATCATAAATGTATGACTTCATGAGCTAACGGCAGTATACTTTGAACTACCGAAATTATCCTCACTTATCCGGTGCAATGCCCTTTGCTAGTTTGCACACCTTGCCCAACCTCCAGGACATCTCCTAGTCATCACAGATTATTGGATGTAAGGTCAGGCACTAACCACGTAAAAAAACAACAAACACCCCCAAAGAGAAGGCAAAACGGAAAGATTGTAACGCTATCCTGGTCAACAGCTGTTCTCTCTTCTCCTACCTGTACCCAATCACCGATCTCGTTAGTCTTCCGAGGCCATCATACGGTAGGATTGGCTGCCAATCAGCAATGTCAACTTGCTGACCTGCTGGTATAATTAGCAGCCATGTCTCCCAAGCAGCTTTAGCTCCCGCCCTAAGCTGAGAGCGACCTAGCCCCTTTCATTATGTCCCGGCTGTTGTGTGCCGCTAGAAGCGTTGCTAGACCATAGCCGGGAGTACCGGAGCGTAACTGGCAAACTGCTGCTAGGTACGGAGAACATACAAGTAGGAGTTGCTTAACTCGGTTACGGTGGCCGATAAGCGCCAACTCTGGCAAGTGGCGTTTTCATACCGCCTTTAAGACCGCCTACCCTTTATACCTTACAAACTAGCCATCAATATACCCAAATAGGCAGCCCAGTCTATATTATTCGAATACCCTTTCTCTTCCTCCACCACTCATCTTCTCCATCATATTCTCCATCATCTTCTCCATCATCTTCTCCATCATCTTCTCCATCATCTTCTCCATCATCTTCTCCATCATCTTCTCCATCATCTTCTCCATCATCTTCTCCTCTGCATCTCCTTATCTACTTCTCTCTACAGCTTCTCTGCTTCAATATAACGCCTCGAATCGATCTTAACCCATTCAAAAGTAGCCCTAGAGGCTTAGGGCGGGCGAGCAAATTCGAAGAGACGCCAGCGGGTTGCTTCTCTGGTTCGGCGTAGCCAGCGAAGGGTGCGCAGGAGGATTTAGGAAGGGGGGTGCTGAATGGAAGGGGTAGTTATCATTTTCGCTGTCAATTCAAATCGCATGTAATTCGAATCAAATAATTTGTGCGCTCAAATCGATCCCTATCGAATAAGGTATGGGCCATCAAAATCGAGGCCTCTCATTGGCCAAATCAGAATTGTTCATGTGATATTGCCTGTGGGTAGCCTAAATTTTCAGGTCTTTAGGTAGCTATGTGGCTTAGAATGGTTTTCTGCCGGTGGAATTTGATAAAAACGCCACTTGCCAAAGGTGGCACTTATCGGCCACCGTACTCGGTGCTAGCTGCGAGCTACTGGTGGAGCACTAGAGGGAAACTGCCAGTGCGATTAGCCCTTGCCTGGCACTTGGGGACTTGGCGAAAGGACAGGGCGTGCTCCTTGGGTCGACTCCAAACTGGTGGAGGATGTTCCCAAAGCCAAGCCTCCCGTCTCCTCCCACGCTTTTACTCCTCCGCCCCCCAAGCCACCCTTAACGGGGCAGAAGACCCTGCATTTGCAAAGAATATTATCAATCTTAGTCAACAAGTAGTAACTAATTCTGCATTGTCTATGATTAATCATCAATTATTCATACCTGAACCTCTCGGCCACGTTCCTTTCTTTGCTCTTTATCTCCATCACTAGATACCATCCCCGTCTATCCTGATCTTTCTCAGCACCCTTTTCCCTGACGATGGACCAGTCAGTCTCCACTCACGGATCACCCTAGCCACAGTCATTGGCTCTCAAAGCCTTTCTTCCCCACTTTCATCGCCGGCTCGGCCGACCAGCGCCCTTCTTTCACTGGCCTCGTGGGTCACTACAATGCTATCTGCGGGTCATCCATTATGTATTTGATCCCTCACGCGCAGAACGCCCCCTCGAGGGAAAAAAATCTGCCATCGTGATGACCTACATCTGCGGAGTACATAGAGGACACGCAGATTTACTGCATTCTCACACGAGGTGACAGTTTCACGAGTCGTCTTTTTTTCCCTTTTTTACGACCAAGGTGCTGCGGTTTACATCACACCGATCCGAGGCTCGCTACACATCTCCCCGAATGCTCGCTAGCAGACCCCGGATATTTCCCCTTTGAGCAAGGGCATAAACCTTGACGGGGTCTGTCCTCACCTTGGGTGACCCTAATCTTCGTCCTAGCCTTACAGTACAGAGTCTATGGTACAGTAGTTAGTCAGGCCGGTTGGACTAGGAGCTAGGACTAAGTAGGTAAAAGGACAACTTCTGATTTCGTCCTTGAGGGCGTCTGATCACCAACGCATTTTGTGGCAATGGATGAGTACATATGATGAGGCCCTCTGTAGGAAATATTCTATTAATGAACCTGATCTTGTTGGGTATCCTCTCATAGAAGTATGCCTTTATGCCCAAGCATAGAATCAGATTACCGTGATGTACATACAAGCTCCCATTCGCAGTGTCGCAGGGTAGGAAACCAAAAACAAAAAAAAAAAAAAAAAAAAAAAAAACGAGAAGAAAGCTAAACATCTAAACATAGCACACCTTGCAGCTCACGGGACCCGGTGGCCTGACTTATGCAAGGGTGCAGCGACTCTGATTGGAGACTGTCCAGGCGCCCTAAACCCTCTTCGGTGCTTTCTTACCCCCAAACCTCCAACCACCTCCAACCTCCAACCTCGAAAAACCCAACCTTGCCCCACCGCACCAAACCCTGACAGGATCCCTGTCCCCTCCATCCCTGCCAACGAAACGGTATCATTCCCACTCTGCACTGTGACCCTAGCTCGTTGCTCGTTGTTCTCTGGCATCTGTAGTCTGCACCCAATTCTATTTCCAGAACGTGCGGAGCCCGGTACATCGTATAGAAGCACTGACAAGCTCTGTACTGTACCAACACGTTTTTGCTCTGTTTTTGAGTGGTCCAGGATCTCGTATTTGCCTGGAAGTTCGTATTCTGCCTATGACTAAGTAACAGCTACCGCAAATTGCAATGAACACATTATCGCGCACCGCCCAATTGCTATCCTAACGGCTCACGCCCAACTAACCCTGGTTCTGTCGATCGTGGCGGTCCCCCCAGACGGCGATCCTCGATATGAAATTACCCGAACCTCGAGTCATGCATGAACATGTAGTTACTAGTGGCTCATCTAGGGATTTTTATTAGATTATCTATGGAGGACTAGTATTAGTCTCCGTACATCTAAGAGCGATGATCATGAGGCTGTAGGCACTACAACGACACTGGTTGGTTAGTCTTACAAAGGGGCGTGTGGCTGGTGTCGATATCTCACCCGAGGCCCGAAAGTGTGTATGTACAGTACAGTAAGCGGAACAAAAAGAGAATGGAAGTTACTCCGTCCCACCCGCAAGGGTTTCGAGCATAAAGAAATCTCCTTTCCAAGATGGTCTAAACCCTAAATGAGGTCATTTGCAGGTAAGGGTCGCAGATCTCTTCGGGAAAAAAACAGACAAGCTGCAGTGGGTGACTGGCTCCCTGGCGCGATTAGCCCAATCGCATTAGACCTTAATAACTATGGTTAACTCTGTACGGCGAATATTCTCTAACTAGTAGATCTTGCGAACCAAGCTTAACGGTTCGGGTGCAGTGCCCATCACCAGCCACCACGATGCCGAGGACCCCTTTCTTGCATTCATGCAAACAAGATGAGAGAAGGACCCTGACAGGCGATGGATCCAATCTCCCTCGAATAAGGATAGGATATGTAACAACTATAGCACTACAGTAGTTGAGCTGCGTGCACCCACTCGGAGCAGCCGTCTGGTTCCAACTCCGCGATTTTGCCACGTTAAAGACGTCCACTAAGACGTCCGTAGTGGACACCAGACTATAATGCACTGAAAAGGTAGCATTTTGTGTAGTAGAATTGGTGGAATTCTGGGTCGCGGTGGAGTTTCTCGCGGTGGGCGCTGTGCAGTATCCAGGTTATTATTGTGAAGTTGTGCTGTCTGGGCCAATTCGGAGTATAGGCAAATTCCTGGAGCGGTAGTCGATCCGGTCGGTCCTTGATCCCTGGTCCTTAGTGCTAGGCTCCTTTATTCCAGTTGACTACGGCAATAGTAATCCTGCGCTACCTGCGCTTCTCGGTCGTCGGGTTAAAGCGACCGGTGGATCGTAATGATCAGCGAAATCCGTCGCGCAAAGCTTGGGATCTTTTCGATCGCCAATCGCTGGCTATAGAGGGTTAGTATGAGTCCCCAGCTCTTCCACCCCTTCACAACGGTCACTCTCCGTTCAAGACTCCGTAGGACCTTGCCTCTTTGGGGTGATGGTCAAATAACTGTCCGTTTTGGTAGCTGTTGCGATCGATCCTCTTCCTGAATACAGTAATACTTAGTTTAGATTGAACCTTCATCTCCGGCAATCAACTCCCAACCACCCCTCCCGGCAAGGAGAGAAGGCCGATTGATGACAGCCCCCTCGGTATCAGAACCCATCCCTTGGAAATGTAATTTGATTAGTCCGTGACAAGGTCGACCAATTGATTGGGACGAGTACACAGTTAGCAAGTTGGTGTTTGATCTCCAAGCTAGAGCCTAGAGAGACCCATCCCGCGGTTCCAAGGGCGTTTGTTCTTTCCCCCTTATGATCGGCCAATCCTCGGGGCTTGAGCTTTACCCACCAACCAACCAACCGCACCAAACAACAGAAAAAAAGCCTCCCCGAGAAAACTCCCTTCAAACAACTAACGTTATTTCAAAATCGCCCTTGCGCTCGCGATTCACGTTATCATTCCCCCAGGCACGAAAATATCCCGATTCGCCCGGCTCATACAGGACCCAGGTTCCGCTGGCACCTCCCGCTGGTCAAGACAATCAGACTGGATGAAAAATCAAAGGGAAGAGCAGGAAAAGAAGGCAGCAGACCCACTCGTCCAGCTTGGTACAATTCTTTCAGGATTTCGGAGCTCCAACCTTCTTAGAAGTTTCTCCGGACTGATAGTGCGGTGTGGTGTGCTTGTTCCTGAATTAGGGCTAATATTGAGTACGGAGGCTATTTTTTCTCTGTACCTTTTCACGTAGTTGAGTAGAGGAGCAGTTGGTGAGTTATTCAATAATAGCAGATAGCTCTAATTGAGGATCCTGCCTAATCGTTACAAATATACGGCGACTCCGGATTAGCATTATTGTTAGCAGAGGCTCCACCCAGTGGCACCCACAAGGCTAGTCTTTGGCACTATTGCCATGCCTGCTAACTTAATTTCGTGGTTTGCTGCAAGTCAATATGTACAGCAATTATTGTATGCATTATTTCGTGCTTTGCAGGCACGGGGGAAAGACTAATAAGATTATATAGTGGTAAAAATCGAGATGGCTGGGACGTACCATCTATGAAGTAGTCATCTACTTTGTACCTGCATTTTGCCCACTATGCAGGTACAAGTCTATCAAGAAGCTGCTAATTATTAGGGTTCCAAGGGGAGATCAATCTTAATTTTAATCCCAATACGGAGTAGTATTTCCCAAGGGTCAACATCCTCCTCGACGGGAGCCTTGCATCGAAATCCGAATGGGAGAGTGGCGGCTACAGTAATCAGACTGAAACCATGATCTACCCTGGCAAGGACCCTTACTGCTTTTGTACCCGAATCAAGCGACAAGATCGTGGTCCGTGATTCTCATTGATTGCTGCCTTCGTCTCGAGGGGTGATGGGAGGAATGTGAGAATTCTGCAGCACTGATTGACCGTAACTTGCGGGCTGTATGCCTTTCGTAATATGCGCACAACCATCTTTGGCACGCAGTGGATCCCCCAACATCATCTTCGAGGCTAGTGGTTCTACTTAGTAGTTACTCAGCTAAACCTTACAGTTCATGATACTTCTATTGAATTTGAGATTGGGGGCCTTGGGCTTTGCCTCACTGGTGGCCTAGTGAGCAAAGTAGCCAGCTCATCTGGAAAATGGGACGATGTGGGAGCATACCTTTCCAGGTTTCGAGGTTTCTGAAATTAGTATCCTAGTTGCATTGATCGTGATCATGTACGAAACGGACCATCTGTGCCTTGACCACTCAGGGTGTCAGATGTGCTCGCGTGGTCATTGCGGGACTCGGACGCTGGTGGTCACCTCCACACTTCAATGCACCGTCTGATACAGGTAGGTCATTCGGAGAAACGTCGTAGATATATGTGCTCATAGATTCATGTCTGTCATCCTCTCTAGGTAAAGCTCCTTCCTTGTCCAATTAGTGCTAGCTTTGCTGGGTAAGCTAAAAATTACTTCTTTAGGAAAGGACCGCAATGGCCTCAAGCCACAACTACATAATAGTCCCATCAACCGGGCGACTTCCGGTTGATTACAGATACGCCACCTACCTTGTCCAAAACTTAGTTTGGGATTGTCGATATTGATAATTTGATATAGCCAGCTTTAAGCTAGTATGGAGTACGGAGTACGGCAAGAGATTAGGTATTGCGTGACATGGCCCGCCCGATGAATCATTCTGGCAGTTGCGGTGAACTCGGAACTTGTTTGATGGTTTCACCTGCCTCTATAGTCAAGGAAAGAGCAGAGCTATTGTTAACCCTGCATGCCATAACAGGCTTATCACCCGATCAATAGCTCGAATGATACCGCAATACTACATGGGCAAGGAGCTTCCATCAATGCCACCAGCTCAGCCCGGGAATGGCGATTCTCCATCGCACGGCCATTAACTGACTTCCCGAATTGTCCATACGCCCGTTTTCGTACCTGAATTATGGCCGCACCTTGTCGGCGTTTAAGTGTTTCGCCGAGAGCAAGGTTATAGGAAAGGTTTCACCGCCACAGCTCTCGAGATATACTTGGAGATACGATTATTCAGGGCGATTCAGCTCGTGGGCCGGGCGCCACTCGCTTCAACAGCGACGATCCCATCCATATCCTGGTTAGAGGCTAGAAAGAAAGGTGCACATCATGCTCAAAGCGTGGACTAGCTAATTAGTGGGAACGGTGGTGCCAGAAAAGACACTACCGCCCACATGGAGCTCCTCTTCTGTAAGTAAGTACTCCATACAATGGTATATGGCTCGATAGTTAAATACTCTGTGTGGATCTTAGCTTTAATTGGGGAGGGGCACGCTACCACGAAGTTAAAGAAGTTAAAATAAGTGGCAGCCTGCGGCCGTGGCCCGTAAACATATCGACCTTCCTTATAGAGCGTGTATAATTATGGTTGGAGGACGAATGTGGATAGCTCAGGGGGACTGAGACAGAAATCCTCGGTCCGTGCGATTCTATTTCCTAAAGGCAGAAAATTAGAAATAGACTAGGCCAATTGTGAGATGGTGGGTATAAACTAATTGGTTCCAGAAGGTGTCGATTTGATTTGGGAGCGGGCAACAACCACGCTTTCGATGATGCATAGTTTGACATCACTCAAGTGCAGTATCTGTGGATAGAGTACGGAGTTGACATCTTACGATGCTGGCAGTTGCTTTAGGAAAATTGCTGAGGCCTCCACTTGATATGCCGGTGGTTGAGGTAGGGTAACATCGGCACACTGTTGATCGGCACCTATAGTTAACCTATGCGGATGAGCATAGGTCCCGTCAGGATATATATCCCTGCAGCCGCTATAACAACTTGCGGAGAAAGTTCACCCCAAGAAACTGTCCCCAAACGACACTAACAAAGCCAAACTAATTACCCGACCGTACAATTTGATAGAAATTTCCGACTTCTAGAAAACCAGACGCAATAAAAGCAAGAAATAAACTTTCATACAGTATTCTGCCGGATTGATAAACCTTCAATCAGTAGTAAGGTTCGCGATCGGCTTCGATCGGCCGCGCTTGAAACCTCCGCCGAGTTACGACCGTTTCAACCCAGTTCAACCAACCTCTTTAACCTCCCTTCAACCGTCTTTTGCGCCGAAGTTCCCCCAAAAGGAGAAAATAAGCTAGATCTCCGTGATCGACTTCCAATTCAAGTTTCCAACCAGGATTTCCCAGTCGAGACGCACCTATAGAAAACAAGTCTTACGCGAACTACCGTCTGGAGAAATCGCTCTGCCGTCTCGCCGATCCCTCAATCAATCGCCGACATTGACCATCCCTCCTCCGATTCATTCAATCTCCTGGAAGCTCCAACCAAGGAACTTGCATTGTGATTGCCGCCCTAAACGGTATCGATGGGAGATGCGGTTCCGCACTCCCACGGTACTTCCCATCTTTTCAACGCCCAAAGATCGCCCCTAAAGATCGATAAGAGACGGTACGATGTTCTCCCGCACAGCCAGAACGTGGTAGAGCAGATTTCCGCCTTCCAGTTCCACAAGTAAAAAACCAAGCTAAGTTAGCTAACCGATCCCCCTGGTGGAGACGCAAATCGTCCACAGCAAATGGAGAGGACCAATTCCAATTCTTTTTTGCCTGTCGGGACCTCGGGATGCAAATCTACTCCGGAGTCCGTCCTTTAACGCACGCTACTCTGTCCACGGTGTGCGCTATTACAATTGCCCAATGGCGGCGTTTACTCTGGAGGTCCTTTCCATGGCAGGCTCTCCTATGATCCTATCACATCAAATTTGGTTTGGCTCCTTCTCCATCACCATCGGACCCGAGCATCCACAACCCACTTTTTGTTTTCCTTCTTTCCTTTCTCCTCTCGGACCCTGACTAACAACAATAATAGCAATTGACTTGGGACTCGAGTCGGGAGGACTCTCAAAGGCAACCACCTCCCATTCCCTACAGGCCTGTAGGCTACAAGAAGCATGGAGTGGTGGAACGGTGATCGATTGACCCTCTTTCTGGAGCCCGCATTATGCACTGTCCAAGTTGTCGTTGCCAAGTTCATTGAACCTTTCTGCCAAGGCAGGCAGCAGTCCCAGTCTCCCAGACTGCTTCCGTCTCGCGCCCCGTTTTACCTTTCAATCTTGCGGAGGTTTCTACGGGACGA
The DNA here is from genome assembly GCA_037043885.1 of Penicillium goetzii. Taxonomy (NCBI): domain Eukaryota; kingdom Fungi; phylum Ascomycota; class Eurotiomycetes; order Eurotiales; family Aspergillaceae; genus Penicillium; species Penicillium goetzii. The sequence goes on from JAWLST010000001.1 coordinate 885,952, forward strand.
ATTTGGTGCCAAGTCCGTGATTGAACCTCGGCTTTGACAGCTCGAAGAATATTCATAGCAAAGCCTGATCACAACGGCTAAACATTGCGCAGCTCGCACGGCCGCTCTGCTGCGAAGTACTAATCCGGTAGCAGTGTTTTAGCTCTTTGTTCAAGCGGGATTCTTATAGGCTATATCCTTGCTTTAAAGTTTAAGCAGAGGTCAGAACGACGAAGCGAGCACACTAGATGGAAAATGGAGAACGAGGGACCAAAAATCCCAAAAAGGGGAGCGATTGGACGCAGGACCCTCGCCTAAACGGTATATTCGGATAAGGGACTACTACTGTATCTCCCATCAGTAGTACTCCGTACAGATCGTGAATAATTTATCGCAAACTATAAAAGCAACCATCAAAGCCAAACGCGAAGGCTTCGGAACCTAACCGAGCCGGGACGAATCGGGGACCCTGAATCAGGGACCCTGAATGGGACCCACGATTGACTGTGGCTTATTATTGGGCTTCATCATGCTCTTCTTCCGGATAACCCTAAGTTCGGCACGGGGTATGTACACTACAGTACTTGCTGGAGTAAGTACATGCGGTAACCTATAATAGGTCAGCATGAGTTCATCATGACTAAGTGGTTGACAGTTCACCAGTCGCCTGCAAAATTATGCAAAGCGCAAGGCCAAGCTGGCTCGGGTCGCCGTCTGTCTCACTCGATACCCTTTTAGGGATAAGGGGACAGACGGCCAGGGCAAGCTTATGTAGATCTATTCTTAGCCGATGGGAACAAACTCAAACAATTCTTTCTTTAGCCGGATATCTGGGGACATTTTGGCAGGATCGCCTGTAACGGTGACAGTTGATGGTCTCAGTTTTGGGCCGTGTGTTTTTGCGGGTTCTGAGGCATGATTAGCTAGTGATCCTTCAATCGGTAGTTCGAGAATAGCTTAGGACTAAGTCAAGTTACTCGACAGCGTAACGTTGCCCAATAATAATAACCTGGCCTAGCGGGTTCCCCCTTATTTTTTGGCAGGATAATTTGAGCTGAGCTGGACACATGTGGAAGCTAAGCATGCTGGGCATGCTGGGCTGGCCTGATCGAAGTGGCCCTACACGAATAAGATGTGGTTATAGCGATGACGATGCACGTTGAGGCTGTGCATCCTAGCCTGATCTTTTGGCTTTCTAGCGGTCTGAAGCTTTATATTTTCTTTTTTTGTTTGGATTGAATTTGGAGCCGATGTAACAGTAACAGCTTATCTGGGGCGATCTATCTGCCGAAAAGAAACGTGAGCTACACTAGCTGAGCCTATGTGAGCTACCGACCGGCAAAAGACGTCGCGGGTGGCCGTATACTTGGACACCGACAATAATGTGAGCTGGAAGTTACAGGAACCAGTGGGGATTGAAGCGGTATGCAAACTGTTGAAGTCCCTATGGGGCGCCTAAGGATATCTGCCTTATACATGTCAAGCTGAAATGAAGCAAGGATTGCCGCTGACCGAGAGAAAAAGAAAAACAAATGCCGGACGATGACCGCCATGCGTAACCCGAACAGAAGACGCCGTATCCTGCCTTCCCCCCCAGATGACGCCGGTATCCCATGAATGCCCGACTCCTTTGTTGCCATGACCGAAACTCCGAAAGAAATACCAGACCGAGAGAAAGAGAGAGGGAAAAGTCGATTAGAAGATGGTAGAGCTCATCTCGACCGAGCGGCCATAGCAGATGGGGTAGAGCTTCGACCAGAATGCGTACTTGTCTGGTCGATTGTCCTTCTCCTCAACTAGCCATCTCGCAAAGGGTGTTTCAGTTTGGAATGGGTTGGGGCTTCGATATGCCGCTACCTGTTGTATGTGTGAGAACCGCCAGAAACGCGAAGTCCGAATTCTCTCAAACTCGACACACTGGCAGACGTCTGGGAGATGAGAAAGCTCTTCCTTACCTCTTCATATCGGAGGATTGCCTGATAGTATCGGTCCGACAGACCGAGCTTTTTCACGGTGTCTTCCCGAACCTGCTTCGCGGCATTGACATACGCGCACGAGATAAACTCGTGTTCAGCAGCATTGTCCTGGCCAATGGCGGTTCCTTCGGCCATTTTCTGGCGCTGACGAGCGTGAGCAACCTCGATGAGACGCGTCAAGATGTCCGCCTCCCAGGTTTCGAACAGTGGGTGATGGAATTCCTTGATGTGCCGCTGGAGAAGCAAGAGCTCGCGCTGGAGCCGGGCTGTGTTAACCTTCAGCTTTGCAAGACGGCGTTCAAGATGCTCGTTGGACATGCGTAGGGCTGCTTGGGTAGAGCTCTAGATGCTCGAAGTTAGTATATAACACTATACGATCACGTTGGCGATGCTTGTGATACATACCAGGTTTTCCCCTTCAAACCAGGCGTGAGGATTGTATGGTGGGTTGACAAGACTGCCGGCCATCAATGACGTAGAACCAGTACCTTTAGACTGCAAACGGGATGATTTCCCCGGAGCAGGCTTGTTCGTGGTGCTCATGATGCAGTGGGGTCTGTTAGAAATGGGTGGAGCGAGCGCTGGTAATTATATTAACAACCGGGATCAAATGCAGCCTGCTCTTTGTGATGAAAGGTCTGGATGGGCCAGCGTGAGCGGTGAGTGATGATTTTAATGGGAAGATGAGGATGAACGAAGTATAGAAGGCACGATGGCAAGATTGAAGGTAAAGGACGGAATTGGAAGGCGCGATACTCGTTGGCACCCGCCAAACTCAACTCGCAACCTCCTCGGTTTTCATGGAATGCATCTCCATCTTCATTTGTCTCATCAATGGGTCATAATCTTATTCTGCTAGAATTACAGCTTGCTGCCTGGGTGGTTCCCAAATTCAACAACCAATTTTCCGAATTGCGTGCCCTGCTTCATGTCCTCGAAGAGTCCATCGATGGCGGCAAGGTCATCGATGTCGGTCCTCAGCACTCGCGACACAACGGGTTGAATCTTGTTGGCGGCCACAAAGTGGACCATTTCCTTGAACTCCTTGCGCGAGCCCATTGTGGAACCACGGACATCAATGTTCTTCATCACAGTCTGCATTGTGAATGGCATCTTTGGGGAGACGGTCATGCCGTAGACGGAGAGAACACCACCAGCCTATTCACGATTGTCAGTTGCTGCTATCGAGGAATATAGTTGCTCGCAAGCATTGTTCTCGCATGATCAGTCACTTACCTTGAGCAACCGAGCAGCCTTCTCAATCGAATCGCCGCCGGCGCCGTCGATGATGGCATCAAAGTTCTTCTTGCCAGACGGAAGCATACCCAGCAGCTTTTTATCCCATCCTTCCTCTTTATAACTCACGCCGCCGGCAGCGCCAAGCTCAACCGCCTTCTGGATCTTCTCCTGGCTTGAGCTAGTCACGAAGACATGGGCTCCGCGAGCAACCGCAAATTGAAGCACCATCAATGCAACACCACCGCCAATACCGGTGATCAAAATGGCAGCGCCGTCCTTGGAGTTCCTCTCGCCAGCCTTGGAGACCAACGCTCGCCATCCAGTCAATCCTGTCAGGGGCAGGGCCGCAGCCTCCGCATCGGAGAGGTGGGCGGGTGCCTCTTCGACCTCCGACTCATCAATGGTGATGTACTCTTGCAGAGTCCCCTTGTCATATGACTTGGTGCCTCCCATAATCCGGAATCCAGTTGCCTCCTCCGGCCCATCGGGACAGTCTTTCCAGCCAACGCCCGGGTTCAGAATGACGCGTTTGCCCTGCCATTTGTCGGCATTGGACACGTTGGGGCCGGCACCGACCACGACACCGACACCGTCTGCGAGGAGGGGAACATCGAATGTTACGCCGGGGTATAGGTGCTGGCGGAGGAAGAGGTCGCGGTGGTTGAGGGAGGCAGCGGTCAGCTTCACGAGGAGCTCTCGCCCTTGCGGGGAAGGCTGGGGGAGGGTGCGCAAGGTGAGCGGATAGTAGACCTGGCCCGGCTTGCCAGGCTTGCCATCAATGGTTGAGATGTATACGGCCTTGGACATTTTGATCTCTCTCGATGTCGAGGTGTCTTTGCGCAAGTTGAGAGGATCAATGAAGCTCCTTATTGTTGGTTCGTGCGGGGATGCTTGATCTTATCGATAACCGAGGCCCAGTGATAATGACAAAATCACAGTCAAGCACTGGCAAGAGTAAATTATGAATCTAATACACTGGAATTGCTGAGCTAGTCTAAGAAGACCTTTGTATCTGTTCCAAGGTTGAGTGGCATAGCCCAGACTTTTATGTTTAATCGAACGTGGGAGCTCCCCGTTGCGTGTTCCGCGGGACCTCGGCCCACGGACGTGAGGAATGGTCGACATTAGTAATTCTTATTTGGGGATCAGCAACATCCCTGTCTCCAATTTGGGGTACCTCAAGCTATTTGCAGGGTAGATTAGGTTTGTGTCTCAAGGACTAGATATTCATCGTAGAATAGGGCACATGTTTGAGGACCACCACTATCTGACTGGAGGGTCCCCGCCCGCTTGCTAGGCAGAGCATAGAACATGGCCCGCGTACAACAATAGATGATACAACAACAATCCTCACAGACGGTCCGCTGAGACCAACCTCCAGTTCATTCGAGGTTGAGGTGGTGATAGATACAGAGCATAGAATTTGCTTTCATTAGGTGCTCAGGATCTTTTCGGACAGAGGATCTGCGAACATATATCGGGACGGGATCTATCCATGACAAGTTGACGAGCATCTCCATCTCTATACTTCGGCTACATCCAGCCAGATTTCTCTCCGAAGTGTGCTAGATTCAAAGATATATCGTCTGAGGTAGGATCTCGGCTCAGAATGACATGGATTATCTACCGGAAGATCGAAACAAGAGGGCTACCACGAACTTTGAGAAGCCAAAGAGGTAAATACCGAGCTGACGTAGTCCGGTTTTTGCTACCTAGTGTTTCAAAGAAGTGCTCTTGAATAATGACCTAGAATGGCCTTATCTCAGAATGATTGTGGACAAGCGCAAATGGTGAAAAAGATTACGACGCCCTGACCAAAAAGAAAAGAACATGCAGATACTTCTAGGTACGACAACCAGCTTGGAACACTATAGATGAAGACCGATGGATGCTCGGCAAGACGGAGGTATCAGATTATTCTAGATGAGCATTTCGTTGTAGAGCTGGCTTGGTTAAAACATTCAAGAGAACAATGAACTCCATTCCTTTCTATGGCTGATACGGCTATCAGATGATCTCCTCCTTTCACTTCCCCCATGCACATTTACCGAGACCCCAACTCTCTTGTTCCAGCAGCAAAGCCTAGGTGACATTCTACCGCAGTATATAAAACACAGGATGCCCCCAGCAGCACTCATTACAGAACTGCCAATCACTCGGCACCTCATACTCAAGCTTCTCACCCGCAGTCTGAGTTTCCACGTCGCTCTCCGAGCTCGTATCATCGACATCGTCATTCGTCGTGTCAGAGGACGAGTCGCTCGTGTACCGGCGGTGTCGACGGTGTCTGCGACGTCGGTGGCGATGAGGTCGGACTTCCTCGGGTTCTGTCGAATGCTTGCGATTTCCCTTTCGATGTTTTTCAGGGCTCATAGACCGAGATGGCTGCTCCTGAGCAGGCTCGACATGCACAAAGCCACAGCGGCAAGGTACCCGGGGATCAACAGGAACAGAATGAGCCGCAGAGGAGTGCGGGTGATGCTCATAGATGTATTTGGTCCGCACGGGATCCTCTTTGGTTGCCTCGACGGGCTGGGGAGGACCAGTGGAGACAGGCCGATGAGCTGACTGATAACATTCAGGGCAGTGGCAATTGAAGGCCGCCTTGAATGTGTAATGATCGGGATGTGCTGAATAGTCATGGTGGTGGTGATGGTGACAAGGATGGTGGGCAGACCATGGAACATGCACGTTGGTACTCCAGTTGGATTCGGCATCACTGTCACGTTGGCGGGGCAGCTCAACAGGCTTCGGTGCCTTCCGATGATGCTTGGTCGAATGCTTGTGTGCCTCTGGCAGATGCTCTGGTTCAAGCTCGGGCTCTCGCTTTGAGGACACTCGGTGGGTATGGGTGTGACGTGGATGCGGTGGGACCGAAGTCGAACTATCTGAACCATCGCCGGCTGAAGAATGGTTCTTGGTCTTGCGCGCCTGCTCTCGTGCCGCGTAGGCACGCCGTTCAGCGGGAGGTGTTGTGGGGGAGGAGCATCGAGTAGTACGTCCTCTCATAGTGTAAGAAGTGCCATCTTGTACATTGATCAAGACGGGATGAGGGTGCCCATTGCGGAGACGCCCGTTGAAGGCGCGTATGCCTCTGCCTGGGCCGAAGAACCCAGGGTATGGATGCTGCGCTGGAGGCATTATCAATGGATGGAGAGGTCTTTGGTTCCGTGAACTATACGACTAGATACGGTAAGATTCGAGAAGGTCAAACAGTCTCTGCTGGGAATAAGGGCGAAATGATAAAAGAGGAAACTGCCTTGTCAGTGAGACGAATAGAGCAAAGAGCTTAGACGAGAAAAGCTGTAGTAAAGAATTCCAAAATCTACCAAAGGACGAAGATCGGAGGGAGCGAATGGAGATGTGTTATGTATTCTCGGATCTATAGAGACTCACACAGAGCCCCTCATCTCGTTTGCAAGCTAAGACCATGAGTGACACCCCGGACAAAGAATGAGTATAAAGCATTGTCATCGGGCAGGCACTCGCAGCAGCCAGAGTTCTAGAGTTTTAGAGTTTGAGCAAACCTGTGCGTTTAGGGAAGATCACCGATGTCAACAAAGAAAGTCTCTGCAAGAAAACAGATCAAAAAAAGAATGACATTCTGATTCTAGCCATGAGGTCCAATTCCAGGCCAGACTTGAACAGCAGAGACCAGAGGGATGACTCAGGTTCAATGGAATCCTATGCTAGACAAAGAACAGATGCAACATTCGGGGCGGGTGGTGGCTGGGGGGTTTGGAGAGGAGAGGAGAGGATGAGAAAGGGATAAAGCGAATATGCACGTATCCCTCTCTCCCCTCCCACCATGTCTGTTTGATTGTTTGACGCGGGGGAGGGATCATTCCTTTAATTGCTGTGTTTGTGTGCGTTGTAGCCAACATTATCGGTGTGCAGCAAGGGCGAACAGCATTCAAAGGCGCAAAAGGTCAAGAGGCAGCACGACACGTCCAAAATAGGGCCAATCCAAGCCAACTTTAACCGTTTGAAAGCACTCGTGGCCTCCAATGATAGGCAGGATGTGGGTTTAGCTAGATAGACGTGTATCATAAGTATTGCCACACCCACAGCTTGCGGGAACCAAGCCACCGGATGCATAGATGCCAGTCGACATCATCGTTTGGAGCTCTTTGAGAACGGGCGTCTAGGGAGGGGCAATCAGTCAGGACGATGGAGAGGACTGTTTTGAAAATATCAGGCGACTCGTATTGTCAGTTTGTCTCAGTTGGATATTCCTTCTTCGGGATTTATCTCGTCGCGAGGAGGAGCATCCTCAGAGTGATGATGTGTGTGGTGTGGGAGGTTTGTGTAGTCACGACTCGGTGGGCTCTCCTGCAAGTGTGGCAGGGGTCATTTTGGTTTTCTGATTACCGTTGTATTATACCCTCTTTACGTAGGAACGGGGACCACCTCTCACGCGACCTTTGTAATTAATACACGGTATTTCCGCCTCGGCGCGCCTATTGCCACACCCCCGCTAATTCCATTTTTTGCTCTGGAGAAACCCAAGCGAAATCGAGTTTCGATCTCTTCTTTCTTGTCGTGACCTTTTTAGTCTGGCGCTCGCATTCTTCTACATACACAACAACTCACTTCCTCCTCTAACTCCTTCCTCGAGCTCTTCGATTTGAACTAGCGTTCTGCTACCTCATCTCTCACCCCGCACACCTTTTCAGGCCTCGTCTCTCGTGTTTTGCGTTCTCATCTCCGTTCGCATCACACATCTCGCACTTCCGCCACTTTCAAAGTCTCGCGACACGAACTCTTCCTCAACATCGGTTGTTTTGTGGGCGATCTCGATCTGTCCATTTTAACCTCGTTACCATAATGCCTACACCACTTCCTTCGAGTTTTGCTTCGGCTGCCGCTGGTAACACCCAGGACGCCAGTCGGAGAGGGGATGGCAGCACCGGTGGAGAATGGTATGCTCTCAAAGGACGCCCTGTCCACCTCAAGTCGGGCACCGAGTCACCGCACCGACACTGCTCGGTGTCTCTCTGGCCGCCTCGTGGTCCCTCAATTAGTCGCAAGTGGGAGATCCAATGCTAACCTTGAACCCACTCTGTAGGTCGCGATCCCGTATGAACGGAGCTACGCAGACCTTCCGGCGCCCCTCGGTGGCTACCAACCCTTCGCACACTCGCGACAGTAGCCAACTTGCTTCCGCCTCGACACCTACTGCCTCCGGGGCCTATGTCCCTCCCCACGTGAGCTCAAATACCATGTCTAGTGTGCTGCGCAACGGCGATGCCCGATACTCCAAGGAGCAACTCCTAGAATTGTATAAGGCGCAACGGGAGGCCGGCTCTTTGAGCAAGCATGTGGAGGATTACTTTGTGGCTGACTGGGACCCTCACACTGTCTCGGCTCCCATGAATGGGGCGTGGGGAAAGCGGGATGACCACAAGACCTCCGCAGGCCCCGAGGTGTGTTGGGATCATGGCGGCCAGGCCGAGCCCTTGGGACTGACTGATATGTCCGACGGGGAAAAGGAGGTTCGTTTCATCCGTAGCGCTGGTTGAGAACACGCAACGTATGTGCTGGGTTCGGATTGCTAAAAATTAGGTTCTCTTGCAGTTGTTCTCCGCTTCGGTCAATTCCCCTCTCAAGCCGCCACCAACAAACGCCGGCAAGGAGAATGCAGGCACAGGCACCACAGGTCGCAAATCGTCGATTTCCTACACCCAGGGCCACATCAATAACTACAACACCTCTTCCCCGAACGCTGCCCGCCCGGGCGCCCGCCGCCGCGAGACTGGGGACTCTGTGGGCAATCCCATGTCACCTACCGGCACCAACACTCGTTTCTTCCGCGACGAAGCCAATACTTCTACCCCTCCTCCGGCCCTTCTTCGTCGCAAGACCGATTTCCGCGAACCGAATGCCAAGGATGATAAGCCAAAGGAAGGTGGCGTTGAAGCCGCTTCTCCTTTTGGTAGTCTGAAGCGCAGCTCCACCAATCCTTTGAACACGGCCATCAGCGGACCTGGCTCGCCCTGGGGCTCTGCATCGGCTTCACACAATGCCAACTTCTCCCCGATGGGTGCCTTTGGTGCCTTCTCGCTGGGCTCGAACACTGCGCAGACCCCCACCACGGAAAAGAAAGCTGGGTTCGGGAGTCTTCGTGGAGAAAGCAGGTTCAAGGACCTGCTCTCCAAGGAGGGTGCGGAGGATATTGCAGGCTCGGCGAAGGACAAGTCTCTGGGCAACCTTGAGCGACTCACTGAAAAAGATAGTGATAAGCGCGCGCAATCCCCATGGGGAGATGCTGTCAAAACGCGTGCGAGCCGAAGCGAGACCAATCCGTTCGACGAACCTCGTAGCGGCAGTGCTGCGCTTGGCGGATCCCAGGACGTTGAAGCTCCGTCTCAGGCTGATCTTGGATTCGGCGCCTTTGGCATGACTTCGAGCATTCCTGGTTTCCGTGAGCTGATGCAGAGTCAAGAGAATTCTCGGAACCCGACTCCTAGCCTCCTCCAGGGACATGAGCCAACCAGCCCGACCAACACAAACCCCTACCAAAGCCCTCACGGTGATCGGACTGTGGCAGATGCGGAGGATGTCGACACTGATGGTTCGGATATTCAGCACCCGCAGCACCCTGGCCTTAGCGGTCTGCGCGATCCATCCAACCCATTCGGATCGATGAGACGGGTCGGTTCGGGCATGGATCTTCCCACCATTGACCGCAGCCAAAACTCCAGCGTCAACGCGAATCGGAACTTCTCTGGTCTCGGTGGCCTGGGCGGTCTCTCGGGTCTCGGTGGACCGTCTGGTTGGCCGTCTAGCGATGCCATTGGCACCCCAACCCGTGAGCGTTCAGCGTTCGTAGGTGGCTTTGGTGATCCTATCTTTGGCTCCATGGGCGGGTTGCAGTCTCCTAGCCTGTCTACGCTTGGAGGTGGCGGTCTCTTCAGCCCGCATACCGGCCTCTCTGGTACCGCTAGCATCGGTCGCTCGAGCAAGCTGGGTGCGCTCTTCTCTGGAATGGCAGAGGAGCCAGGCCGTTCAGACTCCGTGGGATTGGAGCAGGGTGATGCCCAGCAAGCTGAGAGGGCCGGACAAGCAAGCAAGCCTGGCTCGAACTCTGCTTCCCAGACCCCTGTCTCTGCTGTCGGCTCTATCCCTGCTAACCTCACCCACGACCCAACCCAGGCTCCTACTCCTGGTGGATCTATCTCTGCTGCCCAACAACGAACCATGGTCATGCCGGATCGGATGCGCTGGATCTACCGCGATCCGCAGGGTAACATTCAAGGCCCCTGGACTGGTCTAGAGATGCACGACTGGTTCAAGGCTGGATTCTTCAGCCCCGATTTGCAAATCAAGAAACTGGAGGATGGGGAGTTTGAGCCACTGGCTCAGCTGGTTCGTCGTATTGGCAACTCGCGCGAGCCCTTCCTTGTGCCCCAAATTGGCATCCCCCATGGCCCCGAGCCTGCGCCCGGTCAGTGGCAGAACACCAACCAGGGCTCGGCTCAGCCTCCGTTCCCCGGCAGCTTCCCCAGCTTCGGTACTACCCTGACCGCGGAGCAGCAAAATGCGCTCGAGCGACGGAAGCAGGAGGAGCAGTATCTGATGGCCCGACAGAAAGAGCATCTTGCTCAGCAGCAGGCTATCATGAAGCAGATGCAGGTTCCTGGCGCACCTCCGTCTCTGCAGCCCCAGCTCCAGCATCAATCCAGTGCCCATAGTCTTCATAGCCAGCCCAGCTTCGGTAGCATCACCTCTCCCGCTGCTTACCAGCCTTCCCCGATCCAAGCTCCCATTCAAGGACAGCAGCAATCCCAGGGCATGCCCGGTTTCTTTGATGCCGCTGCCTCCCTTCGACAGGGCGCTCTACCCAATGTTCTTCCCGGGATGCTTGGAACTGAGCTTGGTAGCCAAGATCAACTTCCTGCCCTTCTTGAGCGTTTGAATGTCGGTCGCCAGGATCCGTTTGCATTCGGCGCCGCTGGCTCGTTCTCTGCACGCCAGCCGGACAGCTTCCTCCACTCCCAACAGGTGGCGTCTATGCTCCAGGACCGCGCTCAACTGCAGCAGGAGCAGGAAGATTTCGACAAGGCCAACGCCAATGACCCCTTCGACCAGGAGGCTCGTGAGGAGCGCCTGCGCCAGTTCCATGCCCTGAGAGCTCAGGAGGGAGAGCTGGGTATGCGCACCGCCGACGGACTGCCTACTCACCCTGCCGCTGCTCTGGAGCACGAGGTGGAGTCCTTGTCTACTGAAGTTGTCGATGAACTGGAGCCCGTTGCTTCGGAGCCCGCCCTTACTCTGTCTCAACAAGTCCACAAGGCTGCTTCTGCTCAACGTCAGCAGCAGCAGGAGCAGGAACAGGAGCAAGAGCAACAGAATCAGTCTGTCCCCGAATCTGCCTGGGGCTCCAAGATTGATCATGCTATGCCTCAGCCCTTCCCCCCACCTCCGTCCGCCTCTCCTCTGCCTGCCCCTGCTGCCCAGCGCAACCGCCAGAATGTTGCCGAGTCGCTGGCTGCTGGCTCTCGCTCCCAGACTCAAACCCCCGTTGACGCTGCCCCCACTTCCGTTGCGCCATGGGCTAAGGATACACACGAGGTGCCCAAGGGTCCTTCGTTGAAGGAGATTCAGGAGGCCGAGGCTCGTACTGCTGCGCAGCGCGAAGAAGTTGCCGCGGCCGCTCGTCGTGCCCAGCTCCTTGCTGAGCAGGAGCGTCTTAGCCAGGCTCAAGCCCAAGTTGTTCCCGGCCTTCCCTCGTCGGCCAACTGGGCCAGCGCTGGATCCCCCGCTACTCCTTCCTCGGCTGGTTCTCCCTGGAACACCAAGAGCCAGCCTGTCCAGACCAACACCGCGACCAAGAAGACCCTCGCCCAGATCCAGAAGGAAGAGGAGGCCCGTAAGCAGCGCTTGGCTTCTGCCGCTGCCGCTGCCGCTCAGACGGCCACTCCCAGCCCTCCTGCTTCTGCTGCCAAGCGTTACGCCGACCTTGCCAGCAAGGCCCCGGCCCCTGCCGCTTCTGCTACCGTTGCTGCTACTGCTTCTGGTGCTTGGACTACTGTTGGTGCTGGTGGCAAGGCCAAGGCTCCTCCCGCCGCACCGCTTGGCCCTCGCTCCGCCAGCGGAACTGTCCCCCTTGCTCCCGCCGCTGCCGCCAAGCCCCGCCCTGTCGTTGTTACTCGCACGACCGTTGGTAGCGTCCCGCAGTCCAACCCTAACCGGGCTGTTGAGGAGTTCACCAAGTGGGCCAAGCTGGCCCTGGGTAAGGGTTTGAACAGCAACATCAACGTGGATGACTTTGTTCAGCAACTTCTCTTCCTCCCCGCTGAGGCTGAGATCATCTCCGATTCCGTCTACGCCAACTCCCAGACCCTGGACGGCCGTCGCTTCGCGGACGAATTCATTCGCCGCCGTCAGCTCGCCGACAAGGGCGTAGTCGACCCCGTCTCCCCCAGCGCCTTCGCCGAGCAGAAGAACGGCGGTGGCTGGTCCGAGGTTGCCAAGAAGGGCTCCGCTGCCAGCACTGCTGCCACCCAGCAGCGAGAGGAGGAGGCTAGTAACGCCGCGTTCAAGGTCGTTGCTCCCCGCAAGAAGGGCAAGCGGTAAATGTGACTTGTATTTGTCTAATTATGGTACCGAGTATCTAGGGGAAACGTGCATCTAGATGCTATGATTGAAAAATTCTTGATCGAGCTCGAGCTCGAGCTGATGAGCGTGATGGTATCTATTGGTTATGTGCCGTTGATCTGCTCTGGTGGACTGTTTGTACCAACATACTTGTTTGTTAGCAGCATTTGAAATTTATTTCGTGCATGTACTCGACTTTTTTGTAGAAACTTTGTAGAAACTAAAACCAACAGTCTCAAAAATTGAGAATGTCAATACTTGGGTTACCTTTTCCGCATTAGTGCTGACCGCAACGATGTCAATTTCTCGGCGCGGTGAAGCACTAGGCAGAGAGGGCAAGCCACATCAAACCTGACCCCATCATGAACTACCCCAGATTCAACCTCACTCACAGCTCCTTCTCAACAATCTACCTTTCATCCCTCAACCCCACCTATTCAACTTCTATCCTAACCCTTCTCTCCAAGATTCATCCACACTCCCCCCTCATCCCTTCCAATGCCCCCCAACCCACCCAAACCACCCCCATCAGACCTCCCAACCTACTCCTTCCCCACACCCAAAGACCTAGAAACCTTCCTCTCCCACAACCACACCAAAATCCCAGGCTTCTACCTCAAACTCGCCAAAAAGGCCTCCGGCATCCAATCCATCACCGCCCCCGAAGCCGTCGAAACAGCCCTCTGCTTCGGCTGGATCGACGGCCGCGCAAACACCCTTGACGAAAACTGGTGGCTGGTGCGCTACACCCCCCGCCGCGCAAAAAGCATCTGGTCCCAGAAGAATGTGGATACGGTAGCTCGGCTTGTGAGCGCTGGTCGAATGCGACCGGCGGGGTTGGCGGCTGTGGATGCGGCTAAGGCTGATGGACGGTGGGATCGGGCTTATGCGGGGCCGGCTAGTATGAGTGTTCCCGGGGATTTTGAGGTGGCGTTGGATGGGGTGGAGGCGGCGAGGGCGTTTTTTGAGGGGTTGAATCGGAGTGAGAGGTATGCGGTTTTGTGGAGGGTGGAGACTGCTTCGCCAGCGGCGAGGGGGAGGAGGATTGAGGCTTTGGTGAAGATGTTGGCGGATGGGAAGAAGCCGGGTGATACGGCTCCATCTGAAGGGTCGGTTTCTTCAGGGAAGCGGAAGAGTAAAGTTGATGATGGTGAGAATGGTTCGAGGAGGAAGAGTACGAGGTTAGCAGTAAAGACTAAGTGAAAGAAAGAGTCGGGGTTTGAGGACTTATGTATAGTGAGGGTCGGTAGAAGAGCGATTGAAGCTGTCAATGGAAGGGACTAGCATCGAAGGGCTATTAAGCCAAAGTAATGACATGGATATTGGAGTCTTTGTATTACCACATACATGTTTGAAGGAATGACAGAACGACGATAAACGTGTTCAAGGCAAAGCCATTACGGCATTGAATTTTCATCACGACTTTGAACTAAGTATACATGCCCCTGTTACTAATTTACATCTACTTCGCAGACGCAGTCTAGTGGTGCTTGGCCTTCAGTTTGGAGAAGGGGAGAATCCAGGTGTCCCACATGGGGCCATCGCCGTCAGGGTTGGGGATGGCAGTCAGGTTCTAGTTTTGCTCGACGGTGGTGAGCTGGGTGAAGTCAGTTAAATTGTTAACATTTGAGGATCAGAGACAGCCAAGCAAATATTTAATATGATGCGCATACTCGAGGAAATACTGACGGTTGTAGAACTGCTCATCGGCACAGCCAGTGCAGCTCAGAACATCCTTACCGAGGAGAATGGTGTAGACGTCGTTGGGGGTACCGTACGAGACGGGAGAGTAGACATCTTTGAATTCCATCAGCATACTGTTTATCAATATTGAAAATTGGATCTTACCGTTCTCATATCGAAAGTGACGATGATCATAGTGTTCTTCATGAACTGCTTGTTGTCCATCATAGTGTTGAAAAGATACTTCAGGTCCTTCTCGGTGTAGGTGACGTTGGTGTCGTGGGCATCGTTGGCCAGAGTGGGAGTGTAGTACATGTACTGGGGAGCATACTTGCCCTTGGCAACGTCCGCGGCGATGTGCTCCTCGGCATTGACAATGTTCTGGCAACGAGGGGTGTCCTCGCGAATGTTGTCAAAAGACATGAACGGGTTATGCTTGCTGGATGGAATTAGTAAGGGCGACGCTATGGAATTGTAGCAGTAAGAAGACGTGGACTCACCGGACGTAGCCCGAAGTCTTCTGGTGAATTGGGTTGCAAGCACCGCCAGCCAGAGGATAGTATCCCTCCATATCAGCCTTCCACGAGATACCAACAGGCTTGAAGATGTCTGCCAAGCTATTCTAGGTGGTGTTGTGATCGCCGTCATCGAAGACACCAGCTGCAGTGGTGCTAGCGATCATGGTGATATAGTTGGGCTGGGAATGGTGAGTGGTACCTAATAATAGTTGTTACTACGTTTTAAGAACAATTGAGATGTATAGGTCATTCATTCTTACCCTGGTAACCGTTCAACAGGATGCCAGGGTCGGCCAGCTAACGGTAGTAGGGGTCAGCCAGGGCAGTGGCCTTGTCGGTGTTCTCCATAACGATCACCACAAAGCCTAGCATACAGATATTAGAATTTGATTTAGGTCAATTGAGGTCAATAAATCCACTTACTGTCAAATCACTTTCCAGAAGGACCCGGGGCAATCGGCACAGCCGACGCAGAGGCGAGAAGCCCCGAGAAGACGAGGCCACTAGTGAACTTTATCGTGACACAGAGAGAAAAGAGATCAAGAGAGCGAGAGATAGAGATGCGATGATTGAGATGATCAAAGAGAGTGAACTGGATGTCTATCGAAGACCTTTCTGGGCAAAATCTGAGCAATGTCCCCTAATAAATAGTAGTAGGCCGTGCGTGGGAATCGACACGCGCAACATCGGCGATTGAGTAATGATACTCCTTGCCTTTCTCTCTTTTACGGAGTTTTTACTCGAATCCACGTGGTAGACTCTATCCAATTCTGAAGCAAGCATTTTGTCTGTGTACCCCGATTCGTCGGTCCGTTTTCTTGTATGTTGTGGCCTGTTGCTTCTGCTACGTGCGCGGAAGTGACGATCCTATGGGTTGACCCAGGAACACAAGAGTATTTTAAGTTTTCCCTGGCCGCCACATACACGTTGATCTTGACGATGTACACCAGGTACCATTCCAAAGAGATAACCACCAGTCTAGACGGTGGACTATTGTAGTTTTCTAGAATGTTGCAGGGTCCAAAAGTGGAGCCCGAGTGCCGGAGATTCGGGAATTTTAACAGGTGCACCGGAAAAGCTTAACTGACAAAAGCCTGACATGCAGAGAGCCCCCACGTGGGCTTAAACAGTGGCTGAGAAACCCTGCGATCATGTCAAAAGTAATGCCAGGACTCGGATCGCTCGTGATTATTTATGGTGCCTCCAGACGAAAACAGGGAAGCAATCCTTCGGTCACATCCCCGAGAGTCATTGCGGGGAGCGCATTGACCAAGCACCCGAGGGCATGAGGGTAAAGAAGGCAAGCCACCTTCCCTCGGGGGTGTTTATGGGCCTTCCTGATGGGGACCGGTACGCATCGGATATCAGGGTGTGGTTTTCAGTCATTCTGATCATATCAGAGGCATTCACTAAAATCGAGCACACTTGAAGTGGTAGTGTACGACTGCGTTATCTAGTTTTCGCTATTATCACCGTGGACAATAAAGAGGCCATCATGGATCAGCATTCCACCTCGAACATGAAGAGCCTTTTTGAGCATCAATACTTAAGGACCCTGAACGACTTTTATATCCTGGACACCTTAAAAGCTCGGTCCTACCAGATAGGTAAACTTATGATTGCGATCGGCACGGGCATATCTCGGCAGCCCAACAATGCACCACCCACGTGGGATACAAACAGGGTAACATCTACTTTGATGATCAATTGATAGGTATAGTTACATTCATTAATTCCCCGCAGTGGGGATGACTATATCCATATAGATATTTAAGAATAGACAATCCCTTCTTTCACAGCTAGCGACGTCTCAACTTCAGCAATTTCCATCTCGCTTCTCTAAGAAAGAGTCAATAAACATGAAGGCTACTACGATTCTTCCCTTGGTGGCCGCCCTCATGGCTGGCGTCTCTGCTCGGGCTCCCGTCACCCTCAACTTGACTGGCCATATCGATCCTTCCCAGGTCATGTCCTTTGTCTACGTCCCATTCCAAGTTGAGCCTGAGACCACCTCCGTCTATGTCCTGCAGAACTACTCACTCAAGGGTAAGGGCAATGCCCTGGACCTGGGTGTCTTCGACCAGCGTGGATACCAGCTGATGAACGGTGTTAATGACACCTTCGGGTCTCGTGGATGGTCCGGTGGTTTCCGCAACAACTTCACCATCACTCCCTCCTGGGCCACTCCTGGCTACAACCCCGGTGCTATCGAGCCCGGAACCTGGAACGTCGTCCTGGGTCCCTACCAATCGGTTCCAGAGGGAATTGACTGGCAATTGCAGGTTGTCATGGGATTCGACACCGTCGACACTTACTTCTCCCCGACCTTTGCACAGGTCGACTTTGACACCGTCGGTCAATTCGAGCAACAGGAGTGGCTCCGCGGTGACTTCCATATGCACACGGTCTACTCCGATGGAAAGTACACTCCCGACGAGCAGATCCAACATGCTGTGGCTCAGAACCTCGATTTCATCTTCTTCTCCGATCACAACACCGACACTAGCAACAACATTATCGGCGCTTACCAGCAGGCCTTTGCCCCGGATCTCCTGATCTGCCGCGCCATCGAAGTCACTACTCGCCACGGACATTGGCAAGCCGCCGGTCTCGACCGCGAGCAGCTCATCGATTGGCGTTACCAGGATGTCGCCGGCTTCGTCGATGCCACTAAGCAGGTTCACCGCGCTGGTGGCTTCGTTTCCCTCAACCACCCCTTCGCCGCCTGCCCGGCCTGTAACTGGGGCTTCGATGACTGGGACCACAACGATGCCATTGAGGTCTGGAACGCCAACTTCGATTCCACCGATCAACAGTCCATCCAGAAATGGCAAGAGCTTCTCGTCGCTGGAAAGTTCACCGCCGCTATTGGTGGCAGTGACTCGCACTCTCCCCCTTCCATGAACGGTGTCCCCACCACCGTCGTCAGCGCCCGCGGCCGCAAGCAATCTGCCATCGTCGCTGCTGTCAAGAATGCCCGCGCTTATATTGTTGAGGGTCCTGGAAAGTCCATGTCCTTTGACGTCAACGTGAAGAACACTATTGCTCAGATCGGTGACAAGGTTCACGGAAGCTCCAGTGGTGCGCAGGCCTTCCTGACCGTTGAGGGTATGAGTGGCCAGAAGGCTTGCTTCACCTCTGATAAGGGTTACTTCTATAACACTACTATCACGGATGGAAAGGCCCTCCAGCATCAGCTCCCTGCTGGCCTCAAGTTTGTGAGAGTGGAGGTTCGGAACGTTACTGACGATTCTGCACTTGGTCTGACCAACCCTATTTGGTTCTTGTAGAAGAGAGATGTAGATTCGAAGATCCAAAAGTGTTGGAAGTCTGGAAAAGATTGTATATGAGTGACGGGAATGAGGGAGGAGTATCCTCAAACGATTAGCTCGTTGTTTTGCTTTGAAAATTTTCATACATTTCATTGGACTTTAATCCCAACCCCCTTGGCGTATAGTACCGTATATTTCTACAAATCTGCTAATGCAAATCACAGCATGCTAATGGTTAGCCGATCGATTAGAGCTCGGCAGCCTAAAGCAACAAGTTTCTGCCGAAGCATACTTAAGTCCCTTTGAAATGATGAGATTCCAAAACTCCGTGACTCCATAGAAGATCAATTTAAAGTCTAGGCACATGTTCGCAAGACTTATCTTGTGGTGATTATTGGGACTGAATGGTAGTGATAGGAAGAAATAGTTAGGCCAATGAAGTGGGACTATGAACAACAATCTTTATCAACAACTTTGAACGCATTCCGGCTGTACCAATCCTGCACAGTAAGTTGAATATACTCGCGAAATTTCACCTGTTCACAAGGTGACGCAAAAGATTCGACAACAATACTACTGATCTGGTCAGCATCTACCAAGCGTATGCCGCTCTCTCGGATATCCTGCAGTTCCTCAGAGGTTGGAAATGTGTAGTAGCCACTAGTCTCGGCATCCTGTGGTGTCTTTGGCATGTGCCTGCCCCTGGCAATCTTGTCGACGGCATCTCGCGCCATCTGCACCCCGATACCATACACGTCTCCCATGTAGGCAAGCATTGACTTGGAGTAGTCGATGGGATGCTTGCGAATGTCGATGACATCTCCCGAATCCCAATTCTCGTCAATGTCATGGAGAGAGTATCCAAAGTGCGTTTCTTTATTCTTCATGGCTCGAACCGTTGTCATCACGCCACGGTAGGCAGGCAGAGCTCCAGGATGAAGGTTGAGAAGGCGTCGGGGCTGGGAAAAGTAGCGAATGATATCCGTTTTGAACCGCTGATAGCATCGGATTGATAAACCAACGCTTATGTGGTGTTTCGCGAGTGTTTCAACGAAGGAAATTTTATTGATGTTGGGTACGTCTTCAACGAGAATTCCGTACGTGGTTCGAATTTGGTCAATTGTCTGGTGTGTAGCACCGGTGGGATTTCTTCCCTGGAAATATGGCCGCACGCATTGCTGTAGCAATTCTCGTTCGAAGAAGGCCAGCTCTCGAAGTTCAAACGGAACAGCTTTAGCACTAGCCCTGTGCTTGGGCAGGTATATGAAGGGAACATGGCCGTCAGCGAGAAGCTTTGGAACCAACTCGCTTATCATCAGATGAGAGAACAGATCTGATCCGCAGAAGATTGCTACATGCAATGATCGCGCACAAGGCTGTTTCGTTAAGGAGTAGGAGATTCGAGCCGCATGCGCTGCAATGCGGTCGATCGCACTTACGTAGAAATGTGTCCCACGGGTGAGTGAGCCGATGGCGTAAAGTCCTGGCGCCGCACTCAAATTATCAAAGTCAACGGCAATGCCACCACGAGGATGTGCCTTGATCAAGTTTCTCTTGAGTGCCGACTGGATGAGCGGGGAGTGAATGTGATTGAGGCGACATTCCTGTCCCGTTGCTTCGATAACATGCCCGACCTCAATAACCCCATCCGAGGTGTCTGCTCTAAAGCGGCCATCCCAGTGCACAGACTTCCCACGAACAACCCGCAGCTGCGCGCTCTCCATCATCTGAAGTATCTTTCGTGCATTGTGCAAGGGCATTGCATGGCGGAACCTCATCCACATACTATAGAACTCCTTCATGAAGAGCTCTTGACTTCCTGGTGAGAGGCATTTCCAATATCGCTCAATGACCGGCGCTGTACTTCGTAGAACTGCCTGCCATTGAACCTGACCTGTCTCTGCGGCATGGATATCACATTGGAGCTGCTTCATCGGTGATATGTCATCGATAAGCCAACTCCAGTCACCGCCAGTTGCCCGTGAGAGCTCCTCCATCAAGCCACGCATAATTTGAAGTAGAGCGTCGTTCGGATCGGATTCGGTCTGTTCTGCAAGATCGTGCAGCATATAACGACGAGGGTATGGCTCACTGTACCCTTGGACTTTTGGCAAGCAACCAGTACGTGACATCAAAGTGATCGTGCCTCGGTGGCCATTATCGTAGAGGAAAGTAGCTGCATCAATTGCAGATAATCGAGAGCCCACAATCAGGACAGCGGAGTCGCTCGGAATGGCTTTCAATTTTGACAATGGCCATGGACTTGGGAAGAAGCCAGGGAGGTCCACAAGAGGAATATTGAGGACAGAGGTGAAATTGCCTAGGGACAGGACAACAGCCTGTGAGACAAGTCGGTTTCCACTTTTGACTTTCAAGTCAAAGATACCGTCCTCCAATCGCTCGATATCTTCGACCTCTTCGTGGATGACAGAAACCTCTAACCCAATCTGCCGGGCTTCCTCAATGGCTTGAGACCAAGTAGCTTGAAGGTACTCTCCATATTCCTCCCGAGGAGGAAATTGCCCCCCTTTCATGTTGGTTCGCCATTGGGTGAAATGCTTGGGTCTGTCATGGTACAGCCCCATAGTATCGGTATGCATATTCAGGATGGTGCCCTTACATGAGGTTGAATATGCGAGCCCTGGACCAGGAAGCTCACTCTTCTCGAGCACAACGATTTTGCTAAAAAAGGTTCCATCTTTGCATCTCTCAATCAATTGAAGAAGAATTGCAAGAGCACTTGCACCGCCGCCAACTATGGCAATATCAAACGTTGAAGAGACCCAGGTCTGGGGTTGGATTGGAGCCATTTTGGATAGGAAATGATTTGATGATTGTGATTATGCAACAAGACAGGGTCCATCTCAGCGCTTTTATATTCTGGGACCCGGAATTCTAAACTGAAATTGACCAGGAAAAGCTCGCGTTACGAGATACAAAATCATATTTGGCACGGACTCAGCTTGAATAAACTCTCCGGTGGAATAAAGTCTCCGGTGAACACTTGCAGAGCCAAGGGCCAACACTCTCTGCCAAGCTTGATTGAAGTCTCAGAAAGTCCTGATTTTGGCCCTATTCATCCGTGATCGATGTAGTTCCATCTACTAATGCTACACTCCATGCCAACAGTGATGCGAGTACGCGCGGCAGTGACGCTATGTGGAATAGCAACAGGGATGAGTAAATACCAATTAGAATCTCGTCAACTACACGACACATGCCGATGCAATATGTGGCGTCAACATCCCGGTTGAAAGTAGAGCACGTCTTGCAGAGGATTCTTGCTGAAGGCGAAGATCTCACACTAGCGCTGACGCCGTCTGCATGCAGAACAATATCAAACTTAGCAATCTGATCGACGAAATTGCGTCCAGGCTTGATGTGCATTGCCAAGTAAATGTGATGTGCATTGCCAAGTAAATCTGACGTGCATTGCCAAGTAAATCTCGTGCAGTTCTATCACGTCGTCTAGCAGTTTAAGTACTCCAGAACAACGTTCGGCGACTAAGTTTTGATCTTTACAAATTACATTACATAAAAGGAAAACAATATTGCCACGGTGTCCCATATATCCCGTACTTTTTCTTCGAAAGATCATGTGGGAACAATAATTGGTTAGATGTACTGAATATCTCCCGTGTACGCTAGCTACTGCGGTTTCGGCAGGCTTTGAGACGATTCTTTCGCCTCCCATGGTATTAGGCTAAGTAAGAAAATTATCAAAGCTTCCGAAAATAATAGCTTACTGATTCAGAAGCTGAGCTAAATCGATTTCCGCAGCCCTGGCTGTCCCGCTCCATAAATGATGTCTTTCGCCCTCGTGAACGGCACATTTCAACTGTAGATTCATTCATCACATATTGGACGCAACTTGTATCTATTTAGCACAGCATCATGGATTCTGCTCACGGTGAGATTTTGTTACCCGAAGACATGGCGAAGGACATGTATGTCGAAATCTCAGGAAGGGTGCGCAAATCCCCACAAAAGATTCTTCTCGCCGGTGTTCTGGCCAGCGATGACACTGGCTCAAGCCAATACGTGGAATGGACTCGTGAAATTTGTCAACTAGTGTGGGTGATCAAGGTTCTCTATACAGTAATATGTGCTCGTCGCTAATGGTGCTATCCAGTGGCATCGAGTACTGTCTTATCCGCGTATCTCCCCCTAACGTGGCGACATATATCAAAGCCCTGAATACAAATCCTTGCGTCAACGGCATCATTGTCTATTATCCTATATTTGGAGATGATAGAGATGTTGATCTCAGAGGTCTCGTCACCCATGCAAAAGATGTTGAGGGCCTCAACCGTCTGCACAATCGACATTTATCCGGTCAGGCAAACGGGCTAAAGCATGGTCGCTTTATCCCTTCACCGGTACCGTGTACAGCAATGGCCGTTTCAATGATACTACAATGGATAGGAATCTACGACCAGGCCGTCCCGGAGGCCGCCCAGTTGAGTAATCGGACGATCTGCATTATCAATCGCTCGGATGTTGTGGGAGTGCCACTTGCTGAGTTGTTGGCAAGTCAAGGGGCTCGAGTCTACAGCGTCGATCTTGAAGATGTTCAAATTTTCCAGCGAGTCGAATATCCATGGAAAACAGGGATTTCCAAAGAGATAGTCGCTGGCTGGACATTGGAGGATGCTGTGAAGGTGTCCACAGTGATAGTCTCCGCAGTCCCGAACGCCTTATTCAAGGTGGACAAGAGATGGGTTCAATATGGAGCTATCTGCATCAATGTTTCCTCAGACAAGGTACGAACAGTTCATCTGGCGATTCGTTTTATCAGGCAATAACAATTCGATCTAGAACTTCGACTCGGACATTGTCGAGGTTGCTTACAAGTACGTGCCAAGGCTTGGTGGTTTGACCATTGCTGCTTTATTGAATAATCTTCTTGTGGCCTCGCAATAGGGCTGAGCCAAAGCACACGAATTTTGATTAAAGATATGATCCAGGCTTGACTTCACCAAAAAGACCGTCATGACAGACGTTTCCCCTTTTCAAAAAGCCATGTGCCTCTAATCACGCGCAATTATTCACTAAGTTTGATCAACTTTTTCTGCCAATGGATCTATCCAGTCTTGGCTGCATAGGCTCTTCTCCCTCGCGATTAGTCTAGCAATAGTACGAGGGGAATGAAATACCCGGCCTCTTTGTACGCCCAACCCCCCTCCTACTTTTGTAAGTATACTATTTTTAAGATAAATTAGAAAATCATATACTATCCATCTGTACACTTACTAAAAAAGTCAAAAATATGAATTTTTTATTATAGATGGTGGAATGGACTATTGGCATAGATGGACTTTTCGCTGAGAAGCCCCAACCCCCGAAGGGGGTGGGGCGTACAAGGAGGCTGGGTATGAAGAATTCGAAAAAGAAAAAAGAAAAAAAGAAAACGAGCTTTCTATATCATTGGCTGCTTTCGGCCTGACTTGCCCACTTGCGTGCAAGAAGGGCCTCGGGCCCGGGGAGCAATGCGGGCTTATTTCCTCAAATCTTGGCCTTCATGGTTGTTCCAGTCTTCAAGAATCGGGCAAAGACGAGGATGACGGCACCCAGAAGAAACGTCAATCCGCCCCATATCTGCGCTCCAATGTAACCATGAGCTCTTGCAATGAGAGCGCCGCCAAGTGGAGGACCCGTTAAGCAAGCCAAGCTCACCACGGTGAAACCCATGCCAATGCGGACGCCTATTTTGCCCAAGTCTGGGGTCAAGTTGGAAAGGGTTGAAGGCCAGAGGCCTTGAACACCATTGGAAAAAATACCATACAGGACGGCAAAAGCATAAAGACCCACCACCGAGTGCACCGCCGACCAGCAGAACATCATCAGACTTGCTCCCAAGGTCAACGGTATAATCGTATTGAGAGGACCAAAGTAACGATCGGCAAGGTAGGCGGGGATCAGGCGGCCCAGGATGCCTGCGCCATTTGTCACAATAATCAGATTTGTCGAATCCGAATAGGTCAAGCCAATGTTCGTGCGCCCGAAGGCCCCCACGTAGTAGAAGGCAAAGTACAAACCCCAAAAGTTCAGAAACATGCCAAGAACGAAGAGGAGGTAGGTGGGTTCTTTGAAGGCGATCCAATCCACCAAAGGTCCCGATCTACGCGGGGGCAGCCGCGGCCGGAGCAGCAAGATGACTGGAACGCTTGTGGCCAGCATGACGAAGCCAAGCACCCGCATTGTCCATGCGAATCCGATCGTCGGTATTAGGGCTTTGACCAGTCCGGGGAACAGCATGCCACCCGTGCCGCTCCCGACCAGGCTAAATGCTAAGGCGAAGACCCTGCGGCTGGAGAAGTAGGTAGCCACCAGTCCCATTACGGGACAAAACTGCAGGCCACTTCCAAGTCCGGTGCAGACCCCCTGTGCGAGGAAAAGCTGCCAATAACGTGTAGCCAGGGAGGTCATGAAGACTCCCAGCAGCTGTAATACCACCCCGACATAGAATGTCTGGCGGAAAAGGCCGGCATCTAACGCCCGGCCAGAGAAAGTCCCCACAAAGAAAATGAGAAAGACCTGCACCGATCCCACCCAAGAAATTGCTGAAGGGGAGACGCCGAGTTCAGATTGATAGTAAGCTTGGAATACACCAAAGCTGGCGATGTAGCCCCAGGTATTGAACACCACAAGGTGCCCCATCACGGCCTGCGTCCATGCGGTCGCACCTCCATCTGGAGGGTCTGGCACCGCCGCTGACGATGCTTCAATAGCCTCGGGAGCCTCCGGTTCTGTTCGCTTCTGGGCCATCAATGGTGGAACGAGGTGCTCGGGTGAGCGTTTAACATATGCAGATCGAGGGATTGGGGAAAGGGGTGTCAATGAAAAGAAATGTTGGAAAAAGACGCGTGTACCGTGTCAGCCTTGTCTCGGGGGGGGGGCTTTTCCGTTAATTGGGTGGCCGGGTGGAAAAATCCCCGGTCACCCGGTGGGTTTTAGTAGTAATAAGTTATGATCGGGTGGGATTTAGTAGGAATATGTAGGAATACTATGTAGGAATACTATGTAGGAATATGTAGGAATATGTAGGGATAGAGATTGATTAGATTAGGGCTTTTTTCCACCCGGTCACCCGGTGAACTGTAAAACCCCCCGGGGGCTTGTGCTCGTCTAATGAGGATTTCATATCCAGATGCTTGGCAGCTTATTTCCCTGATGCAATCCTAGTGAGTACATAGTTGATTATTGCGTGCTGCAAGCATGTGTTGGAGATGCAAGCCACTGACTCTCAGGAGTCAGGTGGAACGGTTGTCGATCTCGGCCCCGATCTCGGCCCCTCTGGGAGTGGGCAGAAATGCCAAGCAACGGCTGATCGTCGCCAGCCGTCTTGCGGGAATTCCCGTTCTAGGCTCTGACCCGTCACCCCTGAAACATAAGATGGGACCTGGCTAGCGGGAGCGATGCGGAGATCATCTCTAACCCCTCGCGTAAATTGTTTGTATGCACATGCATGTCAGAAATCCTCGAGCTATTTCTTGCCCAGAAAGAACAATGCAATGCCAATCCTATTTCCTCCGTCTGTCGTTACATCGCTAAGTGGGAAAATTGCCCTTGCCCTTGGCAAAAGCTCCACCTCACCTGTGCAGAAACTGAGAATCAAAAATAGATGGTGACGGCTCCGAGCTTTCTCCATCCGCCAAGAGAGAGAATTTTGGGGCTCGGTAACTAGGCCTTGTGGGCTTGTGGCACGTGAATAGCCATTAATTCCTGTTACGAAACTTACACTTGAAATTTGAATTATAGCAAGACTTTTCAAAGACGAAGAAGAAGAAGAAGAAGAAGAACAAGAAGAAGCCCTAGTGAGAAGGTTTGTCCGTGTACCCTTCTCGTGGAATTTTCATTGATCTATTAGCCTATCTAAGTCGGTCTTAATGCCCAAGGGCGTTTCTTATCTTGATTGTTCCTCTTTTCTCTCAAAACTATAGGTATCTCTATAAACGTCCGGCAGAGGAATTATGGTACGTATAGTGGCCTAAGTATTGCGTACGTACAAAATATCTCTTCGAAGCAATTACCAAACGTCCCCTTAGAACGGTGGATATTTCGCTTCATTCTTTATGTCGTCAATTACTGAATTTCCCATGATGGCCGGGGGAAATCGCAGAAACAAGTTTGATAAAGGAGTGTACCAGATGGACACCCCATTAACTACATGGAAAAATTGAATGATTTCTGTGATATAGCGTGTAGTACAGTCAAGCTGAAGTCTATCGTCTACGATACCCTGTATGGGTAGGCGTCCGATGCGAAACCGGTTTATCTGAACGTTTGGCCCGTAACGCCAGCTTAAGCCTCCTGCGATAATCGCCTCTGCTTCTCAAGCTTCCTCCGAAGATAACTTGTGTAGCCGATCAATATCATGAATACAGATCCCGTCAAAAAAAAGTCAACCAGGAGAATCTTAGATCGCAAGTTTTCTCGTCGTTCCAAAAGTTGCATGTAATAAGCGAGCCAAGGAGAAAGACGAGGACGACTAAAATCAATCTAACTCAGTTAGCTAACAGCCCTTCCACAAAGACGGGGCATGCATTTCTCACTTAAAAGTGTGTCTGGCAAATGGTGTAACAAAATATCTGACAATAAGGTCGTCAGGATAGGAGTCCGCGATCCCACCGAGGCCGTTTAGAAGTATGCTATTGTCCGCCCGGTTGCCGCTGGATATTGATTGACGGCTTTGGGAATTTGCTTTCTCCATATTAATCAATGAGGTAGGAGACTTGACCGATGACACGACGCTTCAACTTAGTGAAAAACCGAGAGGAGGGAGGGGTCAAGAGAGCGAAGAGAAGGAGAGAGGCTAAAAGCGAGGCCCTCGGTTATCATGTCATCTCAGGGGTATTTCAACAGCCCCGAGATCAGTCACTCCTATGTTTCTTTTCTCTTTCTTCATAATCATCCATATGAATCATCACATATCTTCTCCTTTTGATTCCATTGCTCCGATTGGCCCTGCCATATCCATGTACATCATAGCTGACATATGAGCCACAAATTTTACGCTGTTGCCAACTTGCCTGGGAGCAGGGCGGACCGTGCCGCCTAAACCGGGACTTGGCATTCTTGGCCCTTTTCGAGAACAACATTTTCTCGAATATACGCCGTGCTCCCCTCGCTTCCGCTCGTGGGTGCGCCACATTATCTTGGTAACCACGATATCTTGGTAGTGGTCCCTTTTGTATAGCCTCCTGGCCTCGAGTTTTTGAGAGTGGAGGTTCGGAACGTTACTGACGAGTGTGCACTTGGTTTGACCAACCCTATTTGGTGCTTGTAAAGCGATATGGATTCGAAGGATCCAAAAGTGTTATAAGTCTAGAAAAGATCGTATATAAGTGACGAAAAAGGAGGGAGGAATATCCTCAAACAATTAGCTGTTATTTCCTTTCTCGCTTTCAAATATTACAATTATAGATACCATTTGATTTCATTCTAGGACAAGTTAAATACATAAATAGCAACTTCTCTCATAGCGAGAAGTAATCGCTTGAATCCGAGGGTTATTGTACGTGGTGGATCGCTCCTAAGATAGTACAGTTATCTACGTCAGGCATCTGATGGATCATGTGTCTTTCTTGCTCGCGCACCAGCTGTCCATCATCATAAGACAGCTTTCAACTATGATAACAACACAACCTTGGTTGAAGACAATAGAATAGCAGGTTGCTTAGTAATGCAAGGAGATCTATGATGCTGATTAATGTATGCGGAGTTCGGATGGCTCGCTGTGACAAACCCTCGCTGATTTTTCGATTACTCAACACTCCGACGCCCCGACTCCGATGAATAAACCAACGCCGCGACGTCTTTCTCGTTTCTCAGTCCACCCATTACATCACCGCGAGTTTTCTAAATAATTAGAGAGCCCACAAGAAGCAATACAATCCATCATGGTCGAAGCAAAGACCGATGCGCCCGCGCCTCGCAAGAGAGGCCGGCCACGAACCGTGACGGACGATCAGCAAGTTCCCGAGGTGGGTACTCCATCAGCAACTAACTACAGATCGCAAATACACAGCTGACTCAATGAATCCAGAGACGTCGAAAGCAGCTTCGCGTCGCTCAGCAAGCATATCGCAAGCGGAAGGAGACCACAATCACCAATCTGCAATCTCGCGTACAGGAACTCGAATCGGGCATTGAAGAGCTCAGCGAGTCGTTCCTTTCATTCAGTAACCTGCTTTTCGAGGCTGAGATTCTCCAAAATCATCCTCGTGTCACATCCGCCCTCCAAAAAATCACGCAGCAATGCGTGTCGCTCGCCAAAAGTGGCTGCGACGAGCCTGAACAAGCAGCTCCAGCGAAAACATCGCCCACGACGCCTCGCAAGCTCAGCGCTACACAAGACATAAACTTAAACTACGATCCTCTCATCACGCAACTAGATTCACTGCCGATAATCGACGAAACTTTTGAGTCTTCGCCGGAACTCTTGAATCAATGGCCAATTTCGCAACAATTACCTCCCACGCCACCCTACCAAGAACAAGCAATCCTACCGTTCGGAATTGTCTTCTCGTCCCCGAATATTCCATTCTCATCGACTCCTAGCCCTCCACTAAGTTTCCCGACAACTATATCGCCCAATAATCTTATGAAGCAGGGGCGCTGGACACTATCACACCGTCTTGTCCGACAATGCTGCGAAAATGGATACCGCTTATTGACAACCACGTCGCTTGACGATCCAAAAATCCAGGCAATTTTCGGAAAACCACTAACTATCGCGGAGCGCAACCACTTGATCTCGGGGTTCTACGCTGCCATGCATGACGAAATCGGGGATTCCATTGAGCTGAAGACAAAGGTTCTTAGCCCTCTTCATATGAGGAGGAATAGCTACTCGCCCGAACAACTCGCGATTTCGTCTAGAACGTGGCAAATTGTCATTGATTCTGGGGCGGAGGAATGGTTGGATGCGAGTGGGGTGCAAAGGCTTCTACAGGAGAGAGGTATCCGTCTCCAGGATACGAGCTCGCCTCTCTCCAGTCCTAGATTTGATTCGGCTCCGCAGCTCAATGTGGCGAGCTTCGTTAGATGTGAGTGATCGGCTGCATTCTCGTCTCATTCCCGAACCACGTACTAATTTTATCGCAGTTCTCTGTATTGGCCCCATCTGTGTTGGTCGTGGCCCAGCATTCCGAAAACGCGATGTTGAGAATGCTCTACGCCTTGCGACCTCAGATGACCCTTGGGCCTTCGACGCCGTATGCGAAATAGCATGAAGCATGTATAATAATAACAATAATACTCAATAGATATAATCTCCTCTTCATTGCATCATGCGACAAAATCCGCACAAAGTGTTGCTGTGGGGTTGGGAAAAAGCTTTCGGTGCATGTGTGGCTGTATGATCGCCTCTCGGGTTTGTCTTGCGACTTTTTCTGCGTTTGGAGTCTTATCGACATCATTCTCCCAATACCAAGGCCAACAAACTTCTCGGAGTGCATAGTCCCGTTTCCGAGTCTAAATATCCGTGGCCTAGTCCATCAAGCGCACCACGAGAGCACCGATATAACCCAGCCAATTGCCAAGTTCATCGCATGGGTATCCCAACTAGTACCATCCTTCATACAAAGATAAATATCCTCAGGTCCTACCAGGGTGACCCAAACAAAGAGAAAAAGTCCAGCAAGCTTGCGATGTCCCTTGAGACTGAGAATGAGAAGCATAATGCCCGCCGCAGCGTTTCTGGAGCCAATTGCAGGGCCGAGTACTGCCTTTTCAACATTGGGATTGGCGATACCGAAGACTTCGATGACTTGACAAACACAGTGAGTATGGTACGGATATTTTGGAAGTGGAACTATTTTTCGAACCTTTCAGCGAGTGAAATTGCCAGAAATAAGCGCTTGAAATCAGCACAAGGCCGACGGTGCGAATGAGAAAGTCTGTTATTTGACGGAGCATTGTCGTCGTTTGGTGGCAGAAGAATTTGACCCGTGGGATTTTTAGCAGCAATTGATTCATTGAACGAGTTTCTATCTAGACTATTTATCAAGTTATGGCCTCCTCAAGCTCGGGCTCTGCATTGGCCCGAAATAGCCAGAGCTTCTATCCAGAAGCCGCAAAGACCGATGCCAGTGGAGTGCCCTTATTCCTTTTTCCCACGTATTGCTTGACTCGTGTTGCTTTTTATTTACCGTTGATTGAGATGTGCTTCAGCCTTGTGAAATTGTCACTAATTGAGATAGTTACCTAGCTGTATGGACTTTTGAGGTCTTGGGTTTCATGCGGTTATCGTCGGCTTATACTCCGGAACACAGGCGGTAGCCCTTGGCGGAGAGTATGGAAGGGCACAACCATCGACAAATTTTGTTAGTAGAGCAAATTTATCATATACATTCAAAGACGATCTATAATATCCGTATAAATTTAGTTAACAGCTTGGACTAGCTTGATGTTGATCAATTGTTCTTGTATTTAAATACCTTCTGGCGGGGTTCGGCCTCCACGCCCTGCGCCCTTCGCGTGGCACTTTGTGGATCTGGAAGGTAAAAGCCAAACCACCGATTGGTCCCACGGGTAAAGGTGACTCAATCTTGGCCAGGATGTCATGGAGCTTCATACCCCTCACGGGAGTTCTTATACAACAACTGCTATCGTCACGTCCACTGAGTCATTCGCAGATGAGACTACTATATCTACATCTCTACAACAGCTAACATCCAACGAACACTCTCGGCAATTCCCATAAGCATTTAACCATTCCGTTTTCTTTTCCAGCACAGCGATCAATTGTCTCTTCGACGTAATGGTTTCCCTTCAGACACCTTTCGGCAAGCCGATGCTGAAGCATTGGCTTTTTGACCCGTCTTATAAAAGTCTCAATCATGGTATGTATCAGCATCTCGCACCTTACGGATAAGCTAAGCCGCTAACACTCAACCACCAGGTTCTTTTGGCGCCCATCCAGCAGCTGTCCGCGACGCCCAGCGCGCCTTCTTAGATATCGCCGATCTACGACCCGATCCATACATCAGGATCCAGCATTCAAAGCTTCTAGAAGAAGCGCGAGGCGGCGTCGCGAAAATTCTCAACGCGGCCAAAGATGAATGTGTTTTTGTCAAAAATGCTACTACCGGTGTCGCAACTGTGTTATACAACCTGAACTTCCAGGCAGGTGAAGCTGCCGTCTATTTTGAGCCTGTTTACGGTGCCGTGGAGAAAGGTCTAGTCTCGCTGCAGGAACATTCTGCCCTTCAGACTCGGAAAGTGCCATTTGAATATCCCATTGCTGAGAGTGAACTTGAACAACGATTCCGCGACGTTGTTCAAAAGACTCGTGCTGAGGGTCTCACGGTTCGCGCGGCTGTTTTCGATGCCATCGTTAGTAACCCGGGTGTGCGGTTCCCCTTTGAGCGGTTCACTGCTATTTGTCGGGAAGAGGGCATACTGAGTGTGATTGATGGTGCCCACGGCATTGGGCATATCCATCTTGATATGGGCAAGCTGCAACCTGACTTTTTTGTCTCAAATTGCCACAAGTAGGACACTAATTGACCTCGAAAGGAGACTGATAGAAAATTAACCCTGTATCTAGGTGGCTATACACCCCTCGCAGCGCGGCAGTTCTATACGTCCCCAAGCGCAACCAGCATCTCCTGCGCACAACCCTCCCCACTTCTTGGGGCTTCATTCCCGGAGCAGACTCACCTGCAACCATGGCTTCGGTTCTTCAAGACGCGAACGCAGTCAACACAAAGACGCCATTCGAGGAACTGTTCGAATTCGTCGCGACCAGCGATGACTCTGCATATATCTGCGTTCCTGCTGCACTGAAATTCCGCCAGGAAGTCTGCGGTGGCGAAGATGCCATCATTTCATACTGTATCAAACTCGCTAATGAAGCCGCCGATGCGGTTGCGGCGATCCTGGGGACGGATGTCATGCAAGAGCCGGATCTGAAACCGGGCGAGACGAGCAATATGCGCCAGTGCATGATGACAACGGTGCGCCTGCCTATTGGCGTTGCTGATGATGGATCTCAAGTTCCGGGGGCACTTGTCACTGTCAATTCCCAGGAGGCTGCTCGCGTGTTTGGATGGATCCAGACGACTCTTATGGAGAAGCATGATACCTTTGTGCCGGTCTTCCGTCATGGGCCGTGGTTGTGGACACGTTTGAGCGCTCAGGTCTTCTTGGAGAAAAGTGATTTTGAGTGGCTTGGAGGTATTCTTCGTGAGATGTGCGAAAAGGTTGCTGGGAAAGGGTACGCAAAGCTATAAGGGTCGCTTCTCGATCAATCAATGCAGAACTTAGCGTAAATTCAAATCAATACTATGGTAATATTCTTGTGATAATTTTCAATATCGAGGATAATTAATCAAAACTGAAGCAGCTCGGGCTCAATGATATAGAAAGGATTTAGCCCTTGTTAGACAATCGAATCCTTTGGCCAGAGGAGTTCATCACCCTGTCAACAAGCTTCCCCATGATCATCGAACAATAATCAAGCAGATACTAAATATTCGGATAGAAAAAGAAACAAGCACTCAGAATATCACCAAGAGTCTTCTGGCCTGTAAATCGATCAGCTCCATCACGCCATCACGAGTCAGGTTAACCCAAGATCACATCATCTTCTCACGAACACCCCCAATGCGGGGGAGGTTCCACCTCTTTATATCTTGTCTCCTGTCCCCAAGGTACCTCTAGAATCTAGATCAATATCCATTACTCTCAAGCGAATATCTCCACTATGTCCGTTGCAGCTGAATTTGAAACTGCTAATGCTAAATACGCCGCCTCCTTTACTAAAGGAGATTTGGCACTGCCGCCGCAGAGGTATGATGAAAATAAATCTCTAGAATGAAGATGTGTAGCTGACCTAAACCATCAATTTAGAAAAGTCGCTATAGTGGCTTGCATGGATGCACGCCTCGGTGAGACCCCAGAGCCGTTCATAAGTTTTTAATCTATTATGGAGACGCTAATCAGATTTATCCAGACACTGCCCGAGCCCTCGGTCTCGAAGAAGGCGATGCCCATGTCATCCGCAATGCAGGTGGTCGAACTAGCGATGCGCTTCGTAGCATCGTGATCTCGCAGCAGCTTCTCGGTACTCGGGAGATTGTCATTGTGCACCACGTATGTACATTCATTACCTTTTCCAAATCTTGCATCTGGACTAACTCATGTCACCTTGCAGACTGATTGCGGCATGCTCACTTTCAGCGACGATGTGATCCGGGGCAAGATTCGATCGGAGCTTAAGCAGAATGCGGATCATATTGCATTCTTGCCTTTTGATGATCTGGAGCAGAGTGTTTTGGATGACATCCAGGTTCTTAAGGAAAGTCCCCTCGTGCTGGATGTGCCTATTACTGGCTATATTTATGAGGTTGAGTCGGGGAAGATTGTCAAGGTTGGAAGTAGCCAGTGAGTATAGGCGATTGTTTAGGGGGTTTTTTTTCATTGACCAGAGGCTATGCACTCATGAATAATAATCGATCTATTCTATGATATCCTCATGATTGATAATTACTTGGTAGTAATCAAGACCATGTCCTTATGTACGCAGATTCGACAAGTTTCTCTTTTCTGAAAAACTTTTGTGAAATATGGAACTTGAACTTGAGTATCTGGCTTTCATCTCCAGAAATTAAGAGCAAAGGGTCGGTATGATAAGAATAAAAGAATATGTACACACGAAGAAAGAAAATGTGAGGACCAGCCATGACACACAAAGAACCCGCCCGTGTAGAAAGTGAAGATGTAGCTGGCTAGAAAACAAGGGGTATGAAATGAGAGCCAGACGAAAAAGAGATAAGGAAACCCGTATCACCGAAAGAGTCCAGGATGCCGATGTCCCAAAGAAAAAAAAAAAAAAAAAGACTCAAACCCCGAACGCTTCATATCGTACTCATCATAATATCTAATCATTTCAGCTGCTACCACCACCGAATCGACTCCAGACCCAGCCCGTTATTCCTCCCCGCGAGCTTTCGCCCCGACTTCCCCGTCGGGTGCCAGACTCACTTATCTCCGGGGTAGTTGAATTGTGACTTGATCTCGATATGGAAGACCGAGCACTGCGGATACTTCGAGAGGTGAACGGAGATGAGCGACGGCGCCGTCTCTGAGATGGAGCGGGCTCAGGACTGTCCGGGATCACGACCGGATTCTCGCTGGTGCCTGTGCCGGAGCTTGTGCTACACAATGTTGTCAGCCGAACGGATTCTCGGTCGGCGATTCTTATGACCACTATGACATAGCCACGATTCCACTTACCCGCCAGGCAAATCGATGCTCCGTCGGCAGTGCGGACAGGTGTTGTGTTGGCTCAGCCACGCTTTGATGCAGTCGAAATGGAACCAGTGGGTGCATGGCAGTACTGTCACCTCGGTGTCGAGTTCCACGGGATCCATGCAAATCGAGCACTCCGCCTTGCCGTCCGATCCCATCATCTGCCGAGTCACTTTCTGCTTGGGGAGCGAGCGAATAGCAGTATCTGAAGCCGGGGGCGGAGCCGTGCCTTGCTGGGTATGGTCGATTATTTGCGATATGACCCGATCGAGCTCTTCCTGAGAGTATACGGCATCGCCATTTCTCATTAGAGCCGAGAGCATTGCGAAAGGGTTCGGCCCAACTGGGCCCTCGGCGCCGTGTCTAGCTGTACTTCTTTGAGTTCCGGCGGTCCCTTGGAAAACTTCGAGAAGGCTGCAGTGACAAGAACGCCAAGAGTTAGCTACATACGGGGACGGAGCCATACACAACTGACATGCTGATATAGGGGGAATTTGATCACTCACTCGGCTAAGCTCTGGAAAGGAACTGCCATATTCTGCGGACCATTCGGGTCGCGGGGAAATAGTCCTTCGTGGTGTCTGGCACGTTCGTCTTGAGCTTGGAATGGATCATGCATGACATCCGGTTCTCGCATGCCCGCTGCATGAGAGTAGGGGGGAACATTCATCCCTGGGCCCCGCTGTGTCTGATGAATATCATGCGTCCCCGCGAGTCCCTGAAATAAAGCATCAAGGCTCTGCATCATCAATGGGAGCATCGGGTTTGGCTGAGCATCTTGGCGCGATGGGTACCCGCTACCGATCGTGGTGCTGCTGAACGTGAACCGGCCATCGGGGGACCGGTACGAACGGTGAGAGTATCCAGGGGATCCGGACTCCATCCAGCCAGATGGTCTCGGTGCTGTTGATTCTTCTTGGGCCCACGGATTCACTGATGGCGAATGGGGCTCGGCTTCGCGTTCAGACGGAGGGCTGTCGGGGGGGATTTCAACCTGCAAGGGAAAACGACGATTAGAAGGAGCACCGGGGGCGGCGGAAAAGGGGAGGGGAGTAAAAAAAGCAAAGACAAATTACCACATACAATCTCTGTGAAATCAGAATCGCAGTGTGGGCACGTTAGGCTGTTATCATGTCCGTCTTCTCCGGTGTCTAGCAACCAGACTCCGCCACAAGCATGACAGAAGACACGATCGCCGTTGTCGGCCATATCAGCCGGGAGATGGCACGAAGAGGCGAGAAGGGTCGCAAGATTGAGAAAAGCTCGTGGAGACAAAGGAAGGTGAGAAAAGGAGAGACACAAAGGATGGTGAGTCGTTGGAGTTAAATCGCCGGACGTTGAGGCGCGTAGTCACGAGTCATGGTCTTATCAGGCGCGGGGCAGGGTCAAACGAGATACCTGCTATACCTGCGGTGGCTGCAGTTGCCTCGGTCGATCAATCAAGGCCAATGCAAAAGCAAAGACGGGGATGAACGGAGAAAAGCAAGCAACAGAGGCAAATTGAAGTGAAATTTGACGTGTTCAATGCGACTAGTTCCGCTTGAGTATGACGTCGGCAGCCTGCGGTTGCCTGAAGTATGCGATTAAGTCATGAAACAAGCGACACGGAGAGACGAGGATGAAACCGATTGATTTTTTCAAAGACCGTTAATCAACGGCATAAGTAAAAATAGCCCATGCAAGACCATCAGGCAGCGTCGTTTCTTCACCAGTGAGACGTTTCGGAGGTTTGGTGATGCAAGTGGCAAGGAGGGCGAGGCGCGGAAGAACAATCTGGAAAGGAAACCATGACCCTCAAAAGGAACCCAAGGAATACAACAAAGTCAGACAAAAAACAAAGACTCGTCTAGACATATTGAATTCCAGATAGTCATAGTACATTGGATTCGTGTGTATACGATGCCCATCGCTATCAATAGAGCTATGTAGCAATCGGCTATGCATCTTAGGCGTTGAAACAAGACATATAGTGTGGAGAAAAAAAGAAGTAGAGATAGGAGAAAAGTATGTAAAGAGCCAAGTCAAGTAAACGCCGTCGAAAATGCTAAGACATCAAACAGGCCTAAAAAAAGCTCCCACATGAACATAAATACAGTTGAAGTGTCCTAAAGACAGCTTAAAAGAGGGCCACGACGCAAGGACAGACCCCCCGTCAGGCTGTGCCACAGCCCTTGCAGCCATGCAGACCACGCCAATCGCCAACTTGGAAAGCTCACCGTCTTCTGGCTCCCTTGACAATCAGACTGCCGACCACTCCTGCGGCCACGGCTAAGCCACCCACGATCGCAATGCCCATTAAGCCTTCCTTGGCCACTTTATCGTCGATGAGGGAGCCCAGGCTGGCCGCTTGCAAGTTGGCCGGCTCCTTCTCCAGTAGTAGGTCGTTGTAGCGGCGCGCCTCGCCATAGTTGCCCAACTTGTAGTTGCCCAAGGCGAGATAGTATAGGCATTCTCGTCGGCGCTCGGGGGCTCCACGGAAGATCTCGGAGAGCAGGCGGACACCTTCTTGCTGGTCGGGCCGGGTATTCGACTTGATCAGGCCCTATAAAGCAGTTTCCGCAAGGTGCGGAGAGCTCTGTCAGTACAAGAATGTAAAGAGTCTGGGACAAACGGCCCTACAGGCCTATCACTCGGGTCGGCAATCATACCCATGCATAGTTGAACTTCGTTTGGATGCCGACATAGTCGCCTTCCTTTTCGTACTGCGCCCGAAGCACCTGCAGCTCCGCGGGCTTCAGCGGACTGGAGTCAAACCATCAAATCAGTTTCTAGAGTTCGGAGTAGACGGGGATCGTCAGCGGAGGACAACAGACCTTTCCGCATCCGCAGCATCTGTGTGGCGCCAACAAGTCAGTCAAAATGGTCAGGTCACGGAAGGGAGCATGGACAACGTACAAGGGAGATTAGACATGGTACAGGTGGACAATAGTTGTTTATTGAGGTAATAAGACGAGTCAAGATGAGCTGAGGCGAGAGCGAAGAACCAAAAACGGGGAGGCAGCAGAAAAGGCCGACAGTCACAAGCAGACGTCACTTGCGGAGAGAAGAACCCAAACTTGTGGCGGTGCTTTTGCCCGCTAGGCCGCGGTGTGGCGGTTGCACCAGCAACAATCAAAACACTCCCATCCCACCATCACCACCACCACTACCACTTTTTTGACAGGACTATCCACCATAAATCGCACTCGGAGTACACACTGCCACCATGTTGCTCGATGAGGACCCCGGCACAGTACGTGAATACGGACTATCATAGCCAACCCACCTCGCTAACCCCCCTCCCAGCTCATCCACCACACGATTGGCAACTTCAACATCCAACCAGACAAACAAGCCGTGACACGCATCAATGACTCGCTCTCCACCCTCCAACAATCGCGCGACCTACGCATCCGCGAAGCCGAAACATCCCTGCGAAAACTCGCCCGCAATCTGCACTCCATAACCACCCAACACGAAGAAGCAGTTGCGGTACACGACTCCAGCAAACACGCCGCCGAGATCGTGGAGCTAGACACCAAGAAGTTCCGCATTGCCAAGGCCGCCTCGGAACTGGAAATTGAGAGTGAGCGCCTGGAAAGTGAGCTGGAAATGCTCAAGGAGCGACTGGCCGATTTGGAGTCGCAGGGTCTTGAGGGGGATGAGACGACGCGCCGTGAGCGCGAGGCTGATGATGCGACGATGTGAGTTGACGGATCGGTGTGGACGGATTACGAATGGTTTCTAACGGCTTGATAGATTGCGACTTAAAATCTTCCGCTCCCTGGGTATTGATATCGAGCCTGATGAGGCGGGCAATTTCAACCGCGCGGTTATTCGGAACAGCCGCAAGGGCGATGTGCATGTTGTCAATATCGACCCGAAGTTCTCCCGTTTCTTCTACGCCAATTACTTCTGGTCGACTATGCAGGGGTAAATGACAGGACTTGTGTGTGTGCTGCTTGGGCGTTTTATGGAGGACCTTTGTGTAATGGTTTTGGCGGAGTTTGCTATACCCCGGATGCTTTGATATTAATGACACGGCAATGCCAATTTTGTCCTATATTTAGTTGGAATATTGTACATTATACAGCTTGTGGTTCTCGTAGAGCCTGCAGGACTTTGGACTGGTCTATAGCCGATAAAGATCCGTCTGGACCTGCTTCGGGTTGGCCATCAGGGAAGACCCTCTCGACGAGATCCAAGAGAGCTTCCTTGTCGACCTCTGACGAGTCCACGCCCCAGGATTTCACCCATTGATCCTCGTGGCAAAGTAAACTCTGCTCGACCTGATCCATATCAGGGATATCACTCCCATCCCAAGTCAAAGCGACCTGCTTCGTCACAGAACCAGACTCGGTATCAGCTGCACCCGCGCCATACCTCGTCTCCACCCCCAAAGGCCCCAGCCCCAGCTCTTCAGCACGCGCATTCCAAAGCGCCTGTTTCATCGTCCCATCCAGTTCAACCATCATCCAAAAAAGAGGATATGAGCTTCGCGCCAGCGCATCCCGCACACCCTTACTTGCCTCGCGCGGGCTCACCAGCACACCTGCAGTCTGGCCCGTGCGCCAGCCGACAGGCGCCTGGCGAATTGCGCCTTCAAGCTCGCGGACCAGATTTGGCCCGAGCTTGGTCTTCAATGCCTTGCATTGAACTAGCACGCGAAGGGCGCGTTCCCGCTCCCGCTCTGGCAGGTGCCAGGTGCCGACGAGGTCGATTCCGGCGTCGTCGCGGCCGCCGATGCGGTGGAGGGCTAGCGCATAGCGGCGGAGGCTTTGGAGGACGGTGTATTCGTAGTGGGTGCCTACGTAGACGGTGCTTGTGGGTGGCAGGGATATGCGCTCGGCGTAGGAGAGGAAGGTGGTGAGGTCGTTGTGCTGTTGGGATGGTGGAGATGGTGCGGAGGGGAGCTTGAAGATGCGCCGAGTGAACGGTGTCAGGTCATGCTGAACTCGGGAGTGGGAGAAGCAGCGACGGCATGGCCTTGTTGAATCGAGGGACTTAGTAAACAGCTCTCTGGTAGCGAGGCCTTGTTGTAGGCGCAGACGTCGCATCGAGTGGTGTGAAAGGTGAGAAATGCGCGCTCACCGCATTGGAGTCAGAGCTTCTCTCCGCATTTCTATCCGCGGCTTTTCTTATCTCAACTTTCTCACGGCTCAACTTTCTTTCTTCTTTATCCTCCTTGCCATATTGAATTGACTACCTACTTTTCTCTATCCTTTCTGCTCTTAAATCGCCTATCATGGCAGACATTCTCACCCAGCTCCAAACATGTCTTGACCAGGCAAGTCCCTCCACTACCATCTAACCCGAGCCTCAATTAACACACTCTCCCACCAACAGCTCGCAACTCAGTTCTACGCCACGCTGGGCTACCTCAGTACCTACCATGACAACTCCCCCGCCACCCCTCCACCAGGCATCCCCAACGCTGCCCCCGCCCTAGCCAAAATGTCCAAAAACACAACCTCACCACCCGTCCCCGCCTCCATCGCAGCATCAGCAGGAGGAGCCGGGGCAGCAGCCGCCGGCGCCGCACAATCACCAGTCCCCCCACCAACGCAGCAACCCGGCGCAGAACCAGGGGCAGTTGAAGCCGAAGACCCCTCCCTCCTTCCGCAACCAGACTCGCCGCGTACATTCGCAGCTCGACAGCGGGAGCTGGCGCGTGATCTTATTATCAAAGAACAGCAGATTGAGTATCTGATCTCGGTGCTGCCGGGAATTGGGGCCTCGGAGGCGGAGCAGGAGGCGAGGATTCGGGAATTGGAGACGCAGTTGCGGGAGGTGGAGAAGGAGCGTGTTGCGAAGGCGGAAGAGTTGAAGCAGTTGAGGAGTAGGTTGGAGGACGTGCTGGGTGCTGTTTCGGTGGGGCTTTACGGTGATCGGTAGTATCACGATGGACTTCTATGGGCTTCAGATACCCACGGTGGCTTAATTTTCTCATCATAAAGGCAATACAGGAGTTATGGAATCATGAGTTTGCCGTTATATTACTTTCGTCTTTTGATACCAATTGATGCGATTTGCCTGCCTCGATCCTATGATACGGACTGCTCATACACAGAATGAACCACAGAACGAAAACCTCTGAGGAACACCGCAACCACCACGGCCATATAGCCCTATAAACTCCTCGTCCTAAGGAAGAACCGCCGGCAGAACCCTATTCAACACATCATCCGCAACATCAACCGGGTTCGGTCCAGTATAATGCTTGCACCAAAGTCGCTTATACCCAGAAACACAACTATGTCCATAATCACGGCAACAATCCCCATCTCGAGTCTTCCCATTCTTGCAAATATCTTTCCAATCCTTATCTCTGGTCCATTCGACCAGCGTACGGCCGTCAACCTTGATTCCGATGTGGTCATCTGTAGTGCCGCAGAGCGGCCAGCTACCTTCCCAGGTGCAATCTCTTCCGATATCGAGGAAGTCGCAGGCCAGAGTGGGTGTGAGGAGGAGAGCTGTGGTTGCGAGAGTGTAGAGCTTCATTGTGATGGTGGATGGTTTGTTTGGGAAGATGGTGGATGGGAGTTGGGATAGCTTGAATTGGTCAAACGGGTTTACCAAAGTTGTAAAAGATGATTTGGTTGTAGATAGTTCGTAGTGACCCGAGATCGGGGTCCTCGCTCCATTATTTATGACTTCCAGTGTTCGAAGATCCAGGGATCTACTTCATGCAGGGACTTGGCTGCTCTGTTGAACGATTACACGATTGTCTCGGAGGCCCCGGGACCAACCTTGATAAACTGGACAACACATAGTAGTAAGCTGATCAATTTCCATCCATATCCCTTGAAGAACTGCATAGAATTGCTCGAGATTCTGATTTACGCGTGGCTATGTAACGTGCCACGGTATCTGCCTGGGGCTGGATAAACTGAAACTCTTGTAGCTGGTATAGCACACTCAGCCTCGAATGCGCTGGGTGTCAGCTTGGTCTCTTGCTTGTCTCACACATAGGAAAGCAGAGCTCTATTGCGTAAGATTTCGCGCTGTCATCACGAGGGATGTACAAGTTTCAAGAAAGATCCCAGCAAACATGGAGTTTATCGCCAGTACTTATGATTACTACGAAAGGAGGTAGAGTTGCATCGAAGCATCCATTCTAAATATGAGCTATCTAGTTACCCGGGCATGTCGCTCTATTTAAAGGGCGCATGCATGTATAGACCATTAAACCTGCAAAACAAAAAAGGGAGGGGAATGTACCATCTGTGAAAAATCAGAAACCAAAGAACGCAAGCGCCTGAAAGAATATCAATCCGAATATCCTTTTCCCCGGGTATCAATTGAAACCAGAAAACAAAAACCATCCGCCCGCCCACCACCTAAATCGCTGGAATATAACGAAAAGCAGAGTCAAGGTCATGCCTTGCAGAGGCTCCAAAGTGCAGAGTCCCCTCAACGGCAGATGATGTCGTGAAGAATTGTCAATCCTCACTTAAAGAGGCTGCGGTACTCCCGCATACGCTGCTCCTGGGCTTCGCCCTTGTCGAGCTTGCCACGGTTCATGCTCATGTCCGCGAGCTTTTGCTTCTTCCGTGCCAGCTCGAGGATCTTTTCCTCGATACTGTTCTTCATGATGAACTGCATAATCATCACCTCGCGATGCTGGCCCAAGCGGTGCACACGGTCAACGGCCTGGGCTACTGCAGCTGGGTTATAGTGTGGCTCCATGACAAAGACACGCGATGCGGATGTCAGATTCAGGCCGACGCCGCCGGCACCAATTGTAGCCAGCAGTATAGTCACAGAGTCATCCCTTGCAAAGGCATCGAGCGCCTTGCTACGGACCTTCAAAGACATGGTTCCGTCCAGTCGAGTGAAGCAGTTTAGGCCATTCTGCTTCAGAGCGATCTCGATCAAATCCAGGTGCGAAGTCCACAGCGAGAAGACCACAGCTTTGATAGGTGGTTCACCAACCAGCTTCTGGCTTTCCGCGGCGATTGATTGCAAATTCTCAATGAGAGCAAGAGTCTTCGTATGCGGACCCTCATACTCGCCCAGAATCTTGCCGTTCTTGCGCGATT
This sequence comes from Penicillium goetzii, assembly GCA_037043885.1. Taxonomy (NCBI): domain Eukaryota; kingdom Fungi; phylum Ascomycota; class Eurotiomycetes; order Eurotiales; family Aspergillaceae; genus Penicillium; species Penicillium goetzii. Next base: position 928,500 of record JAWLST010000001.1, read on the forward strand.
CCTTTTGCTGGATCTGCAGTCTGTCAAGACCAGCGGCAGTGACCTGAGAATATTGTAGTCGGGTCCAGCCACCACAGACTTGGCACTGAATTTCGGTGTCCGGCTTCGAGTCAAACACGGCTTTCCAAGAGGAGAAACAATCCGGGCAAAGAACGCATAGGCAGGGCAGATAGATAGCCATCGGGGCATCCTTGTCCTGCGCCCCAGTCTCCGTCATATGCGGCTCAATAAGCTTGTCGCAGATCTTGCAGGTGTCTCCTGACTGGACCATAAGATCAACGTGACGAAGGGCCTTTTTGTCAAACGCATCTTGGTTCTCGTCTGGTTCACCGTCTTCCAAATCGATGGCATCCTGCACACTCAATCCCTTGGTTCTCTCCCGATCTTCGACGTCCAGGAGCTCCTTGCCATGAGCACTGACTTGGCGGAGAATCATCATCGCCTTCAGTACAACGTGGTACATGCGGCCGCTGATGGTGTTTCTGCTCTCCTTCGCAATAACACCCATCATAGCATTGGATTCATTCCGGAAGAACTCATGCAACTGCGCTTCCTTCTCGGAGAATTCCAATGTGACGATCTTCTCCGTCCGCTCGGGCAAATCAAGCATCTTCTTGACTCGGCGCAGAGTGAATGAGTCAATCAAGACTCTCAGACTTGCAAGTGCGGTGGCATTTCCGGTTTTCATGGGGCTGATGACATGTTGAGAGAATCTGGCCCGATCATCGTAAGGAAACAGTCGCAGGAACTTGGTGACCGAGAGCAGGTCTTCGAGGCGATTTTGAATCGGTGTGCCAGTAACGGACCAACGACGCTGCGAATGGAGGCTCAAGACTGCTTTGGTCTGTTGATTAGCTAGCTCTCGAATGTTGTGTGCCTCATCCAGAACAATCCGAAACATGTTCATTTTGGCCAGAGGACTACCACGCTTGGCACCTTTTCCGAGAATCTCGCTGTAAATCGTGGGGTAGGTAGTGATCAACAGATCCAATTTAGAGAGCTCCTCCAGATCGGTTTTCCGTGAAGCACCATGAAAGACGTAGTACTTCAACGAGCCGGGTTTGATGTGCTCGCTGATCTGCGTGACCCAGTTTGCGATTGTAGACAGCGGCACAACCAGGAGTGTAGTGCGAGTGTTGCGAACACCAGGGATGCTGCGAACCAGGTGACGATCAGGCATCTTTCTTGCCCACCCGGTGGCCTCGTCAAGTGTAGACAATACCAATGAGAGGATACTCAAGGTTTTACCGAGACCCATCACATCAGCCAACAGGCCCCCGTAAGTCTGTGCGGGCTCCTCGTCACAAATGACTCCGCTGATGATATCCCGGTACTTTGTGCGGCCATTTTGTTCGATCTTGCGCCACAGAGAGTTGTGATCCTCCTCTTTGTCTCCGTACTTTCGCGGTGCTTCCTTCTCCTTCATGAACCAAAGTGCTTGTTTCTGGTGGTCCAAAAGAGGTGTTTTTACTGTATCGGGTGGTTCCAGCATTGGGATGTCCATGCTGACGAGTTTGTCAAACATTTTCATCACAGAATCAGTCACCTCCTCGGTCGTGCGCACTTCATATCGGATGTTAGAGACCGGGCGATTGCCGTTGTTGGCCGCTGCAGCTGCTGCCACCATCGCACGTCTTTGTTCAGCATGCGGGTTGAAGACGGGCACTCCATTTTCCACAAACACAGGAGTACCCAGCCAGACATTCTGCTGCCCCAGAAAGTTTCCAACCTTTTCAACATGCTTTCGCGGCCCATATATGGTGATTGAAGCTCGATACAGCCCATGGGTTGGCTGCCAAACTTCCTCACCAGCAACCTTCTTGCGCATGTCCAAACGGGCGGTAACATCGATACCCAAGCCAGAGTCCAGTAGGGGACACAATGCTATGGCAGTCTTGGCATCGAGAGTTGCAAACAATTTGCCAAAAGGGTCTTTGACGTCGACGCGATAGTCTCCCTTCCGTGCCTCCCGGACCAAGTCCAGCTTCATAGAGGACCACTGGAGTGATTCCGGTCCAAGCACAGGGTTTGCGCGAGGCTTGGGCACAAGATATGCATTGACCATTGCATTTTCCAACTTGCCGTAGCAAACCCGCTGGTTGCTAAGGTCATTCGATCCAGTGACCTGCACATCGTCGTCTTCAGCGGCCTTTGGAAGATCCGCGGTCAAATCCACCACATCAGACGTAGTCGGAGTCGAAGTTGAGGTTGAAGTTGGCTTCGATTCACCCTCTTTCATCCACTGGCCAAGACCGTTATCTCCGGCGACCGCGGGCTTGCTTGCCATGCTGCCTGGAGTGGCGGTACCATCCAACTTCACTTTCTTCGCTGGCTGGTACTCGTGTCTGCGCTGTTCGACGTCATAGATGTTTTCGATGAGATTGCGCGATCGAGGTCTGGCGTCGTCGCTGTCACTGATCTCGTGGTAGTTTCGTTTGGTATCGCTCTCTTCGCCGTCACGAGTGTTGGTGAACAGGACGGTGACGTCCTCATTGGAGGGCTGATTCGGCTGGGAGCGCATGATTGGAACGGTGCCTGGGGGCGCGATAGGTATAATCTGGGAAGCAGGTTCTCGAGGAGGTTGAGAGTGGTTTTGCTGTCCGGTGCCTGAAGATTGTAAGCCAGCGCATTCAGACGACTCTGGGTCCTCGGTTGGTGAGAGTGGAACGAATTTTCGTGGGGAGGGAACTGTCCCAATAGGGTCCAAGATGGCCGCAGGACGATGTTGGTTGTCAGGCGTGGGTGAAGGGGACTTGAAGAGGTTGTTACCATTCCGTTGGACCTGCTTTCGATAACCCTTGGGGTTTAGAAGCATCGCCGCGTGTGGCTCCATGATGGCGCGGCTGGGAGGTGGGTATTTGGCGGGAGTCTTTATAGGGAGTTGCAGCGATATAGGAAGGAGGAAGAGGACGGACGAATGGAAAATCGTTGTCGAGGCTGAGGCTCATCAAGAACGAGAGGTGCAGGTGACCGAGAGGAACGAGGGGCGCGGTCCCGTCGCAAGTTTCACGCAAACCTCACGACATTTGAGGATGGGAAAGAGGAGAGAGCCCAAGTTTGATCACCAGCAACGGCCAGCGCTGCCCTCGATCCAGAAAGTAGGTGGTCGCTTCGAGGTTGGGAGTGAAAGAGGTTCGAAGTCTGGGAGGGAAGCGAACATGACCTCACTCGAGTTGCTTAAACTCGGAAGATCCCGCCGATAAGGATGTGCTTATCGAGGCAGTCTGGAAGTGAGCCGCACCTAGCCTCGGTGTGCTACTCCACGACGAATTGCAGTTTACTTCGCGAGATTTAAACCACGATATAATGAAGATTATTGGATCAATACTAGATTGGACTAAAGACTGCTGTTATTAATTCGGGGGGATCTGTAAGTACAACAATGCAGAAACAACGCAGTGTGGAGGGGCATCTATCATATTTAGAGATCGAACGGGGGAACTGGAGCTGCTACTGTAGCTCTATGCTGGTTTTGAGAATGTAATCGTTGCGAAAGGAGATGCAGAGACACAATTATCGGACGATGGTATCATGTAATTAAGTCTCGTCATATATGCTACATGAGGCGCTCAGTCAAATGCGCCACAACCCAACCCGAACAACCAGAGAAGGTCTATATACAACACAAATTCCCCAATCATGAGCATGGCATGCGAAATAAAAAAAATATCTGTGAAGCACATTGCAGGGCCAGATGTCTCTATCAAGGCGCACCTGCGATGCGACCCCGGCAAGAGAAGAAAAGAAGAACGAACTGTTGCCGGAGATCCTGCGATGCTTTGGGAGAGCACCGAGAAAAGAACGCTAAACGAAGAATTTGCAGATTAAATAGTTGAGTGAAAATGCAACGACATGGAAAAGGGAGGAAAGGCGGGGGAAATAGTGGGGGAGACAAGACAGCGTGAAGCGAAAGAGAGGCTTTTAGCACCAAGTGAAGACCGGGTTCTTGCTCTTGACGGCTTCCAAGCGCTCCACAATGACTTTGCGCTGGTTGCCTTCCATGCCCTCGGCGGCAGCGTATCCAAGGTCACCCTCGAGATCATCACTGCCAAAGGTGTTGACATGAGGCACACGGAAAGACACAGAGCCGCCGTGCTTGCGGTGCTTGGTAGGTCGAGCAGGTAGCGAAGGCCATCCGTCCAGAGATCTGGCGTAGGTACCATCTCCGGTCCGGCGAGAGAAGTCGCCGTCATTCAAGTTCGTAGGACTACCAACTGATTCTCTGTCTGATTGGCCGCGGTTGAGTTCAAAGCGGTTAGGGTTGGGGAGATCAGTCGGGGCTGAGTCCAAACCCAGAAGGTCATGATTGGTCTCGGCATTGGAAGAAATGGCCGCGCCAATATCCATTTCTTCCTCTTCGTCATAATCGTAATTCGTGGCTTGGCGTCTCTGTGCGTCCATAGATGGGGCTCGCATCGGAATGGTAACGGGCACATCGACCAAGTCATCCCACACGCAAACCCGAGTTCTTCGGGTCAATTCGAGCGGGCCGTGATCCGGCTGCTTCAATGTCTCGACAACGTTCCAGGCCTGGCCCTTCATCACTGCAATTTGACGTGCAAACATACTTTCTTTGAAGTCGTCGTCCTGAGCAAACACCTGGCGCAGAGCCATCTGTGTTCCGCTCCACCATGCAGTAGACGTCAACAGCGGAAGGAAATGGTCACGAGTCTTTTGCGAGAAAGGCTGGCCGATCAAGGATACCGGCAGGAAGAGCCATCCGAATGGGAAGCTTCGCCACTATTGTTTGGTCAGTATCAAAGTGTATAGAAATGCAGGTGGAAAGCAATGAAACTTACAGCATCCGGGTGTTTCCATGGCCATGAGAGACTGTTGTCAATAGCACCCACTTGGACGGAAGCTTGCTGCTCTGATGAGGCCAAGGGTGTCCCCGTGCGACTCACTGCCATCATCGTTTCTTGGCGCTTGTAGGGATGCGAGCCATTAGAATTCACGGAAACCGGACGAGGCGGAGGCATGAGTTCATCCTCGTCGTGTTTGGGTGTAGGCTCGGTACTCTTCGGGGGGTCCGCCACAATCGAGACCTGTTCAGTGCCCCAGTCGATCTTGACCATCCAATTATCCAAACCACGGTCCGTATTGCGCATAATGTAGTCCAGAATGACCAGCTTTTCCAGCTCTTCACGGAATGACTGCTTCAGATTTTCAGTCCAGTTGAATCGCCGCTCGCGGCTCTCGTCGCGCGGGTTTGGCGATGGCATATAACCGTTCTCGTCCTCGTCTTCATCATCGGATTGCGCGCCTGACGGGCGGCATGCCTCGTTCCATGGCCGCTTTTTGCGCTTCGGCGCATCTTGGGCACGGAAACCCGTGTTGGTTTGATCAGGCCATGGATGTTCGCGAAGGAAGATGTTAGCATCCTTGTATCCTTTCAGGAATACCTGGAAACTACCGGGCTTGGGAGGCAACGTTTTCTTCCCCTTCCATGCCTTGCGTCGTTCCCAGAAGTCGTAGAAGAAGGATTTGGAGGACAGGTAAACGATATCGGTATAAGGGACCATGTTTGTTCGAAGACGGGCATCGAGAACGTAAGCGGCGGCTTCGGAGACATACGAAAGATTGGGAATGAGGCAGGCTCGGCCGAAGAAACAAGGGAACAAGTTCCGGTGAACCCACTTGGTCCATTTGGGGTTTCGCGAGGCATATGGCTCCTCGTCCTTTGGTTTGAACACGCCCACGACTTTGCCTTCGGGATTCCGAGCGAAATAACTGCCCGAGCTACCTTGTGCAATCATCCGTGGGTGGACGTCCATCTCAATTGCCAGCCGGACACTCTCGATAATTTCCTCAAACTCCGCCCGAGCTCTTCGTTGTTGGCCCTCAAACTCATCCGACTCCAAGTCTTCCGCAGTCACGGCCCGAACGCCGGGGGGAGCCTGGAAGACGGAGTGGTAGATCTCGAGCCTCTCCTCCTCGAAGGTCTTGCCCTTGACGCGGTTGATCTTGAACTTGGAGGCAATCTCATCCGCCCACCGTTCCAGACGTGCGTTGATTGCCTTGATATCGACACCGGAGTTGCGACGGCCGCGCCGTTGATATTGACTGTGTCTCCGTCGATGGCCGGGGGGTGAAGAGAGACCGGACGCCTGCATCTGGGCTCGGGAGGAGATGGGGGCATAACGAGGGGCGGAGGCCGAGATTGTCGAGGATGCGACCGCAATGTCATCATCTTCCGAGTCGTCATGAAGGTAGCCGCGTTCCTCCTCCTCCTGAGCGAGGCGAGCGTAGCCCGACGTGGCAGGGCGGTTTTTCGGCATCGTGAAGGAGAAGAAGAGGCGGCTTTAGGGGAGTGGCCACACACCAGCCAGGTGGATAGAGATGGTTTGTGAAGAAAACGAAGGACACAAGAAAGAAACTTAATCCATCACGCGGTGGTGTTCGGGGGGGGGAAAGGACAGGAAGAATCGAAGGTTAAGGACAAGGCAGTGAAATTAGTTAGTTGGCCAACCCGTCATGGACGATTTCGGTATTATTATGGCCAGCCAGACGAGGCTAGAGCAGGGGGGATGTTACTTTACAATACTTGTAATTTAACAACGGGTCCTAAGGACGACGCTTTCGGTATGGGGGAATTGCAGGGTCCCCGTTTACGGCAGAGAGTCACAGACGGTAATTCCGATACGCACCGCCACAGCTGGCGGGATCCACTGGACCCCCCTAATCCACCCACGCATAGACATACGAAGTACTCCGTACAGAACCAGACAAAAGGGGGTTGCATGTGCACTCGATGCACGTACAACTCAATAGGACATGATGGGAAATGACAAGGCATTGTTGCCAGTCCTCTGCTTCGAGGGGTTTAGTTTCTCCCACAGGTATACACAAGGGTAGGACTTGGTAACTATCAATTCCAGGGAGGTTGATAACCGATTGATACACCCGTGCTTAACGTGTCCACTTTGTGTCGAACTATGAGCACCTGATATCTACTACTATGCCTATACATCTCTATGCTTTTTAAGATATATGCACAGGCGTCTACGGAGTATATACAAAATATTGGTCTTCTCTCTAGCCAGGTGAGGTTCGGCGTGTTTGGCATAGCTATGTGACCGAGGCAACACGAAGTATCGCAGAGTACCGTATTCCCTCTCAAATGAAGCCCTCGGGGCCTCGCATGGTTGAACGGGGTTGAAGTCATGGCATTTGACACCCAGGTAATTAAGAGGCCGGGTCCAGAGACATCTCCCATACATTCCAGCTCCCTGGAAATTAAGATCCGGCTCCAGAACAATAATAAAAACATGCCAACAGGTAGTAGTGTAATTACGAGCCTTTTTCCAGTCGGCGCCAAGTATGCGGCACGCGATAAGTGATAATTTCGATACGCCCGCGCGATAATAACAATCGGGCTGGATAAGATCGCCTCATTTCTTGTTTCTTCGCATCTCTCCCTCCCGTTGATCGCATTTCTTCGCAAACCTCCTTCTCGATCGGATCTGAATGTCAATGGGGTTCTGATCTCGGACCTAGTCACTCCTTTGGTTGTTTCCTGGTTTCGATTTGGTTTTCTTCCAAGAAAGCCTCACGTTATCATTAGCCGCTGGCCAACGGTCATCGTCGCTGACGACTCAACGGGCATCTCACTTTGCGATCATTTGCCCAACCCCATTCTCTCACGGTCAATTGTGTTTGCTCTGCAGCCTCAGTGACAGAAAAGAGTTCCAGATACTTGATTGATAGCCTCGCGCGACACATACACGCCAGATTCCTCGTGGCTTCCTCTCTTCCCTAGCCCCCTTGTCCGTCAATTCGGTCGCCCGTGGCCGAATTTCGATCGATTGCCCATCCTCACCCTCCATTGTGGCTTCCATCCTCTTTCCGGCGTCGCCCATCGACCCGGCTCTCAAACCTGCCTCGTCCGCACATCAGACCCCCGAGCTTTCCCGCTTCGACTCCCCATCCGTCGATCCCTCTGTCCCACGCCCACCCTCGACCGACGACGATATCCCGAAGCGCTTCTCTCCCGTGCTGCCTGAGCTGAGCAGTATTGGCAAGTTCCCCAGCTCTGATTATCGAGAGAACTTCCCCGGATCGGTCTCTCTGAGCACCTCCCTTCCTGGATTGGCAGCGCTTGCCTCGGTCGCGTCCGCTCCAACTTCGAATCTACGGTACGTTTGCATGCAAGTTGAGAGATATGATGAACTTTGGAGATAGTACCTTCTGTGGAGGAGACGTCCTGTTCCCGTCCTCGAGATGCTACCCCTTCGCATCTATGAGCGACATGGATATAGGTTGGCTGACCGGTTTTTTCCCCAGTGAGTCGTTCGACGCGAATGCGAATATGGCGAACATCAGCTATGCAAGCACAGCGCCTGCTGCTACGACTGGTGGACAGGGCAATAATCCGGTGAGTGGCAACTTGAATGATTTTGTATTTGTTGTTACCATCTTCCCCATGAAAATCATCTCTCTCCCTCTCCCTCTTTTTCCCTCCCTATCGCTATCTTTTATCTCCCTGTGGTCCGCTGCACGATTTTCACGCTTATCGCCCCGGGCTTATCTACGCAACCGGAGGTTATCGGCGCGGGTTATCAGCAACTCGCTGGGGCTTGGCACCACCCGATCCGTGCGCCGCTGCAATCGCCAATCCTTATCGAACCCATCAAATCTCTCCCCAATCTTATCATCAGCACTATCCTCCCATCTCCTGCCCACCTCTTCTTCTTCTAATCCTCTCACGCCATGGCGACCACATTGACTGACGACAAGCGACCGCAATTACAGCCCGTCTGCCAAAACTGCGGCACCTCGACCACGCCCTTGTGGCGCCGCGACGAGCTGGGCTCCGTCCTTTGCAACGCCTGTGGACTGTTTCTGAAGCTGCACGGACGGCCTCGTCCGATAAGCCTGAAAACCGATGTGATCAAAAGTCGCAATCGCGTGAAGACTGGCCAGGGTCCCAAGCGCAAGGTGAGTCCTCGCGACGAGGAAAATTTTTCGCGCCCCCTTCGTCCCCGTCCCCCAGGATAAGAAATTTCTCCCCATACTGACCGTTGCGATCTTCTCCAGTCTGGCGGCCCGATCGATACCAATGGCCTGGGTGGGACCACCGAGGCTGGGACTCCTCTCGGTTCCAATGCTTACCGTCGCGCTTCGCGTAAGATGTCCCCGGGTCACTCGGATCGCTCGAATTCCCCTTTGTCGCGAACGGAGACTCCCGGCTTCGGCTCGATGCAGGCACACAACTCGAACATCGCCCCGCAACATATGTTCGACCAAGTCACTGCTGGTCGTGACAGCGGACTGGGCTCTGCCGGTCTTCCTTCCCTTCCGCTGCGACAGCCCTCTCCCTCTGCCGTCGATCGTCAACTCGAGTCTCCTCAGACATACGAAAGCCTGCTGGCCCTCAATACCTCCCTCAAGACCCGCGTCAGCGAACTTGACCTGATCAACGAGCTGTTCCGCGGTCGAGTTGCCGAACTTGAGCAGAGCGACGCGAGCGCGCGTCGCTCGGAGATGATTGCTCGGGATTCTGAAGCTCGCCTGCGCCGTACTCTAGAGGAGACACAGCGCCGCGAGGAAGATCTGAAGCGTCGCGTCAGCGAACTCGAGCGTCAAGTCGGCTCCGGCGGCTCCTTTGATGCGGATAGCTCTGAGCCCTCCGCTAAGCGCATTCGCCTCTCCGATATGGTAGAACATTCTCCTGAGGAGTCGCCGGCGCAACCCAAGTCCCCCAAGAGCAACTAAGCTCTGTTACAATCTTCCGGCTATCACACAGTGCTCTACCTTCCTCTTCCCTGTTCTGTGTTTTTGAGCCCCTCCCGCGATTGCTGGAATGTCCGATCTTCCCTGGTCCTTTTGATACCCTTCCCGACTCTTTCTTCGGCTGGAATTTTCAACACACAAAAAAGCTAATTCTCGCGCGTTGTCTTCCCTTTCTTTTCTTCCCTGGTTCGCCGGATGTTTTGCAAGAGGTCTCATTTTAATTTGCTTTCTGCCGGTTGTGTACGAAAATTCCCAGTATGCTTTAATGGTATTGTCCCTTTGTTTTTTCTTTCTTCTCTCACTCCTCTGACGAGGACAGGGGATGTGGAAGGTCGGCCAGGTGCACGCGGTGGAACTACGAGAAAAATGAAAATTTACAAGCCGTTTTCTGAGTGCCTAAGTCGGGTTTTCGCTTTTCTTGTTTGCTTTTCAACGGGCTAGCTGGTCTGTAATTTTGCTCGTTTGTCGATCTCGGAGCTTAGGATCCTGTATTGTGTCTCAATCCTCTCATAGAATAACAATATAGGTGTCAGGTATGTCGGCGGGTTTAATATGCCAATGGTACGGGTTGTTTTTTCAATCGTATCTATTTCTACTTCGGCTTCTGCTCTCTCGGTATCCTTCCACTGGACTGGAGGAATTAGAACGACAAAGACATATGTCCCTAACTTGGATCCCAGGTTGACACTGATTGTCAATAGATCATATGCTGGCAGTTGCTAGTAGTCCATCCAAGGAGGTTTATAGATGCTAATCCAATGAATACTATCTATGTATCGACTCTGAAGCTTATAGAGCCTCTAGGAAATCTTTGCTACCAATTACTTTAATTGATGCCGGCCATTATTGGCATGGGTGTGCTAAAATCGAGCAGCTAGTAAGTAGGAGAGGGAAAGAGACCGAAAAAAATAGAAAAAAAAAAAAGAAAGAATCTCCGAATAGGGGAATCGAACCCCTGGCTGCCGTGTGAGAGACGGCGATGTTAGCCACTACACCAATTCGGAAGGTGCAACCGTGGATACCACTAGGCTATCCTGCTAGTTGTTGACAATTGCACAAATTTTGACATTATGAGCTAGGGCTAAGGGTATTGCTCTCTCCCGGCTGAGTTGGAGGGAAGTGGATAAGTTGCACTTATGAGTTCTGCGACCGTCGAGGAGGTAAACCACATCTAAGTAGAGGGTTCCATTTTTCTTTACCTTGAATTTTTGCAGTTACAACTCCTCGGTTTTGTTATGCCCGGGCTGCTAGCACATCGCTGAAATCAGAACAGATGAGCCCTCATGGTGCTTCTATGGGGCGTTTTGAGCAACTATACGGCCCGATACTTGTAATTATGAGGTATAAAGGCAATACGTCTTGGTATTTTATTAAATTCCTCGAGACTGGTACTTCTTTTGTTGTGGATAATATAAGCAGCAAGGTGATGGTTTACTTAGGTGCGCTGGGCCGTCAGTCTCTGGAGCGATCCTCATTGGGTAGTGTCTGGATTCGCCTCTACCAGTTATTTGACGAAGTGTAGTGCTAGAGGATGACTGGAGGGCCCCATGCTAGATATATACGCATGCCCCCGGCCCTATTGGAGCCGTTTCCACTTATCTCGGTCGGAGGATATAGCGGCCGTACCTGCCTACTTGATGCTTTCAGTCTGGGCCTCTGCCATACATGGGCAGGTGCGATAGAATGGGTATCGTTCATGCTGTTTGTGTATTCGTCTTGAAGGGGGTGTTCCGTATGAACAGCGACCAGGCTGGGACGGGTTCGACCGGCCTGCTGTTTTTCATATCTTATTCACCAGCGTCGGTTGGTAGGTATCCGCAGTTATATATTGCCATCGCATTGAACGGGTTCACCTATAAAACACGTGTACTTGCCTGTTTCCACAACCACTGGAAAGAATGAATCACTTTACATACTACGCCGATACTATGATTCAGGAGCTGCCGCAATAATTGAATACATCGGAAAACTCCAATACAGCGAGTGACAGGGAAAGGACTACATACCCAGTCCAAGTCTGGCGCCAATAGTACGTAGCATACTTCTCTCCAGAGCTACAAGGACCAAAAGAAAGTGACCGACTCAATGACTGGATACATTAAGCCTATTAAAAAAAAAACAGTAGATATAGGAGAAGAATCAATATTAAACTAGGACCTGCCTGTCTACGGGCATTCTACAGAACCCCTCCATAGACTGCTAATGTTTGAACCCTTTAGTCCTGGCTCATAATGTCAAAAAACGAGCAACCTTCAACAACCAGCAGGAATAGCCTAGCGGTATCTACGGTTGTACCTTCCGAATTGGTGTAGTGGCTAACATCGCCGTCTCTCACACGGCAGCCAGGGGTTCGATTCCCCTATTCGGAGATTCTTTCTTTTTTGAAAACTTCAGATTTTTTTGTTGACCTATGTGTCACACAAGCTCCATAATAATAATAGAGTGAGTGCTGAACTGTGAACCACTCCAAATTGCTATATGGGTACCGCCGAGGTCAGACTGAACCACGCTCAACTAGATCGAAATCTAGCTGCGAGTATTTTTTATCCATGGCTTTCTTGCACGAGAGGAATGACGCGAATAGACTTCAAGGAAGCGGCCATCAGACGACTACTACAATCAAACTGTAATAGCTAAACGTAACGCACCAAAAGCAGTCTCTTTGTTATGAACATCACTTAATGATGGGCATGAATGCATCGGCACAATGTCACGGGCGCGTTTAAATCATACTGGTTATACGGTGTATGTAAAGAGTGATTTAGAAGGACCACTAAAATCATTAATGTTTAGCATAGAGAGCGTATAAATGGCATAGCTAATACTCTATTTCGAGTACCACCGAGGCCTTGATATTCGGAGGTAGTCAGATTTCCTGCTTGGTTTTTTGAGCGACGCTGAGGTCGGTTTGGGCCACAATGAACCGGGTATATCAACATAGTCATGACAAACGGATTTAGAATTACTACTAGAGGTACATAGCGAACTCCGCAGAAGAAATAGAAATGATCACCTGCATGGAAATATTATTTTTCGTGGTTGAAACTAGAGTAGGTATCCCGGCTAGCAGGCTTGAGGTAAGTGGAATTTGTTTCTTCGGCAGACCTTGGACCATAATGTCAAAAAACGAGCAACCTTCAACAACCACCAGGATAGCCTAGTGGCATGCACGGTTGCACCTTCCGAATTGGTGTAGTGGCTAACATCGCCGTCTCTCACACGGCAGCCAGGGGTTCGATTCCCCTATTCGGAGATATTTCTTTTGCTTTTGATTTTATTTCCACACTATAAATTCATCAACGTCGTTTGTGAACGATGAGATTCTTTTTGCCTTCGTTATCCCTAAGTGCTCGACTAGACAGACCTCTGATTCTAGGAGTAAGAAAAGTCCCACAAAGGTATGTATTTATACACTCCGGATATTTCAGCAGCATTGCATCTATAGCGTCTCTAAAGTCTTCTTTAATGCGACCACGAGGCAAGGATTCTTTTTAATTTAGTATATGGCGACAATGTCTAAAGCAGTACTCTAAACCCGAGATGAGAACCAGTAGCAGAGTCAGGGCTGGGGACCATCTCGTGACATCTATCTTGCTAGTACATATGTACACTCCACTGGTAGACGAAGACCCGATCTTGTATATGAGCTATGTTTATCATGATCATACCTCTGACTCCAGTGCACCGGAATTATTGATCAGTACTGACCGCACCTAGTATTTATCCTGCATGATTGTCTTTATATCGTCAGGCGGTCTACTTCCCTTACGTATCATCCAGACAGAGCATTTGCCTTCAGCAAGTCAGCAGGATATGCTGGCAACAGGTTCATGACTAGCCCCCCTGTCCTTCATTACGAACCTTGAAGAGCCTGCCCAATCAAGACCCCTACTCTACTGCTGTGCTACCGGCCTGGACCTAGACATTAAGACCCGAGCGATTCAGGTCGGGTTTTGCACTTGGTACAAAGGCCGAAGTAATCCTACCAGAGACGCACCAGCTATAGAAATGTTTCTTTATTGCCATGTGGGGTCAGAACAAGCAGATATGACCAAGTACTTATATAGTCTACAGATGCCTTGAAGGCCTCGTAGTCATTCCCTTTCATTTATTTACATCTAAAAGCCCTTCGCTGCGTTGACGATATGGATTGTACCGCCCAAAGTGGATTCCACATACAGGTCTCACTCTTCATTGCGCCGGAGAATGTGGAAAAGTTCTTTGCGGTGTTCAGGCCAGTCTACGATAAAACCATAGCGGAACCCGGGTGTATTTCTCTGGATGTTTTTCAGTCGCCTGATGACCCTGGTCATATACTCCTGTCAGAGTCTTGGTGAGTTTGGGCTCTGATATCAGGAAGCTTCTTTCTCGGTCGTTTATTTGAACCAACATATTGATCTAGGGATGCCGAGTTCGGTTGGTTCGTAGAGGTAACTTGATATTCGATTGATCAATCGCTATCAAACCTCAGAACTGACGAAATGAGAAACAGGAGAGAGCCACTAGAGACTATTTTAAGAAGTACTTTGCAATTATCGAGCCTTTATTTACCAAGCCTCCGGAATCAAAGCTCTTCGATCGTCTTCTGGAGTACCGCAAGGTAGAGCAATAACCGAAATCATTGGATTGGAAGATTGAGGGCAGGTAGTTCAAGTGTTCGGATTTATAGGGATCGAGAACGATGGAGTTTGCTTTGGCGCAGATAAGTGACAGATATAGTTTTGATTCAACATGTCTTACGAAAGTCTCGTGTATCGTCTCACTTATTTGAGTCCCCTTGCGCTGCTATGTTCTACGGGAGGTAGGTTAATTATGCTTCGCTTGAAAGTTGGCCAATTTCTGGGAGATTCTCATGACTGAGCCCCCTTACACTATGTATATCGACACGTGAATCAGCAATCTGAACACCTTAGATGTACTTTTTGACACGAGTTTTTAGGACAATCGCATTGAGATCTATTGCCATATATCCTATAAGTAACACGTACCACTAACAATTGTCAACAGTCAAACAAATGAAACCGCCAGAAAGAGGACGAAAAGAGATCCAGAATATGAAACGCAGTAGATGCAAGGAGTATCAAGTCTATAACAGATGATAAAATTAAGCCATGAATGCACGGGATGTATGAGAAGCTCTAGCGTCGACGCCAGACCGTGAAGACTTGACCAGCAATTGTTGATCATAAGGTTGCCAGCCCCGGGACATAAGGAAAATCCGAAAATGAGAGCCGGAGAGTAACAGTGTCGTCTGTCAGCGTACAAAAGACGAGACACTGACTAATCTTAATTAAAAAGGAAAACCGTCGTCTATGCGAGTCGGTGGTCGGTCTTCTTCCGCACAACGTTGTGAATCTGTCTTTCGCGGAGTATACTCCACAAACAAACACCCACTCCAGCGAGACCGGAGAAGAAGGTCAGATAGTAGGCGGAGCGGTAACAGGCCAGGCCATCGGGACACTCGCGGTCACCTTCGTGGCCGATAACGGAGTGTCGGTCGTAGACGGTGCCATATAGAAGATTGAAGACGTTTCCGCTAAAGACAGGGGCCAGAGTCATGACGCCCCAGTTCTGGGAAAGACCACCAATACCAAAGGTGTGTGCGGTCAAGGCGGGGAAGACACCGAACAAAAAGCCGTAGGCGACACCGGTAAAGGCAGAGACGACGACCAGCGTGTTCGGGTTAGAGATGGAGGAGCCAGCGAGCTGGGTCAGGGTGAAGACGATGGCTGAGATTAGAAGACACCAGAAGCGGGACATGTTTAGTTTCTTGACGAGAATGTCGGAGCCGATACCTGACGGAAAAAAAAGGTTAGCACGTGTAAATGAGGTTGAGCTTTGAGAATGACATACCACTGGAAAGACGGCCGAGGAAGTTGCCGAATGAGAGGATCGAGACGTGCATGACCTGTCGCTGTTGGATGAATTTGGAAGTCGCACTGTCATCGTAGTAGAGCCAGAGGGCCTTGGCCTAGAGGTGGGGTTAGGATTTTAACAAGATGTCAAGGTAGAAGGATCTTACGCTATTGCCAATATTGCTGTAGGAGATTTGTTAGCGAATGAAACGTAAAGCCAGCCTGGAACTTTACAACTTACTTGATAGTCATCAAACCAATTCCAGATAACAGAGCCATGGCCAGGAACAGCTGCCAGAACTCAACATGACGCAGCATCGTCAACCCACGGATATCCGGGTGGTGCGCCTCCATGGCCACATCGCCCAGGAAATCATCATCTAGAGTGTCGAAAGAAGGTCTGCCGTCGGGCTTAGACACGAGCGAGGAGGTCTCATCAGAATCGGCACCATAAGCTCGGTGGTTTGAGACTGTTGACTGCGTGCGCGCATGTGCCGGTTGCTCATGATCGAATGCAGTGGAGTTGTGCTCCTCCGAGCTCTCAGGCACATTGCTTGCTCGGCGCATCCGCTGGGAATTGCCATGGTCACCAGGACCATGATGAGGAAGAGACGAGTAGGACTCGACAGGGAAGATTCGAAGGAATGGGATCGAGCAGAAAGAGAGGATAGAGGTTCCCAGCGCCAATAGGAGGAGGAAGCGACCGGTGTCACCCTTGAAGATCAATGTGGAAACATTAGACCAAAACAGAGCACTCAGTCCGAAGGCAGCCAGCGGAAATGCGGTTGCTGTGCCGCGGTGATCGGGGAAGTTTGAAGCAGCTGCAAGAGATGAAGATTAGCCTCGCCTCTTATTTTAGGGGAGTATGAGCGGAAATACCTGTCTTGATGGCACCGCCAAAGGCAGAGCAGCCACCGGTTCCAGTCAAGAAAGCGAAAAAGCACAGGAAGATAATTGGCACCGAGCCCTCTCCCGATTGATAAGCTGTAGAGGTCAGCAAGGACATTCTCGATCTATGTATTCGTCCCAAACTTGCATACCTAGGTAAATTGGATAGTATCCCAAGGCCAGTAAGATCGAACCGACCAGGGTGATCAGTCGTGGACCACGAGCATCCGTCAACAGTCCCATTGGGATGCCCATCGCATACATGCCCAGATTTCCCGCTACACCCTGCCAAGCTGTCAACATCGGAGTTCCGCCGGTCTTCTGGTCACACGACTCACGATCAAATTACTCTCGGTCGACGAGAGCTTCATGCGATGCGCAAACTGGGGCGCCCATGCTGAGTATGCATACTGTAGAACCACCAACCATCAGTTATCGTCCTATCGTGTAGGAGAAGTTGGATTGCGAAGAGCGGGCTGGGGATCACGAACATTGGTTCCGCAGGACAGCGCTACCAGAGTGCCTGCGATGACCGAGATAGTCCGGGCAGTCTTATTATAAGAGCCGGTCATGTTTGCGGTATTTAGAGAGCGTTCTACTTTCTCGGAAAGTTGTCCCGCAAGTGTGCGTTGTACACACTACGGAGAGGGATGCGATTGCGTCAACGCGTGTTATCGGAGGAGATGATCGGAGTTTAGGAACTTGGACTGGGAGGAGGAGGAGAATGAGAGGGCGACAAATGGAGGGACATCGGACTCGAAACAAAGAGGGACTGGAAGTGGAAAGCAGCGATAGGAAAGCAAGTGAATGAAGGAAAATGAGAGATCGAGTTGGAGAGGAGGTTCAGGAGCGTCGTAATAATCGGCCTACGAGGAGGCCACGATAACGGGGGGGGGGGGGGGGGGGAAGACAAGACAGCGGACAGCGCGCGGGTGCTCCACCGGCCTCTGCCGAAGTGCCAAGCCTTTTTGTCAGTGGCTCGTATTATTGTCCAGCATGATATGTAGGTTTCTTGTCACGCGTGGCTCTTAAGATTAGGACTGCGCTTGCAGCAGATGATCGCTTCGATCTGGACGAGGACTGGCTACCTGGAAACCTTATTCTTGCATGTCAATAGTTATACTTCCCCAATCATTTTCTCTTTAGGCTCCTTGACAACAGTCACTGTGTTGTGGCGCCCCTCGTGGAGAATACTTTTAGGTAATATCTCAATACTACATCAGTCATTCATGAAATTTATAAAAGAAAAGAGCACACGAGCAATAGTATCTTGAGTCTAACCTTTGATCCTTTCCTTTATAGCCTGCATGCCGCTGGATTGAAACCTTTGAGATGTTGCTGTAAACATGGACGAGTACATGAGCATCTGCTATCCGAGATGCTAGATATGCACCCTGAGTATATTATTTCTCTTTTTTTCCCCCTACATTATACCTCAAACCCTTTACTTTCTCTTTACTACCTAAGTGATCTTCATCAATAGAAACCTCTCCCTGATCTAGCTAGGAACCAACGATGATTCCTCAATACGAACATACTTCGTACCGGCCCCAACTTTTTGGAAACTTTGGCCGATCTCCGGACCCGCTGACGTAAGGTGGCCTTTAACCACGTGACCGGGACATGACGAAGGCGGACTGGGGATCTTCGGCAACTCCACTTGACTTGCGCCGAACGCCCCCAGGCACCACTGGCTTCTCTCTTGCAAACCCCTCTTTAGACCTCCAGAATCCAGGACCTACCTGTTCCCTGGTCTTGATCTGATCCTCTGCACTTCATTATGGGTGCCCTCTTGTCTCTACCGCTGATGGCGGTGCCCAGCGTTGGCACGGTAAGTCGCACTCGAGTCACCGGATGAGCGGGAAACTGACTGCTCCACTTGCGAATAGCTCATCACTCTCGGCGGTTCATGCTGCGGCGCTGCGACTTGCTCTGCAGTTTGCAGTGCATGTGGAAAGTTTCAGAATAGGTATTTCGACTGTCAAATGATTTGGCCGCAGAGAGCCTGTGCTAACCGCGACACAGTATGGCAACACGAATCGCATACGCTTTCATCCTGTTGATCAATTCCATCGTGTCCTGGATCATGCTTACGCCATGGGCAATGAAGAAATTGCAACACTTGACCCTGGATTATATGGAAATCAAATGCGACGGCAAGGAATGTCACGGTTGGGTTGCAGTCCATCGCATCAACTTCGGTCTTGGTCTCTTCCACTTGATTCTCGCACTCTTGCTCCTTGGCGTCAAAACGTCCAGAGATAGTCGTGCAGCGCTCCAGAATGGGTTCTGGGGGCCCAAGATCTTGGTATGGCTGGGATTCGTCGTCATGTCCTTCTTTATTCCAGAGTCCTTCTTCTTCGTGTATGGCAACTACATCGCCTTCTTCTGTGCGATGCTCTTCCTGCTGCTAGGTCTGATCCTTCTGGTGGACCTTGCGCACTCCTGGGCCGAGCTTTGTCTACAGAAGATTGAGGATAGTGACTCGCGTCTGTGGCGTGGCCTGCTGATCGGATCGACTCTTGGCATGTATCTGGCCTCGCTCGTCATGACGATTCTGATGTACATCTTCTTTGCCAAGAGCGGGTGCTCCATGAACCAGGCTGCGATTACGGTCAACCTTGTTGTTTTCCTGATCATTTCGGCCGTGTCCGTCCAACCGGCCGTTCAAGAGTCCAACCCTCGCGCCGGCCTGGCCCAGGCCGCTATGGTTACTGTGTACTGCACTTATCTCACGCTCTCCGCCGTCTCGATGGAGCCGGATGACAACAACTGCAACCCCTTGGTCCGTTCGACTGGTACCAGAAGGGCGACCATCATCCTAGGTGCAATTGTGACCATGGCCACCGTTGCGTATACCACCACGCGCGCGGCCACTCAAGGAATTGCGCTGGGCTCGAAGGGTGGACATGGCTACATCGAACTTGGCGCGGACGATAACGAGCACGGACTGGTCACCCAGCAGCCCAACGCCCGTCGGGAGATGCGCGCTGAAGCTCTCCGAGCTGCTGTTGAGAGCGGTAGTCTTCCTGCCAGTGCTTTGGATGAGAGCGATGATGAGGATGAATTTGAGACTAGCAGCAAGGACGACGAGCGTGGCTCGACCCAGTATAGCTACACCCTTTTCCACATCATTTTCTTCCTGGCCACGACCTGGGTGGCCACCCTATTGTCGCAGGGCCTCACGGTCGACACCAACATGGACTTTGCTCCGGTCGGCCGGACTTACTGGGCTAGCTGGGTGAAGATCTTCAGCTCTTGGGTGTGCTATGCGATTTATCTCTGGACGCTGGTTGCGCCAGTGGTGTTGCCCGACCGCTTTGCTGCGTATTAGATGATGATGGGGGGTTGAGTTTTTAGGCGTTCTGAGCGATCACTATTTCTATTTGTTTTTATTGGAAGTATATTTGCACATTGGTAGCAATACAATTCATATCGTACAAGAAATATATATGTCTTTCAACTGTAGAAATTCCCGGTGCTTAGTTCCGTGTTGGGGATGAAAATGCGGAGTAGCCGGCGGAGCTTGGCAGATCACTTCACGCGTAAAGTGCGACGCGCCTCACCTCGCCGATAACATGGCATGAACCATGGCGACCATCCAGGCCATCGAGGCTCGTTCGGTGCGTACTGTGGTATATTACATGACACAAATATGATGTCGCTAACTTGAGGCTTTTTTAAGGTCCACCAAATCCAATCCGGCCAGGTTATCGTAGACCTGTGCTCCGTTGCCAAAGAACTGGTCGAGAATAGCCTCGACGCAGGCGCAACTACGATAGGTGAGCTTGTCCGTTTCGATCAAATGGAGCCCAGTCTCCAATTATCGTTTACACCTGCCTTACTGACTTCTCTATTTAGAGGTGCGATTCAAGAACAATGGGCTGGACTTGATCGAGGTGCAAGACAACGGAAGTGGCATCTCACCGGAGAATTATGAGAACGTCGGTAAGCTTCAAACCAACTGGCTTTTATACCATCAGCTCTATAAGCTAATACTTGAACCAATATCCCAGCACTGAAACACCACACTTCCAAATTATCCTCCTTCGACGACCTCTCAAGCCTCCACACCTTCGGCTTCCGCGGCGAAGCTCTCTCCTCACTATGCGCCCTCGCCGAGTTCCACGTCATCACAGCCCAAGCAAACCAAGTCCCCCGCGCAAATCGACTAGACTTTGAGACTTCCGGTAAACTCCGCAAGACCCAGATCGTGGCCGGACAAAAGGGAACCACCGCATCGGTGGAGGGCATTTTCAAACGCCTCCCCGTCCGCCGGCGCGAATTGGAGAAAAACATCAAGCGCGAGTATGGAAAAGTGTTGAATCTGCTCCATGCCTACGCTTGCATCAGTGCCGGAGTCAAGTTCAGTGTTCGGAATACTGTGGGCAAGACGAAGAATGTGGTTGTTTTCTCTACGAATGGGAATCGTACCACGAAGGAGAATATCGCCAATGTTTACGGGGCTAAGACGCTTTCTGCGCTGATTCCGCTTGATCTCGAGCTGGAGTTTGAGCCTTCCGTGTCTATGAGACGCAGTGGCGGCGGTGGTGATGGGCAATCTAATCAGCTGGTGGTTAGGGGACATATCTCTCGACCCGTCTTCGGAGAAGGACGCCAGACACCAGACCGACAGATGTTTTTTGTGAACTCGCGGCCGTGTGGGCTACCGCAGATTGCAAAGGCATTCAATGAGGTTTATAAATCGTTTAATGTCTCGCAATCGCCGTTTATTTTTGCAGACTTTCAGATGGATACGAATGCTTATGACGTGAATGTTTCGCCGGATAAGCGGACGATTCTACTGCATGATGCGGGAGCTCTGATTGAGTCGTTGAAGACGTCTTTGATGCAGCTTTTCGAGGCTGCGGATCAGACGGTTCCTCAGTCACAGGTTCTTGGCTCTAAGCCTCCGACGATGGCTAAGCAGCAAGCACTGGGTTCGCTTCCCGGATTTGTTACTGCGCGGCAGGTCATCCAGGGGACACCAGAGCCTGCCGTCACGCCGGACCGAGAGCAGGACGTCGATGGATCTGAAAAAGAGCCGGAGACCTCGCAACGAACTGTGCAGAACAGTATCAAGCGCTTTATGAGCACTCAAGGAGGGTCTGATGAAGTGGATGCTTTGTCGACTCCTACAAAATCTACACCGACGTCCCGGCAGACACCAATGCCATCATTAATGGAGCCTCCTTCCACTGGACCTGAAGAAGAGAATGATGATCAGTCCGAACAACCGTTGGAGCATGAGATGGATGAAGAAACTTCTCAACTACCTCCACGGCCATCCTCCCCACCCGAAGAACCAGATTCAGCACCATCACAACAACCAGATGAGTCTGAAGAAATGCCGAACGTGGTTCAAAACGCATTTGATCGAATGCGCCCTCGTCGAATGCCAGCTGAGATGGCCACTATCACTATTGGCGATCACACGGTGACTTCCATGATTGGAAGTGGTCGCCCGCAAAAACGAGCATCTGATATCGGGTATTCGTCCAATGGACAAGCCAAGCGGAAGCGACGAATTCATACGCCGTCCCGACCTAATATATTTGGGGTGCAGATGAAGGCCTTTGCGGCGCCTGGGACGCAGATGGATGAAGAAGAAGGAGAAGGGGAAGAGGAGGAAGAAGTCAGTGAAGATGCTGCAAGCGAGGCCAATGAAGATGGCTACATAGATGAAGAGGCCGAAGAAGCTCAGGAAGAGGAGGAACCTTATTCTTCCGAGCCTGAGGATACCGACTACGTCCCTGAAGGGAACCGCGAGTCTCCAGATCAGGAGGATGACCAACCACCAATCGAAGAGGCGTCAACAGCCGAGGGAGATGCGAATGCTCTGGACGAAGCCGAGAAAAAGGCCCAAGAAGAAGCCGTCGTCCAACGGCTCATCCATCAAGCCGAAGAAAAAGCCGTGCTTCCATCCGAGCACAATACCAGCCGTGCGAACAAAATGAACAAAGGCGCCGCACATCGCGATGCCACCGTTCAACTCGTCACCACTATCGATGCCTCGGTCTCCAAACTTCAAACGCAGATGGCCAAACTGCGAGAGAGCCTCCAGACACAGAAGGTGCCATCTCGAAAGACAGAGACCGATCTGGCCGACGAGGAAACCGCAGAGGCTCGCCTGTCGCTCACCGTCAGCAAAGCGGATTTTGCTCAAATGCGTATCATCGGTCAATTCAACTTGGGCTTCATCATCGCCGTCCGGCCAGGAGAAGACCATGACGAGCTTTTCATCATCGATCAGCACGCCTCGGACGAGAAATTCAATTTCGAGCGTCTCCAAGCGGAGACGGTCGTTCAAAATCAGCGTCTTGTCCGGCCCCAACGACTCGATCTCACCGCCGTCGAAGAGGAGATCGTGCTTGAAAACCGCTCCGCCCTCGAAAAGAACGGATTCATCGTCACTGTCGATGAAAGTGGCGACGAGCCTATCGGTCGTCGGTGCCAATTGGTATCTCTCCCGCTCAGCAAAGAAGTCGTCTTTGGCTCGCGCGATCTAGAGGAGTTGATCGTCCTCTTGTCTGAGGCCCCGGTGGTTAATGGGATCTCAGTCCCCCGGCCTAGCAAGGTGCGCAAGATGTTTGCTATGCGTGCGTGTCGGTCGAGTATCATGATTGGGAAGACCTTGACGACGAGGCAGATGCAGCGGGTTGTGCGGAATATGGGGACGATTGATAAACCGTGGAACTGTCCTCATGGGAGACCGACGATGCGACATTTGATGAGTCTTGGGCAGTGGGAGGAGTGGGATGAATATGGGAATGAGAATGAGTATACGGGAGGGGATGAAGAGGGAGAAGGAGAGAGTCCTGGAGGTTTGGATGTTTGGAGGAGATATGTGGAGGAAGCTGGGAACGAGGAAGATGAAGAAGAGGAAGAGGAGGAGGAAGAAGAAGAAGAAGAAGCATAATTGTTGATACCCATTTAAACACCATGAAAGAAAAGTATATACTTTGATTCCAGAACATCTCACCACCAACGCAACCAACTTCCCTTGGACTCACTCCCATTCCCATTCCCATTCACCTTCTTCCCCTTCCCATTACCATTCCCATTCCCATTACCATTCCCATTCACCAACCCGTCCCCATTCTGCACCCTCCCATCTCCCTCTCCCTCCTCCCCTTCCCCATCCATCTCCCTCTCCTCATCCCCCCTCTCAACCCCATCCATCATCTCCTCTAGCACCAACAAATCCCTCTCAATCATCTCCGCCCAATTCTGCACATCCCCAATCTCCTTCAACCCCTCCCTCGTCTCATCCGCCAGTCCCGCCCACGACGCATTCTGCTTCGCCAACCGCGCGGTATGCTCCGCCAGCTCGGCCTCTTGTCGTTGGAGCGCGGCTTCGTTGGCTGTGATGGTTGCGGCGCGGTCGCGGAGGGGCGTTTCGAGGTTTGTGCCGACGGAGTGTAGGGTTGCGGTGAAGGCGGCGAGGGCTTCTTGTTTTTGGTGGGTTTCGGTTTCTGGTGTGGTTGTGGATGTGCCAGTGGGGGGTTGGGTTGGGTTTGGCATTGTGGTTATTTGTTGTTGTGGTGGTGGGGTATATATGTAGTGGTGGGTTCTCTTGTGATGTGGATGGATAGGTATATAACACAGTACCCAGATAGGTGGTAGATATGTAGGTAGGTAGATTTGTAGGTAGTCTGCTTTGAGATTTCCAGAATAGCAAGCTTATCTTTACAGAGTGGTTAGTTATGGAGCTTGCACCGAGAATATAAATCTCATTGCGGAGGCCCGATCTGCAACTGCAACCCCACTTGGCGTGGCGTGCTGTCAGCCTGTCGATAGAAGAGCTACTGTAGTCTGATAGGTAGAAAAGATACGCTTGCGGGGTATCTGAAAGTGCAAGTGACACAAATTAGGAACCTATGTACTGGAGATCTCTACTATTTAAAAAGCCAACATTCCTCAGACGAGATCATATTAAACACCAGAGCATATAATTTCTGGGCATTACCCGATTCAAATGCAAATGCGCCCCGGAAGAGAAAAAAAAAAAACGGTAGACAAGAGGACACTAAAAAGGATAGCAGATGTATGGACCGTGCAGACCAAAATTTTCAAAAGAAGAGTGATGAAAACCATTCAGCCCAGAAACAGAGAGTAAATGAAGAGACAATGGACACGCTGAAAGAAGATAGAAGGGAGAAAAAAGCTCTCATCCATGCAAAGAGTTCGCTCGAAACAGAAAAAATGACTTGTAGAGCAGAGCGTACAGGCCAGGCCCTATGATGTAATGGGGTTGAAAAAGACAGCAAACATTAATAACTTAGTATCCGAAACCACCGCGATGCCTTTTGCGATTTTAGAGCATCGTGAACGAACAGAAAGGTCGCTGCCCTGGTCGGATTACAGAAGACCGGAAAGAACAGCCTCGGTAGCTGGAGAGAATACCGTTAGTAAACATCCATGGAAGATTGTCATGGATAGAGGATAGATAACATACCAGAATTGATGTATGGTCGCTTCAGGTCCAGGTTGACGCCGAACCGGCGCTCAAGCTCCTGCTTGATGCTCTTCTTTGTCACACTCATCAGATCAGCCGTGCGCAGGATCTCACGGATCTCGGCGAGGATCGCGTCATCCGAGGGCAGGTGGCTCAAGTCTTCCATGCTCATGTCCATGTCCATGTGGTGGCTCATCATCTCAGAAGGTGCCACGGACATGCGCGAGCCAGATGCAAGCAGCGGCAGATCGAGCTGAGAGACAGGGCGCGAGCCGGCGAAGCCGTACTCGGACTGTGCGAAGGGATGCGCACGAGTGCCGTAGGAATAGCCAGAGATCTCGGAGTGGTCGTCGCGCGAGGTCTGTCCCTCTTGCGCCTCCCACAGCTCCATCTGGTACTCCTCCCAGCGCTTCTTGGGAATCGAGGCCGGGTCGAATTTGCCCTCGTCGGAGATGACGACCTTGCGGCCCTTTTCTCCGGTGATGACACGAGTGTTACCCCAAGTGAAGTCGTCCATGTTCCAGAAGGAGTATAGAGGCAGGGCGAGAGTGAAGACGGGAATGGCAAGAATGTAAATGAACATCCAACCGATCATCTCCCACTTACGACGAACGATGAAGATGAAGGCCTGTAGACCGTAGATGACACCGAGCAACACAAATGCTGTCCAGGGAATGACCGAACTGTCGCGCACCAGCCAGACAATCAGGTAAATAATATACGCAACCGTGACGGGCTGGATGATGGTACTGAGCAGATCGACAAAGACGATGAAACGCATACTGAAGCAGCAGAAACCGCACAGCTGTTGCAGGGGAATCAGTTCGATCAGGTTGTGCACGGTCGAGTTGATCCATCGGCGACGCTGGGACAGGAACACGGCAAAGCTCTCGGGGGCAACGGTCCAGGCATGGCAGCGGAAGATGTACTTGGTCTTGAACTTGGGGTGATGCTTGAGCAGGAGTGTAGTCAGGTAACGATCTTCACCCAGGTGGAGCAGATTCTTCATGTGCAAGGTGTCCACGCGAATCTCGGAGTAACTCTCAACAACCTCCTTGCTGACGAACAAGGGCTTGCCGCTCTCCGCTGAGCGGACACGGTACATACTGAAACAACCGGGCAAGCAAGTGACGGATCCGAAGAGACTCTCGAAAGCCTTGGTCAGGTTGTGCGAGATGTAGTATTCGTAGACTTGAATCATCGTAACCATGGACGTCTTGGCATTGGACAAAGAGGTTTCACCACAAGCAGCGATGAGGCGCGTGTCGGAGAGGAAAGCGGAAACGAAGCGCGTAGCAGAATCTTGGGCAACAACCGTATCGGCATCGACTTGCAGGATGTACTCGTAGAAAGTCGGATTAACACCAATGATGTTCCGAATCTGGTGGTGCATCTCAAGCTCCATAGGGCTCATCGGCAGATTGTAGTGGACACGGTTGAGGAAACGCATGAGAACCATCTGGGAATCACGCTTGCCACGGTTACCAGGGCGAGACACCTCGGAAGGCTTGCCAACCTTGACAACGACCAGGTAGGGAACGATGTGGCCCTGAACCTCGTAGAGACCGGAGTAGATCTTGGCCATGTTGTGCTGTTTCATACCCTCGCCCAGACTCTCGAAGCTGAGAGGCTCGGGATCAACAGACTCGGGGACACCCAGGATGTCCAGGACAATCCGGGGAGTGGGCCGATCGTTACCTTGACCGATAATCATACCGTCACAAATGACCAACAGGAGCTTGCGCTTGTCGTCATAACGCATGCGGGCCATGGAGTCGATGGCACGACGCAGTGAATCTTCATCCTCGGTGTAGGCTGGCACTTGACAGATAATGAATTTGTCCAAATTCTCGGGCAGGTTCTTCTTTCCGAACTGCAAAGCAGCCAGGAACTTGAAAAGAATGACAACACAAATCATGATCGAGATGGCAAGAATGAAGTACCGAGCAAACTGACACCTGGCCGAGTTACGAGTATCAACATGTCCAACGAAGAACAAGTTGTCCAGGCAAAGCTGCATCCGCGCGCGCGTGGTGGGGTCAATTGCAAGGTCGTTCCAATACTTGGTCACATCGGTACCGGATTTCTGTTGGAAGAGAGTGACAAGCAGCGGGCTCATGTAGTTCGTGTTGACGTCCCCGGTGGCGTTCTTGCCCTTCGGGTAACGGGGAATACGAGGCCCAGCGATGTAGTAAGTCATATCGTAAACCTTGCCGTCAATACTGACAATATTCTTGCTCTCGTCATCTGCGAGCGTCTTCATGTACTTGTCAGTGTATCCGACGTAGCCCTTCTTGTAGTTTGCACGCATCATGACCATCTGTTCGTAGAACCAATCCGCACGGGGGTCGTCAGTCCAGGAACGGAAGTCATGGTACTTGGCATTGACATCGTAGTCGGTGGTAGAGGTGGTAGTGGCAGACTCGTTCATGTTGGACCGATAATCCAGAGGCACGCTGGGGTCGACATGTCCGTCCACACCCTGGCACAGTGCTGAAACCTGAATGGGGAAGAGGTTGGTGGCATCGGAGCCGGCGTAGTTCTTGAGAGATTTTTGCGGCACGATATCAGGGTAGTGGGAAGGCATGAAGTCGCCCAAGTTGAAGACCACACCCCGAATCGAGACATAGGAGCTCGCGCTACCCTTGCCATTGTGGTCGCTGAGTTCACCTTTCGAGTAGACATGTTGAGTTGGACAAACCAGTCCAGGGAAGGCGACAATCATGAAGACTGCGACACCACAGGCAAACCAAATGATCATGTTGATAGCGAGCTTTTCACGCCAAGCCACCCGTACATCCTTGCGCTTCATACGACCGATCCATTTGATCAAGAAGTCGGGGATGAAGAAGGTCAGCAGGTAGACCAACGCCATCCAGCGCTTTCGAGAGCCAGAGACCACAACATCATCAACCTCCTCCATGTTCTTCTCATTGCCCTTCTGCAGCATCTCTTCCCTTGTCTCGAGATTCCGGAACATGTCACCAGAGTTGAAAGCCGAAGCACCTGCATCGGATTTGCCGTCTAGCTCGCGGCTACCGAAATAACCCTGCTTGGACTCATCACCATAGATGAAAGCACCCGGCGATTGATCAGATGGGTTCAGAAGACGAACCTTGGTGTCGGCACCACCAGCGTGGTATCCGACTTCACCTTCATCAGAGCCGGCAATCTTGTTGTAGGAGG
This sequence comes from Penicillium goetzii, assembly GCA_037043885.1. Classification (NCBI taxonomy): domain Eukaryota; kingdom Fungi; phylum Ascomycota; class Eurotiomycetes; order Eurotiales; family Aspergillaceae; genus Penicillium; species Penicillium goetzii. Next base: position 956,619 of record JAWLST010000001.1, read on the forward strand.
GAACCACACGTTCGCCAATCTTGGCAAGATCAGCCCAGCATCGCTCGCTCAGGAAAACACCAGTACTTCCCACGCGAGCTTCGTTACCGGGCCATCGTCTTTCGTCCAAGACGACCTCCGACTTTTCGCGGTCACTACCAACCACGACATTACCAATCTCAGCCAGGCCTAAGAACTCCGCGAAAGGGAGGAAGACACTAAAGTCGGCATTTCTCAGCCGCGAGCTGATCTCGGCAATACCAAAGGTCTGAACCTGCATCCGAACGCATTTGCTGTCGAATTGGTTCGCAATGCGGCGATCGTTAGGCTTGAGACAGATCACAAAGTACGGGTTGAGGTTCGGCGAGCTTAGGCTCTTGTTGATAATCTCAAGACCCGAAAGGAACTGGCCGGCTGCACCTTGAACATGACCCGTCATCAGCCCACTCTTGCGACCAGCCACACTTCGTTTAGAACTGGCCGCCTGGCTATCGTGGTCATCTGGCTCTTCGCTCTCGCCACGATCCGAGAACATTTGGCGAGCTTGTTGGTCATGCTTGCGGCGAGCCATGCTGGGCATGCGCAGTGGCTTCGAGGAGACCTGGGCTTGCATAATCGCAGTCTTCTCCCGCGGGTGGGAAATAGTCTGCAAGGCCTCCTGGCCAAACAGTTCGCGGACAAAGTCACTCCGGGTAGATTTCATGAGATTCATCAAGTCACCCGAGATAACTTCTCCATTCTCCTCAATGAGACCAGTGACGGAGTAGTCTACTTCACCAGCGAAGTGTTTCACGGTGAATGCAGTCCGTGCCTGAGACAGATATCCAGTGCTGGTCGTGCCGCCGCTACCCACGGAGATCGCTGGGTTCTTGCCCTCGAAGCGCTTGCGAACGCTCTCGAGGAACTGAGCATCACTGCGTCCACGGCGAGTCTGGTCGTCCAGGATGCTGAGAAGACCATTGCCATGCTTCAAGAGGCCGCGAACAGTATCGGTGTTGTCAAAGTAGCTGGTTGCTGCGACGGTAATCTCCTCGCGATCCAGAATGTCGGCCTTGTGATCGAAGAACGACTGCAGGCAGTAGTTGTAAAGGGACTCCGTTGCAGCATTGCTGAGGAGCTGGTCGAGGGTCGAGCCAGTGGCCGGTGCTTGAGCAAAGCCAGGGAAATCAACAATGGAGATGGTGTTGGCGACGCTGTCCTCCGCAGCGCAGATCTTCTGGTTAACGGTCTCAATAACATAGGTGACAAGGAGCGAGTAGATAGTTCGGGCGAATGCATCGGCGTTCTCTCGAGCGCCCCGGGGATCCAGCATGACGGTCACACGCTCCCGGTGAATGGTCTTGGTCTTGTAACCCAAGCTGTTCTCCAAGGCCTCCACACTCAAACCCAGGAACGCAGCAACGTTGCCGAGTGCATCCTTATTTCTCACAACGGTAACTGTCTCACCACCCTCGTGGGAGTAACCTCCACTCTCCTCAGCAGTAGTGGTGGTCGATTGTCCAGACATGAAATCAAGCTGGCCGATGTGCAGAATACTGGCCAAAATCTGGCAGATCTCGGCAATCTCGCCGCGGGAGAACTCGAGCTTCCGTAGGGCAGTCTTGAAGTGCTGGAAGCCCTCGTGATCGTTCACTCCGACCTTGAGCTGGGTCGGGTGGCCTAGATACCGCCATCGCTTATGGCTAACCGAATCGGATGAAAGTTTGCCGCCGCCGGTGTTGATATGGATGGAGTTGTCGAATCCCAGATGGGACTTCTCGGCCGCACTTGTACCGGCCAGGAGGTAGTATAGCACATGGAAGCTGCGCTCGCCAGTCGGCACAGACGAGATGCGGCTTCGCTCCAATCGGTAGTCGATGATCTTACCACCGATCAGGGTGGGGTTGACGGAGGACGAGCCATCGTACTGCAGTTCGAGGAACAGACCAGCCTTGGAGGCAGTTGGGGTGGTCACAGATTTGGTGGTGGTCAGGGTATCGAAGACAAAGGCGGCGTAGGAGAGTTTAGAGGACAGCGGGGTCGAGGAGAAGGAAAGGAAGGAGGATAGCAGGTGTGAGCGAATGGTAGTTTTACCCGAACCACTCTCTCCTCTAGATGTGAAGGTGTGCAAGTCAGTTGCTGATTCTGTTTGGTGATGCTCTTCCGGACATGTCTACTCACAGGAACACCACAGCTTGGTTCTCCCCACGCGCTCCCAACCGAGTGAAAGCGCGACGTGCAAGATCCTCTGCTTCCCCAGCAGCACTGCCTTCCTTTTCACCATCTGGGCCTTTTGTTGCGGATGTGTACGTGTTTAGGGAGATCAATGCTTGGGATGAGAGGCGGGCAGTGGGCAGTCCGACATGGAAGCTGTTCAGATCGTTAGCATGCTATTCCTCCTCAATATGATCAACTCCATAGATCTAATACGTACCGACTGGCGAGATGGGCTGTCAGATGAGTATCCGACTGGAGATGTGCGGGGAGCGAGGGAAGTGAGGACTGGGCATGGGCCGGAGCGCTCCCGGTGGTATTGCCCGCCATGATGGAGGAGGCTATTGACCTCTCCGCAGTGAGGCCGATCAGAGAGAAAAGCGAGTGGATGAAGGCCGGTCAGATGGGCCCTCTCACAGAGAGTAAAGAATCGACCGTCGAAGCGCAGGTCGTGCAAAGTCTTGACACGCCTCGGAATGAACGTGGAGTCAAGAATGCCCGCCGGAATGAAGACCCCTTAGCGATTACAGGGAAATGGGGGACATTCGGAGGCTTCGTGGCAGGAATAGCGTCGTACTGTGGAAGAGACAACGCCGAGCCAGAGGTTGATGCAAGAGAAACGAGTGAAAGTAGCAAAAATCCAGATGCCAGAAGGGAAGACAAAAGCCAGCAGACCTCGGGGATCGCAGAAAAAGATAAGCGGGCGGTTTGTTCGGTCTGGGGCAGTACAGAGAGTGTAATTCCGTATGGGATGTATGGTAATTGATGGTATTGTTACTGCTAGTATTGATCTCCTACGCCTCACCGAGCTAGTAATGGAAGGGAATGGATGGTGGCGGATGAGGGTGAAAAGCACCCCTAAACAGTGGTATTGCGGTTTGCAAATCTGCCAAAACGTGAACATTGGGTATGTATTCTTTACGGTGTTTGGTACACGATGGGACCACTAATTTAGAGCTGAGGGGGAGTGCAAGACACAGCTAGAAACTAGTTTGGTATATATATATATATATATATAGATATAGATTTCAATGACGATGCTTGTCAAATGGCTCTACTCCGTACAGAGAGAGACACCAAGACACATCATTGAGGTTGTGTTGAGCCAGTGGCAAGCGATATTGTGCTGTTTACTGTAAACACGCTCCCCCCAGCTAAATCGGGTTGAGGGTCTCAGGTAAACAGACGGGGGCTCCACTTTTTTGTCGGGGTCCTGCTCGGTCCCTGGAGTTGGGTGACTAAGAGTAGCACAGTTCCAGGGTACAATACATACAGGCGGACTGGTACCAAGGTAAATTCTAGGGTAAAGGTAGCATGGCTATAGATAGCTCACAACACCCTCTCTTCCTCCCCCGGTATTATTTCCTTTACACCATATCACTTCAGTATGGACGGAGTATACAGAGTATACAGAGTACAGAAAGGCCACCCACACACAGACTGCCCTGCGTGCTCCTTACTGTCCAGCCGATGCATCCACTGCAGATTGCATTAATAGTAACATGTCAGAAACCGCGCGATCGCTCTGGGCCGAGGGCCCAGACAAGAGGCAATGGTCCGACCGGGCCCCACTCGAGGTAAATCTGCCTATGCTGAGTGGACATGAGAGAACCGATCGCTTTAGCCTTCGAGGCCTGACTACTGAAACTAGGGGGGTTCGTGGCTGACCATGAATTTTTTTTAGTTGTCAACTTGTCACACGGTCGGCAACAATCATACGTGAAATGGGTGATTGAATATCAAAACATGTACTTGAATGAATGGTATAGGAACCAGGTTCTGCTGTACTATAGATAGTGCGCAGTCTTAAGTAAACTAGAAACCCCTGTCACTTATACTTGGCACTTTGTAAACCATCCCTGGAGTGGCAATTGTTTGGTACGGACTACGGAGTACAGTAGCCCCTTTGTGAGACATCCCAAATATAGCACCCACCACTCCGTAACTTTGTAAATACTACTAGTCGCTGCTAACCGGGCCTAGTCTCAACTGGTCTGCATATCCACCACCCTTTCGCTTGTGGCCGATTGGTTGGCACTGTGAAGCAGACTCAGTCGCCCACCTGACAATGTGATATGCCCACTCATGAGATCAGAGTCCCCAAATTGAAAAATTTGAAGCTATTACCACTAACTCTATTCGAGACTTCCCATGTATTGAATGGCTTGACTCCTAAACGACAACACATTAATCATCACTCTATGGTTACATAATCCTTACAATTGAGCGGGAAACAATCCATCGTCTAGTGAACCACTCCTAGAAACACGCTGTCCCTGAAATATGTGAGCGCAGGGCAAACTTGGACCCAAATGGAATAATCTCATTCCTCGTCGCTTGTCAGATAAAAATTCCCCACTCGATCAGGGTGCACTACTGCACTGAGAAAACAATTCCCCCCCCTCAAAAGCTTAGGATCGTGTCGGGCAGATCCCAGTAGTAGCGGATCGGCAGTACAGTGTTGTCCACCTTGAAAAGGCCCCCTGTAATTTTCACAAGCCGCTGTATGGGTCTTACATACCGTACAAGTGTATACATACAGTCCCTGCTGTACCCTTTCTCCCCACGCCCGTCGCCTTCTTGCTTTGAGGCTTATCTCCCTCATTTTTTCTCTCTTGCTGGTTGTTTGTCGACCGCTTCATCACTCTCGTCCCTTTCCTACTCGCCATCTCCGTATCCTCCTACAACCTCTTGATCTTCACCTTCAGCCTTCGCTCGCTTAGGAGTCCCCTACCTCCAGTCGCTCGCTCAATTCTCCGGAGTATACACCCACTGAGTCTCGCTTTGTTGACACCCCAACTCTCTCTCCCCGACACTCGCTGTTCCTGCTCCACCTGCGATTCGACTCAATCTCGTGATTCTCATGCCGCTGTGATATCTTCCAATCTCTACTAGACCGAACCTCATAGTCGGACTCCCAGTCCCTCCTGGTTCGTCATGTCGAACCGCTACTCGGTCTTCTCCACACAGTCCGGCGGGTTCCCAGCTGGCCCTCGGCCGGCCTCTCAACATACCACCCAAGTGTCAACCACTACGTTGCTAAATGCCCTTCACTCGTTCTACTCGGCTGGGCAACCCTACCAGCTGGACTCGGGCACCAGCTTGGCCGTGAACACATGGGTGACCGCCGCTACCATCTTGCCCGATGGTCGTAATGGGGCTACGGTGGACCGTGACCTGGCCGTCCGGGCTTGGGAACATGCCCGGAGGCGAGCCGAGGATGGCTGTATCATCCTAGGGTGTGTATATTCACTTTAGGAAACGTCCTCCTCAGTCCTTTTTCGCTAACAATTTTATAGCTCACTCCACCAGTCAACTCCGTCGCTGTTGGAGCCGTTCCTTACTGCGCTGCCAGTCTCCACCCCGGAGACAGCCTACACATCTCTCGCAGCTCTACGACCGTTCCTCTCTGCTGTGACTTCGTTCAACCCATCATATTCGCTACACTCAGCCTTCTCCGCCTCTTATACATTGACTCTGCAGGGCACAGTCATCGGCCTGTCTTTGGCGCTATCCACCTCTGGCATCAATGTGCGTAAAGGTCTCTTGGAGATCCCTGGTGAGGCCGGCTACCGTGCATTCGATGTCTTCTACTACCTTTTGACTTCCGCTTCTACGCCCGCGGAGCGCGAATTCCTCGATCTTCAAGAACTATCCAACTATGCTCTACTCAACCGATCGGGCACCTATTCGCCACCTTCCTATCTTCCTACTGCCGACGATGCAGCTGCGGCCGAGGATCTGCGGGCAAACCTCAAGGCAATCGGTATCAAGGGTGCTGCACAGCGAGGCCTGCTTTCCGTTCTTGCGGGTCTGCTCAAGCTCGGCAATGCTGCTGGTCTGATGGTAGACCAGGAGGAATTGGAAGACGTCTGCGAAGACGTTGGTGGTCTTCTTGGAGTCGATCCCGAGGTCTTGCTGCACAAATGCTCCACCGATGAGCGCGAGGTCTTGATCGCTGGAATATACGAAGCACTCGTCGACTGGGTCATCGGAAAAGCCAACGAAGCCATTGCGGCCGAAATTCAGAATGCGCTGGAGAACGACTCCAGCACTGGTGGTGCCGGTGCGGCCCATTATTCCAACGAGGATACTGTCGGCCTGACAGTCATTGACATCCCGCGCCCGGCATTGGGTAAGGCCATTGCGATGCGGGGTGTCTTTGACGATGAGCTGGGTCTCAATGCTGAAATGAAAGAAGATGGCATTGCTCTCCCAGCTATTGGCCAGTCTGTTGTCAATGAAATGAATGCCGCGGTCGCCCAGGTCGAGCCCGATCTCGGCATCATGACTGGTGCTGCTGGTCGAGAGCGCGAACATGATCTGGACAAGCGTCAAGGTGTCTTGGAGAAGGTCGGGCTAGAAGCTGAGGCAGACTCCTTCTTGCGACAGCTCCTGTTCCCGGTCGAGAGCGAGGGTATGTCCCTTGGGAAGCGGGGACGCTTCGATCTCGCCACCACTTTAGGTAGCAGCCGTGTCTGGTATCACCTGTCCATTCACCCCACGGATGACCTCCCGGACCAGCTCACCGCCAATACTGCGGCTTGGTCTGCGGGTGCAGTCTCGCGCCAATTGAGAGATTGGCGATTGCCCGAATGGGCCAACCGGCGCCTGAAGCAACTTGACTTCACGGCAGACTTTGACGTTGAAGAATTCGTCGGTCGGTATGCCCGACTTGGCTGCACTGAAGGCCAAGATGGTGTCGAGAACTGGATCCTAGAGAGAGGCTGGAGCAACGGGGATGCCGTTGTTGGCCAACAGCGTATCTGGATGAGAGAGGGTGCTTGGTGGGAGGCCGAGTCGATGCTCGACCTCAAGCCAGATGAGATGCCCTCGAACCCCTTCGGATATGGTGCGACCATGTACGAACCCGGTTTCACTCCTGACGGTAACCCCGTCGGCGAAAGCTCCAACCTGCTAGGAGCTGATGTGATGATGCACAACCCGAGTGTCATTGCCCCCAGTGTCATGGGTGCTGCCAAGTCTATCGCCCCCACTGGAATCACTCACACTGGTGGTGGTGACTATGGTCTTGGCCACAAAGGTGACGATAACAAGGGTGATATTGCTTATTACGATGACTATGGTCGCTACATCGGTGACCTTGACCCCGAATTCGGCGACCCTAAGCACATCGAGAAGAAGCAGATCTCATTCGGTCGCCGCGTTTGGGCTGGCATCGTCTGGGCTCTCACCTTCTGGATCCCGTCATTCGTTCTTCGGTATATCGGTCGCATGAAGCGTCCGGACGTTCGATTTGCCTGGCGAGAGAAGCTCGTCTTGGTTCTCATCATCTTGCTCTTCAACGGAATTGTCTGCTTTTACATTATCGCCTTCGGTGACCTCCTGTGTCCGAACAAAGACAAAGTCTGGAACAATAGGGAAGTTGGTGAGCACACCCAGGACAACAACTTCTACGTCAGTATTCATGGCCGCGTCTACGATATTTCCAAGTTCTGGAAGCTGCAGCACAGTGACATCAACATTGAGACCACCTCGTCCAACATGAAGCCCTTTGCGGGATTGAATCTCGATGCTTATTTCCCCCCTCCGCTTACTCAGTACTGTGGCGCCTTTGTCAACGACGAGTCGATCCAGCTGTTGAACAATGACACCGGCGCAGTGGTCGATCCGAGTGCAAAGCACAACTGTGGTCCCCGTAACCACCCTGAGACGACTACGAAGCTCAACAAGATTACCTGGTATGGAGATGTCTTCTTGCCCAAGATTGCCGACTACTACAAGGGCGAACTGGTCTGGACGAAGGACACTATTCAGAAGCAAGCCAACGACTATTCCCGATACTGGGTTACTGTGAATCAGAAGGTTTATGACCTTACGGACTACTTCTACACCGCCAAGACTCAAAACAATCTCAAATCCTACACGTTCCTGCCTCCTACCGTGACGGATTTGTTCAAGAATTACCCCGGCCAAGATGTGACGGACAAATGGCAGGATACCAAAGACTTCCAAAACGCGCAACGTTGTCTCGACTATGTCTTCTACAAGGGCAAAGTCGATTTTCGAGACAGTCCAAAGTGTACCGTGAACAATTGGATTCTTCTGGCATTCGCCATTCTCATCTGTTCCGTGATTCTTGTCAAGTTCTTGGCAGCGCTGCAACTAGGATCCAAACGTCGACCGGCTCCTCAAGATAAATTCGTCATCTGCTTGGTTCCTGCCTATACCGAAGGCGAGGACTCTCTGCGAAAAGGCCTGGACTCTTTGACTGCTCTGCAGTATGACAACAAGCGAAAGCTGATCTTCGTCATCTGTGATGGTATGATCGTTGGTGGTGGCAATGACCGTCCAACCCCGAAGATTGTTCTCGATATTCTTGGTGTGGACCCCAAGATGGATCCTCCCGCTCTGCCATTCAGGTCCGTCGGTCAGGGCAGCGAACAACTGAACTACGCCAAGGTCTATTCTGGTCTGTACGAGTACGAAGGCAACGTTGTCCCGTACATCGTTGTGGTCAAGGTTGGCAAGGAGTCTGAGCAGCGCAAGTCCAAGCCTGGTAACCGCGGCAAGCGAGACTCGCAAGTCCTTCTTATGCACTTCCTGAACCGTGTTCACCACCGTGCCCCGATGTCACCCATGGAGTTGGAAATCTTCCACCAGATCAACAACATCATCGGCGTGGACCCCGAGCTTTACGAATACTGCTTCATGGTCGACGCTGATACCAGTGTCAAGGAAGATTCGTTGAATCGCTTGGTTGCTGCATGTGCAGCCGATGCTAAGATTGCTGGTATTTGTGGTGAGACTAGTCTTCAGAACGAGGAGCGCAGTTGGTGGACCATGATTCAGGTTTACGAGTACTATATCTCCCATCATCTGGCCAAGGCTTTCGAGTCCTTGTTTGGCAGTGTCACTTGTCTTCCTGGATGGTAAGTTTTACTCTTAACTCTTTGAATACGCCTAAGCTAACTTATCATCCAGTTTCTGCATGTACCGTCTGAGAACCGCGGACAAGGGTCGCCCGCTCATCATTTCAGACAAGGTCATCCAAGAGTATGCCGATATCGATGTCGACACCCTGCACAAGAAGAATCTGTTGTCTCTGGGCGAGGATCGTTTCTTGACCACTCTCATGACCAAGCACTTCCCGACTATGCGCTACAAGTTCATTCCTGATGCATTCGCGAGTACCGCTGCCCCCGAGACTTGGAGCGTGCTGGTCTCGCAGCGTCGTCGCTGGATTAACTCGACTATTCACAACCTTGTCGAACTGGCAGCTCTCAAGGATCTCTGCGGCTTCTGCTGCTTCAGTATGCGATTCGTCGTTCTGGTTGATCTTCTGGGAACAATCATTCTTCCCGCCACTTGTGTCTATCTGGGATACCTCATCTACCGTGTCGCTAGTCATACTGGGCCATTCCCCATGATCTCGATTGTCATGTTGGCTGGTGTATACGGTCTTCAGGCTATTATCTTCATCGTCAAGAGACAGTGGCAGCACATCGGATGGATGCTTATCTACCTTCTGGCTTTCCCCATCTACAGTTTCGTGCTCCCTCTGTACTCGTTCTGGAAGCAGGATGACTTTACCTGGGGTAACACTCGTGTGGTTATTGGTGAGAAGGGTGACAAGCGAGTCATTGCCGTGGAAGATGAGGGCTTTGACCCTCGCAGTATTCCTTTGCAGCGTTGGGATGACTATGCCATGGCTAACAACCTCCCTGGCCGCCGTGGTGAAGTTGGTGCCAACCAAGAGAAGGTCCACTACACTGGCCGCTACGTGGATGAGCATGCCCTGGAGATGGACGATATGCACTCTCAGTACTCCTCTGTGAGGCCGGCGTCGACCATCCTGACTGGCTTCCCCGGCCAGGGTCGCCACGTTAGCCCGTACATGCCCCCGCAGTCACCGGCTCCCTTCACCGGGGGCAATGTGGCCGGCAACCGTAACTCGCAGATGACCAGCTTCTCCCGCTACACGGACTATCCTCAGATGGGTGCGCATCCTGCAGCTGCTTCTCGGCACATGTCCGTTGGCAACCTCAGCACATACCAGGAGAACCTGGGCCATTCCAGCCGGCACAGCATTGGCTTGATGCAGAGCAGCGAGAACCTTCTCGCCGCTTCTCGTTCGCGCAGTCCGCTGAGTCAGTTTCCTTCGCGACCTGCCAGCACTGCCTTTGATTTCCGTGCTGCCAGTGGTCCGGATGAGCTTGCTATCACTGAAGCGATCCGCCACTGTCTCTCTGAAGTGGATCTCGACACTGTCACGAAGAAACAAGGTGAGCCATAACCTTCTCTTTCCTATTGAACCTCCTCCCGTCCAAATAACTAACAATATCACACAGTCCGTGTCCTTGTTGAACAGCGCCTTCAGACTTCTCTCACCGGCGACAAGCGAGCCTTCGTTGACCGCCAGATTGACCATGAGCTCGCCAACATGTGATCACCCTACGCGCATCGTCTCTAATCTTCGCCCCTTTTTGTAATATGCATCTATCAGCGCACGTTCCTTTTTCATTCATCGTTTTAACAAGAAAATATTTCGGCATGTCTGGCGTTACGTGGGACTGACTGTATTGGGCTTGCCATTTCCACTGCTCTTTGGTTGTCGTTTTCTGCTTATATCTATTAGTCTTGTCATGCTCCTCTTTTCTTTTCTCCTTTCTTGAGCAGAGCACTTTCAGCGAACGCGGTACTTAGCATGGGGCCTGGTGGCTCCTAGTTTTAATGACCAAGCAATATTGGTGTTTCATTCATTGCAGTCTTGCACTTCCCACCCAGTAGGAAGCAACCAAAGAGGACATAACATTCTTCTCGGTTCTCAATTATCATGCTGCGCTGGTGATAACTTCACCATGAGCGGCTTCTTTTCCCAAATGTTGAATGATTTCTGAACATGCCAACCCGCAGCGCTTTCTTCCAAGGTCATATCAAAACTCCACAGTAGCTTCGCCGCAATGAGTCGCATCTCGGCATAGGCAAGACTAAGAAAGCAATCAGTCAGCGCAAGTCTAATATAAGAATGAGGATATCAGTTTCTTACTTCCTCCCAAGACAATTCCGTGGCCCGAGTGAAAATGTATGAAGTATTGACCGATCATCATTCTCAAACCGCTCATCTCGACTCTCGAGCCATCGCTCCGGAATAAACGAGTCCGGCTCGGCAAAATGAGACTCGGCATGGTAAGTTGAATAATGATGTCCAGACACGGACATTCCCTCCGGTATAAACATGCCATCAATCACTGCTCCTCCTGGTGGTACTACTCGCGGTGTCATCGCTGGAACAGGGGGGTAAATCCGCAGAGTTTCCTCCAGTGCTGCGTTCAAGTAGCTCAGCTGGCTGGCACTTTGAAAGTCAATATCCTTGTAAGATGAGAAAGATCCTCGAACTTCGTCTACCACTTTCTTGTAGACTGCGGGAGTTTTGAGAGAATAGTATGTGAAACCAGACAGCAGCGTCGCAGTCGTTTCGCTCCCCGCAAGAATCAACAGTGCCGCATTACTTTCCATTTCACGAGCAGTCATGGCCCGATCATCGTTGAACCGGAGGACATAAGTCATGAAATCCGGTCGTTCAGTCTTAGTCTCTAATCGACGGCGGACCTTTTCCGCGCTCAATGCAAAGTGTGCCTCTCGCATCCTGGCCAGTCTCTTGGGAAGTAGTTTTTTCACGATCGGAGCCAGGAAGGGATATACCACTAGTGGTCGTAGTAGAGCTACTACCTTTGTGCTCACAAAGACCATCTTTACCCACGGATGATACTGGCTTTCGCGTAGACAGTCGAAAGGTTCGCCGAAGGCTAGGTCACCGATGATATCGAACGTGGTGAAATTGTACCATTGGGTCATGTCGACGATTTCTCTCGAAGCGGTGATTTCTCCATTCAATCGCTCCACCAGCAAATCCACATAGCACTGGATGAGACCCTCCTGATCTCTCAGTGCTCTTTCAGAAAAAGCATGGGAGAGTAATCGTCTTCCCCTCGCGTGGTCAGCCTCATCGGCATTGAGAAGACTAGGCCCATTCGGCCCTCGGATGTAGAATTTGGGATCTTTGAGAAAGGACCCGTCTCCTGATTTTCGATGGCCGTAGATATCCTTCCATGCTTGGGCGCTTCGGTAGACGAGAGCTGTAGGGCTTATTCTGATGACGTCCCCGTATTTGTCGTGGAGTTCTTTTAGCTTGTATTGATTTTGTCCTGTCGAGGTCCAGTATAGACTGGGAATGTTGGTGCATGCTGCCAGTTTGGGGCCAGGGAATACTGATAGTGGGCTGAGGTAGAGGTTGTAGATTACTATCCACACTCTGTATGCTAGAAACTGATTATTCCGTCAGTATTCTGGGGCTTCGATAAAGTGAAGCAGAATACTCACAACTGCCGTGATAGCTACACCCGCCAGACGAGCAATCGATATGGCATCAAGGGTAGCCACTCCTAGTTCAGCCTTCCAGGAATCCATTGTGAAGGTATTCTGGGACATGCGAACCTACAGAAGACCCCGCAGCCACAGGAAGTAATTTATATTAACAACCATGGCCGTATGATTGAGTGACAGACCTAAATGACGCGGGAACTTCTAGCGGGTATCACATGGGAACAAGTCTCCGTAGCACGACTATTTGATCAACCTGGAATCGCTTAAATCACCACTTCGTATTATTGCGAATAGACATCACAACCCCCTCTTCCTATCTTAAGCTAGCGTCGCATATGTGGAACTTTTAATTGAATGATGTCACTATGCACCTGTTATCGTGATGCCTGCCCTCTACAATCACGGACGTGTTGACTTCTGCTTGTATGCAAGGCCGCGCAGAAGCGGGATACTAGCTCAGTAGTATGACAAGGGTGTGTGGTACTGTGACGTCTCCTAAACTTGGGCGCAAAGGGATACTGAGGCCGAAACCCCGCATATCAACGGAATAACACAGTGGAGTAGACTACCCGTGGCATTGACCACCCTACCCTACCCTACCCTAGCCCGGTAGGGGTAGGGTGGTCAATGCCACGGGTAAAAGACGTTCTGCAGAAACGGAAATCCGGGCCGATCGAGTGTTATACCCCGATTTTTTGCATAAGAGGTTGATGTCATGAAAAAGGCCTCACAGAATGAATGCATTGCATTTTGCCAAAGCCCGAGCCCGAGGGTTGAGACTTAAAGGGAGTAAACTGTTGAAGACTTAGCGAGCAGGTATTCCCCACGAGTGATTGATGATCCTTCCCTTGGGGATTGGGAGCTCTGGACTTAAATGCCTCGAGATTGGCCTGTTGGTTGGGTCACATTGTGTAGGTTCAAACCACTACAAGTGAGCTTAAGGATTTTAACAAGCTCGAGGCAGATTACTGACAGAAACTATAGAATATCCCGATAGTTCTGGCAACGTTCGAGGGACAAATACGTAGGGGTCTCTCGAGGCTGAGGCTAATCGCACGATGACTTGTGCTTTCGCACGACAGACTATACCCCTTTCAGATATAGTGGAGAACAGGTACATCGAGTACTTCAACATCCGTGTAATATAGTATACTATCTATATTCGAGTGTATTAAAATACCCGGGAGGAAAAGAGGTAAAAGGCACGTAGAGGGTAGGTAAAAAATAAATTAATCTATCTTTCTCTTTTTATCGCAATTAAATTCTGTTTACGTATATACGACCGGCTTAAAATAATAGCTTATATTATTATATATATGGCATGTTGATTCGTTTATTATTATTTTACAAGGGGAGAAGTATATATCTGCTGGGGGCCACGCTGGTTAGGTGGGCTAACAGTATATTATTATATATAGAACTACTGTAGCGATAGTAAGGTAAGATGTAAGTAGTGACTATATACGGGTAGTAGGGTTCTATGAGTTTAAAACCCCAATAGGTTTAAGCTTTTCAAATCATCTTTTTAGTCAAGAGTTAAACGACCAAAAAATAGTATCTAAGCTGTTAAGAAAGACGATTTAAAACACATTTAGAATGATGTTCCAAAAAAGACCCAGTTAAAGTATATCAAGTTAGACTGTTTCCCTGGTCTCCGGACTCAGACTTTTGAACTGCTACTGTATAGGATTATGTATAGTAAAAGGTAACAGGTGTATACCTGTTATCCACGCTATTCGAAAGGGATAGCGTGTCGTGCGAGGGTATAAGTTGTCGTGCGATTAGCTTCAGCCTATTTTGCTATCTGGTATCTCTATATAATGACGCTCTGGAATTCTCTGCTTATCGCACTGAGGCGGCACCAGTCTCTCGCCGTTTGGGGAGGACTAGTGCTTGACACGGTCTTGTTTCTCTGGGACCAACTAGGTACCGGAGTGCCGGCTGAACGAAGCCGTCCGGAACTAGAGGGACGAACGGTTGAGATATCTCGACTGGTCAAAAAACGTCCATGGGGTGATTTTAACACTGAATAGTTGATGCTTCTTTGCTAAATGGGCTCATTGCAGGCGGGCGAACCGCAGTGTTGCTTGCGATCCTAGATCGCCACTCGCTTGATCCTGATCGAGTTTCGTGTAAGTCCTCGTCGTCCAAGTTCTGCTCGTGCTCATGTCGTCAATGAAAAATTAAAGCCATGCATTGATATACTTGATGAAAAAAATAGAAGTTGCAAATTCAGAGAGCCGAATATAAAGTAGCAAGAGTTATCACAACCACAGAGCTAAACTAGTCTAGATACGGCCTCAGAAAGAAGAACGAAATAGAAGATAGCAAATACAAAACAAAAATACACCTATACAGCACCCTCTACCACAGAGTAAGAACCACGATAATATAATATGATAAACGCGAAAAAGATCACATTCTCCATCTTAATAACTCCGCAATGACGTCCCAGCTTCCTCGGCGGATGAGAATTCGAGTTTAGCTTTTTTCTTGCGATTTGGATGCAGCGCATTCTTGATTAACGAGTTTGAGCTTCGCTATCTCGTTTTCGAGGGATATCAATCTTTTATTGTTGTTGTCTAGATATAGCATATGAAGCCAAGACTGTCCAATAAGCCCCCATACTACCAGTGTAGTATTCCAGCTATGATCTAGCGATGCAGGGGGTAGTCGCTTAAGCGCGTGAATAACTCGATGGATCGGCATAGTGAATACGATCAGAAAGGATAGATCGATTTCTGCGGGTTTCAGTATTCAAGGTAACAGTGTTAAAGAGGAATAGTGATGAAGAGAAATGCTTTCAAAAGGCGATGGACGTTGTCTTATCGAAAAAAAAGAAATACATGATCCGAAGTTTAAAAAGCATACCAAGCTAATTGCGGTTAAATGACATAAATAACTAGGTTAAATAGGGTTAGTGCGTTGTCTGACTAGTACTGTTCAAAACATACAGATTCCGGGTCAGGTCCCGGGTTAGGGGCAGTAGGATGATGTGTCACAAACTCAGTCGCCCCCCCCCCCCCCTCTTCCAATCTTTCACGGTTCTGTTATGAAAGTATGGTAATCTTACATCCATATCCCAGAAATATCATGTTTTATTTATCATATATAACCAATAATTACTGTACGAAATGCAGCCAACTTTTATGAGCCCACTTCTAATGAACTACTTATCTTATGGGTAGGAGAATCCCGGATATTGGCACCTAATGTTGTGGATGCTGACTGGCATTAGCGCCTCGCAAGACATAAAGGGTGCGAGCGCAGACAAAGCAGATGACTCTAATATCAGTTCGACAAGACCAGCTATTCAATTTGCTGAAGAAGATTGGCCGTCCCCTAATAAGGATAGAGCTCTGTGCATTCCGCCTCTATGGAGACGTGATAGGGGTAGGTACACTAAAAGCCAAACCGACAATTTGCCTTCTGGTTCTCACGATCACATTGCAGCGACACCCTTTATCTGAGATTGAGGAAAGATCTAAGGATGAGGATGATGGCAAGTCTTGATAATATGGCAAAGTCCTGCGAGGTTGAATTAGTCACTAACTGGACTTTGAAAGGTGGGCCGGAGAGAGCTCTTCAGCGTCAGAAGTCCACCAGAAGCATAGCTTCACGGTCTCACACTACTGAGCACGTTGTATCCTCCGTATTCGTTCTAGGAAATAGCCTTCAGCCGCACACGAGGGAGCCAGATGACAACTTAGACTGGCATGAAGCCCCTTGACTTGCCTAATATTTCCTCTTTTGCTACAATAAATCGGAGCTCCTAATTCACAACCTGACTGCTGAAGATCGAGAAAGACTCGGCGGCATTAAGTATCGAAGCTTGAAGGTCCTCTTGAAGATTGGGATCGGATATTTTTCGGTCTCCATATCTTCGGTGCAATATGTCTGGTGGTAATTCGTAGGTCTTTCATTGGAAAATGAACTCACCTCTAATTGTTCTTTACTGCAGGGTTTTTTACTCCTCTCAGACGATGATAAGTAACCTCGGCTTTACTCTGACACCGGACTCGATAATCCCCTTTCATGCGGCATTCCCCATGATCCTCATGAGCTTTCTTACCTTCGCCGGGAACACACGTTATCCTTGCCTTCTTCGACTTATCATCTGGATCATGTTCAACCTCTGCCCGGAAGGGTCCTCGCTCAAAGAGTCACTCAATTTTCTGCTTGATCATCCGCGACGGTGTTATACGCTGCTATTCCCAAGTTGGCCAGTCAGGATCCTATTTAGAATCCTGTTCATCATGAATTCGATCGATGTCATTCTCACCATTATTGCCCTAGACCTAAACAACCCAGCCGTCAACAACCTCGCACCCATTCCTCGAGTACTTGCGGCAGTCTTCCAAGCGGCATCATCTCGTCATACTAGTACTACGACGTTTAACTTGGCCGATGTGAACCCAGCTATTCAATTCAGCTTGCTAGTTATAATATATATCGTAGTGTACCCGGTTGCTACCTATCCCTACATATTATTTGCCACCCAGGGGACCTGGTGTCCCACTTCAAAGCCACGCACATATGTCCAACTTCGCAGACTAATCATCCGCCCTAGCGCCATTTAAGTCTCAATGGCACCAGCATCAATCTCGCGGGAGTTGATTTTAAATTGATTACTCAGACGCACAATCGTCACCTTGAGCTTGTCAGAGCTCGCCGAATAGCCCGAAAAGCCGCAAAACTTACAGCTAGATTCGTGAGAAAGATCGCGGCCTGCTTCGTCCAACTACCACTAGCCTACAGGCGCTAGAGGCAGGAAAGTTAACGCATTGTGTTTTCCAACTAAACGTAGCTCTTTATTTGCTCGACCAGTCTAGGTTTCAGCGCTTAATTAGTACCCAATCATAACTCGCATACTTACGATTTATTTTCCGGGAATCGAGTCTAAAGAGTGTATGGTTCGAAAACTACTGTACTTGAATGCTCCTCGACTGGCCCTAGTTGAGGTCCTTTTGAAACACTTCCACCAGTAAGATTCGGCGATTTCATCGAAGTCTTGAGAAGGCCAAACCTACTGAATCTCCATACGAAACTTCACCACCCTGTCAACAACGATATCTGGAGAATGCTG
Source organism: Penicillium goetzii (assembly GCA_037043885.1). NCBI lineage: Eukaryota > Fungi > Ascomycota > Eurotiomycetes > Eurotiales > Aspergillaceae > Penicillium > Penicillium goetzii. The sequence continues at coordinate 974,224 of JAWLST010000001.1, forward strand.
AATTTGCCCAACTCGTGGATTCTTTATGACTGTTGATCTAATGCCCAGACTCGAACAATGGCAGAGTATTTGACATTCACTGTTGATTTCCACAGGTCTGTCGAGAATGGCCATGTTGTATTTGAAATTTACCTTAGATGGCACTTTTTGGACCGTTGAATAAGAAGCGGAAAAGTGAATATTGTCAGTTGACCCAAAATAACTTAAACAGTCTTAGCAAAAGTTGATGGGGCGGTCATGATGAAAAAGAAAACACGATACTTGACCATCGACCGCGCTTAAGCTACAGGACGGGCAAATTTCACCATTTGGCATTTTTCACCAGGAGCGTTTGACGAGATCCAAGTTGAACGGTCGATTTGGTGGGTGTGAGTCATCGGTCACATGGATTTCAGGGTCTAAAGGATCCCCAGAAGAACAGGAAATCTTTCGGTTCGCCCTGGATATCGTCTCACGTAAACCTTCTTCTCACCAGGAGCTGAGTCTAAAGTGGCTAGCTCTGAGCTAAACCAAGCCTGATTAGTCTTAGATCACGGCACGCGATATCAGGGCGAGAGTTGTGCGGCGGAGGTGCTAAGCCATTGAGTAAGTTAATGTTGTTATAATCAGTTTTCGTAGGAAAATAGCCTTCAGATGGTGGTGACAGACAGATAAAATATGTGGCGGTAAATTATCTTCTCATCAAGGAACGATTTGGGAAGAAGTTTATGGTATAGAGTGGTATCTACGAAGTGATAGTAGCAATAATTGTAGGTGCATGCTCGATACCCTGCACCTGTGGATTGATTCAGCCTCGCTGGCAAGGCTAAGGTGGCTATCTACCCACAAAAGACGTACAGTCCGCTCTCATCTTATTTGCTATTCTATCATCAAGCATGAGTATACAAATCACGATGGCTAGTCAGAGAAAGTCGCACGTCTTCCGGGTGATACCTCGGTACACAAAAGTATTTGGAATACCACGCCCCTCATTACATAATATTCTGCCAGTCGCAAACTTCCGCTAAAACTTGATGATGTTGATAAATCTGCTGAATGACTAGTTAAGACTTGCTCATAGGCCCAGTGGAGAGTATAAAATCCCTCTAATTCAATAATCTTGCAATAATATCTTATTGCACGTATCTTCGCGTGATTTCTAGCTACGTGTTTTGGTAGGCGGTAAAATCGGCTATAGGCGGTCAGTAAAGTGGGGCTTTGGGTGTTAAGGAGTACTCCGTACGGAGTACTGTAATAAATAATTAGCCAAGAGACCATCGTTGACACCACGGGCACACTACTATCTAACGGATTTTGGCCCCCACATAGAACCCGCTCGGCAGTCAGCAGAGCAAACTCTCGTTATTTATAGTCGCTTATTGGTCCTAGCTTGCTGTGGCGTGTGCCGATCGGAGAAACAGATGTCTCACTGAAGATAGTTGTAGTAAAAAGGGCGCAACAAACGTCGTATATAGACAACCTTACCATCGCCTGGCAGATGATATTACTTTTTTCTCCACCGAAACGGAATCTCAGTCGGACGACCTCACTCCTGGGACTGCCATTTACCCTGGAGATACATATCTCATGGCGGCCAGTATGCCCGTTCAAACTGGCCAGTCACCAACAGAGCGAAGGTTCTTGTTTATCAATACCCAGGATGACATGTGTCAAGAGTTTGGGGTTGGAAGAGAAAAAAAAGCCTTTCTTTCCAGGGTTGCTCATCAACGAAGGAAGAAACAGTCTATAGAGAGGCTGAAATACACAAAACGTACCAAGAAAGATTATGGGACAGCTGATACAGAGCCCTTCATGCAGGCCCTAACAAGCCAGGGCCGATGTGCATTGACAGGATACGTGGGCCAGGGGTATGTCGATCCGTTTCACACTAGATCTGTGCCCATGAACGACTCCATGAATATGTATTTTCATCACTGTACGTTGTTCCAGATAGCCAGGGCAAAAACTCAAGCTAACCAGGGTAGTCAGTCTGGGTGCAATTAGCGCCAGCTACCATCCCTCTTGATGGGGCTCAGGAGGGTATTATCTGGGCCCGGAAGGCGACTGGTTTACCAGCTCTTCTTTACACAATGTTATACATAGCAGCGGAAAATAAAGCAGCGCTTGAGTCTATTCATGGAGTGGCTTCATTGGCCGTTCTCAAGTCATCCCAAGACGCTATCTGCCTCCGTGGCGAAGCTATCAACTGCCTGAATCAGCTTCTTCGGGAACCTGTTACCGCAGCGGCAGAGTCGACGATACTTTGCGTGTCCATCATGAATCATTGTGAGGTACATCGTTTCTCGGGTTTTTGGAAACGGTCTAGAACCTATGCTAATGATCAACACGAATAGGCACTTAACGCGCAGTTCATGGCCTCACAGGCACATATGAGGGGACTCAATATACTTATAGACTTAGCGGGTGGCTTGGAGCGGTTAGACCGTATAACACTCGCAACAATTTACCAGTACAAGATCCCCCCTGGAACTTTATATAATACGCGTCGCTGACAGCTAGTAGGGGTGATATAGCGAGTGCGGCGCTACATGATTCAAAGCCATGGTTTCCCATGCTTGCCAGGTTTCGTAGCGAGGTCCTGAACCAAGCCGAGATGTTCTGTGGCAGTACTAGCAGCTACCACCACGAGCATTTGATACCTTCTTCCCTATCGTCTCTCGGGACTCGGTTTAACAAAGCTCCCTGGTATTCGGAGCTAGATCCCGCTATGAAGGATACCCTTAGTGCCTGCTGTCGCCTGTTTTTGCACTTTCAATTGGCGACAATTCTACCGAGACTTGCTAAGCCAACGGATCGGGACCTTCAAATTTTTCTTAAACATCACCTCCTCTCACTTTCCTTCCGAAACAACGATTTGAATGAGCCACTTCGTCGGACGCTATTCATATATACATACCTACAAGTCTGGAACTTTGGAAATTTCCCCATAATGCGGTATATAGTGGACCACGTCAGGCAAAGCCTAATTCCTAGGCTTGCATACCTCCACGCTACTGCGCCAGATTTGCTGTTATGGATTCTGTTTATGGGGTCTATGGCATCCCAAGGGCATGACTCTCACCCATGGTTTGTGAACCACCTTAGAGAGATCGCGGTCCATCTTGGGTTGAAGGAATGGGATGAGGTTCGATCTGTACTGGTAGAGTTCTTCTACACCGATCAGCCTGGATATACGAGAGGGGGGGACGTCTGGAATGAGGTTCTGGCCCTTTCCTAGCCTCATACCGGACCGAGAGTGACTGGGGTCGAGTTTTGAGATGCATTCAACGAATTGAGGCCGAATGAGATGTGAGATACTGCGGGGGTCCAGAAGATTGCATTTTCCTTAGAGATACTATGGCAATTCAGGCTTAACTCAGTCAAATGTAATGAGTGAAAAAAATCATGGTGACAGGCATAGTAACAGGAATAGACACAGCATATGTTCCAGCACTACCGTGTAGCCAAAGAATCCTACAAAATCAAGTCCGGTAGGACGCATCAATCTTGTCCAGCAGTCGCATGTAGGCAGACAACTCCTTGAGTCCATAGGCGGCTCCTGAGAAGCCCTTCTTGTGCATCACCTCGTAGGTCTTGTTCACGGTCTGGTCGCTGGGCATGTTGAGGTTCTGGGCGTCTCCCAATGCGCACGCAGAAGCATGGGACTGAATGTCAGTCGCAGCAAGGAGCTGGTACATAAGATACCATGCAGCCCCGATTGAAGAGCCCGCGGTGATTACGCCGTGGTTGCGTAAGAACATGATGTTCTTATCTCCCATGTCCTCTGCTAAGCTCTTCTGCTCATCGCGATCGACGACCACACCTTGATAGTCGTGATACGCGATCGGTCCAACTTGGTGACTTGTCTGGGCCAGCTCGAGGAAGCCCTGCTTGAGGGACGAAACTCCCGCAGCCGACGGGTAGTGGCAGTGCATGACGCTCTGGAGGTCGGGTCGTGCGCGATGAATCGCGCTGTGAATCACGAATCCCGCATCATTGATACCAAATAAGCCGTTCATAACACCATGATGCTTGACGGATCCGTCCGCGCCAACTTTGATAAGACTGCTGGCGGTGACTTCACTGTAGAGGAGGCCGAAGGGATTGATGAGGAAAGACTCTGAGCCATCGCTTTCGTGGACCTTGGCGGTTAGATGGCCGTAGATGTTTTCGTTCCAGCCCTTTAGTCCAAAGAGGCGATACGTCGCGGCCAACTCAATTCGGGCCTTGGCTTCCTGCTCGGAGAATTCCGAGAGGATCGATGTTTTCAGGAGCTTGGAGACATGATCCGAGCTGTACTGGGCGTCTGGGGCGTATGTCCGCGGCGAGAATTCAGACGAGAATGATCGCCTAGTAACAGCCAAGGTGGATGCAATAGGCGCACTGCAAGCACGAGGAATGGCTTTGAAGGGGATTCGGGCAACTTGTAGAGTCATATTGCGGAATTAGGTGTTCATGGAAGAGGTGAAGGATGTGCGCCGGAAAATACGTACTCATACACCCAGGAGATTTCTATGCTTTATATCATTCTCTCCTTGGGTCCAAAGTTTACCATACTGTCATCCGTCCTCAAATCATAATGCCAGCATCGGCCATAAATCTTGGCTGTAAAAGGTGCAGTGCGGCAACGATAGGCAGACAACTCTAATTAGCAATGTAGCATCGCGAAGCTGATAGCTAGATACTACGGAGGAATGCCATTCCTGAACGACTAAGGGTCTTTGTGCTGCGAGCTTATTCACATCAAGCCACTGGCGTGAGCCGTAAATTAGCTTACTGTAAGCAAGCATGAGGCTGACATGAACGGCATTTTAGATAATTATTAGTTTCTTAGCTCCATCAGTAGTGTTGCCTCTTTACACACGCAAACTGTCCAATTGGCCGGAGTCTGCAGGGTCCAGACCGACTGATATTGAAACTTGTGGCGGAGGATGATGTGATGGATACAGTTCTTAGTTGACTCGGGAGGTTTGCCAATTTCCTGGTCTCGAACCCGTAGAGGATGCCACCGGTGGGCCATGCGCCGGTCTGCCTATATTGGGTAGATCATATCATTGTTTTTTCTATCATTTTTCTTCTCTTCTTCTCAGCAATTGCGTCTTGTCTGTCTTTGTTTTTCTGACCGAGCAAACATGTCTCTATCTCGCAAAAGACTTTCCCAGTGCCTGGGATTCTCCCCTGCCCGGCTCTGCTGCAGAACATGTCCGCATAATCGCGTTGGTACCACTGCCAGTCAAATAAAAGCCTACAATTTCCAGCGTGGCTTTGCCACCGCTCCATCCCCGGCCTCGAGTGCGTACTCGAAATGGGCTCTGCTCCTTGGTGCTGGTCTTGCGGTTGGCGGCGCAAGCACCTTTTTCTTGACGAAGCAAGAGAACTCTAAGAGTAGCCAGACTATCTTTGTTCCGTCCAAAGATGATTACCAGGAGGTCTACAACGAAATCGCTCGATTGCTCACCGAGATGGACGAGTACGATGACGGGAGCTATGGCCCGGTGAGTCTCGCATTATGATATACTAAGACGATGCCGTCAGTATATGTCTCTAATGATCTGGCTCTTTTTCACAGGTTGTCCTTCGCCTTTCGTGGCATGCAAGTGGTACCTACGACAAAGCAACCGGGACTGGTGGTAGCAACGGCGCAACGATGAGGTTCGCCCCGGAGTCCAACCACAATGCAAACCTGGGTCTGGTCAATGCGCGAGACTTCTTGGAACCCGTGAAAAGTATGTACCAGCTCCTGTACCTTGACGAGCCACTACTCACAGCTCGCTACAGACATGTTCCCCTGGATCAGCTATTCCGACCTCTGGACGTTAGCCGGGGTCACAGTTGTGCAGGAACTAGGCGGGCCAACGGTCCCATGGAGACCAGGACGGCAAGACGCCGACAGCACGGCTTGCACGCCCGACGGCCGGCTGCCGAACGCTGCTAAGGGGCCGCCACATCTTCGCGACATCTTCTACCGGATGGGCTTCGACGACCGCGAGATTGTGGCGCTTAGTGGTGCCCATGCACTCGGCCGCGCGCACACCGACCGGACAGGGTACGAGGGACCTTGGGACTTCAGTCCGACGGTCTTTACAAATGAGTTCTTCCGGTTGTTGGTCGAGGAGGAGTGGTTAAAGCGAGAATGGGAAGGGCCGCTTCAGTATACCGATAAGACTACAAGAACCCTCATGATGTTACCGACTGATTTGGCTCTTGTCGAAGATGCGGAATTCAGGCCACACGTCGAGCGATATGCCAGGGATAGCGATGTCTTCTTCCAGGAATTCGCGGAGGCTTATGTCAAGCTTTTGGAGCTCGGGGTCCCGTTCAAGGGACAAAGTACTGATCGCTGGGTGTTTGAGAGACAGGAATAGTTATACTGTAAAGTATTCTGAAGCTGATGCATTCTGCGAGATTGTGCCTTGCAAAATAGTACCTAACTTACCCGCTTGCTTTTTTCCTTTTCACCTTCCGATTGTGTGCATCTTCCAGTTATCAGTTATCAGAGGACAATCACTTTGGGTCTTCCTGTTCTGAACACGCGAATACAGTAAACCATTGTCAACCATCGATTGCCATGCCCTCTATCTACTCACCTAATCAACAACCACGTGCGCAAGACACTATTACGAGCTCCCCTTTGATTGGTATATACCATGAATCGCTCCTCTTTGTCGGTTGCAATGACACCCGCTTCCCCGCGGAGCCGAGGCCCCCACAGCCACTAGCAAAGCATAGCGCGCCGTTGCCTTCTCCCCCAGCTTCCTCCCTCGGCAAGCTATTTACGCAGACTAATAGAAGACTTGGATCTAGACCGTTGGAGTCGTTCATCAGCACTGGGTCCTAGTCTCAAACTTGCAGCTTGGGATCAGCCAGCTGAGGTAATGGCCCACAAGACTATCGCTCCAATAAGAGCTTTCGACAACAGAGCCATTGGAGTGCTTAAAAAATGAGTAGATACTAGTGCCGAAGCAGGCTGTCGAAAGCTCGTTCGCATTGGCTCAATTTCAGCCAAGAAATAAACTACGTCTCGCTTGTCTCAAAATAACTTGCACTATTTTCCGCGCCTTAAAAAGCGGATCCAATGCTTATGCCTCTCTGCTCAGCAGTCGTAAGCGCCTATGAGGACCGGCGGTTGTCAGCTTCGGGGTTGAAGCTCGCTATGTTCGTGTATGTACTGGACTTTGCGAGTTGGGAATCCTGTGGCGTTTATCAACCAAACTGTCTCGTCGCATCGTATGATGTTTCGCTCCAGATGAGTATTTTCGCTCTAGAAATGGCCGAACGCTATAGTTTGTCGCAAATACTGGCATACTGGCGGCCGGGCACTTGTCAAAGCGCTACGATTCGACCACTATATAACCACAACGGACTCAGTCTCGATCTGCTCACCAACATCCGTAATCGTTGATTAGTCGCTCTTGTGACCGTTTTCTCGGAGTCATTCCCAAATCGTCTGGTCTCATCTTGTCGCCATGCTTTTGTTTCTAGCTACACCCGCCAGGATCATCCCCGGAGCTCCGAAGCCGTATCAGCTTCTCTATGCTCGCAAAGGGACCATTTCCGGGATCCCACGCGGTCTCCTGCAGTCTGCCATCCGGTTCCATTCCTCAGCGCCCGGTGACAACACGAAGGATTTCTTTCCCCCACCGACTGCACCTCAAATTAAACAGGTAGAGACGGCATGGGTCCATCCGGTGTAAGTCTGCTACGTTATGGGCTACATGCCGCGCGCTCATGATCGCACTCCTACTGACGCGACGCAACCAGGTACACCACTGAACAGATGCGTGCGGTCGCTGTCGGCCATCGCAATGCAAAGAACTGGTCTGACCGCGTGGCCCTAGGCACTGTAAGGGTGCTGCGCTGGGGAATGGACCGCGTGTCTGGCTACCGGCATCCTGCGCCGGGCCAGGAGCACAAAGCCAAGTTTCAGATGACCGAGAAGAAATGGCTGACGCGGTTTATCTTCCTTGAGAGCGTCGCGGGCGTTCCGGGCATGGTGGGCGGAATGCTTCGGCATCTGAGTAGCCTGAGGGGGCTGAAGAGGGACAATGGCTGGTGAGCGCCGAATCAAGCCTAGCATAGCATACTCCCGAGGAGACTAATCGCAGTGTTAGGATCGAAACTCTTCTGGAAGAAGCCTACAACGAGCGCATGCACTTGCTTACGTTCTTGAAGCTGGCCAAGCCAGGCGTCTTCATGCGGCTTCTCGTCCTCGGAGCGCAGGGTGTCTTCTTCAACGGCTTTTTCCTCTCCTATCTGATCTCGCCTCGGACCTGTCATCGATTCGTTGGGTACCTTGAAGAAGAGGCGGTTCTCACCTACACCCGTGCGATCAAGGACCTTGAGACAGGCAAGCTACCCGAGTGGGAGAAGTTGGATGCTCCTGAGATTGCCGTGCAGTATTGGAAGATGCCAGAAGGGAACAGATCGATGAAAGATCTCTTGCTGTATGTTAGAGCGGATGAGGCGAAGCATCGAGAGGTCAATCATACTTTGGGAAACCTCATCCAGGCATCGGACCCGAATCCGTACGCGTCCCAGTATAAGGATCCGACGAAGCCTCATCCGGAGAAGGGCCTTACTCATGTAAAGACGACGGGATGGGAAAGGGACGAGGTTATTTAGGCTTGGAGCTATTATATGGATCATATCACCTTTTTTACATATCCTTCAATATATTTTCTCGATGTTAAGATCCGTAATGTATTGAAGTCAGTTGCTGTGGTATACTAGTATTTAGGAAACGACTTTCTCTGTCTTTGGATACACGTGAATGTACTTGTTCGCCGAGGGTAATGTTGATTTTGTTACCGTTTGCACCCACTTCGTCAACCTTATTTATCAGCGTGATCGTGATAGTTCATTGCACTATTTTATCCCGGCGGCCGGCCGGTTGCCGGTAGGGCAGCATGAAGTCAGCTCTATTTTAGTGGCGTATGAGCTGGAAATTTGCATTAGGCTCGTGTCTGCTTCCATTTCGGGCAAATGGTCAAGTCGAAGCAATTTGTCATTTCGGCCGATCTTGAAAGGGTACGGAGCAACTCCGAGCAGATCGGCTAATTGAGAAGCGGCAATTCTAAATAAATCGGGTTAGACTGCGCCGGGTGACGCCGCGGAATCTCCGTGCTGCATCGACTGCTGCTACCTTTTTCCCTTTTCGAAATATACTACTCGGGAGTCGCAGTACGATATGAAATTTTTATTGGATTGCTCGCAGGGTGATCCCTTTAGATAGGATGCCTGAGGTAATGAGTCAGTGATTACGCAGGGGTCTAGTTAGCGGCAGGCTAGTTCCATGCATCCTTCAGCCACGACCCGAGGAATGGGAAGACGCCAGATCGGTGAGGAAATAATGATATGCACCCTCAATTGGTTTCATCTGGCTTATCTTGGATAAGATCCTTTATCTGATGAAGTAACGTAACAATATATCCCTGAGCATAGCATACGCCACCAAGGGCATAACACCGAGATAATCTGCCAAGCAGAAAAGGAAAACGAGCAAAATCCGAATATCTAGAGACATCTCAGGTGTATGAAGATGAGACTTCTGGATCTGGTCTATTAATCGCTTAACTCAAGGGGACCTTCATATGCACTTCGACAATTTGAGAGGTTCCTCCGGCGTAGCAGAGTAGTACTGGGCCTCTGATGAATTGCGAACAAATCATGTATGTCCGCGGGGGCCCGCTATGCCAGATCCAGGGCCGCCACAATTGTTTCTGATTGGCCGATGACACCTTCCATGGGTGCTTCGATATCGCCTCAGTTTGCCGGAGCTCATCTTGTGGTAGCAATCACGCTATACCAAGTCTTCTTGGCCACAAAAGCTTCATGGTGGTCGGTTCACCTTGACCGTTGATCCGTATATCGGTCCTCCCAGTATATAAGCTGAGAGCGTATCCTCTGATATATGATTATTCAAGAGTTTTGTCATCGAGCAATTTTCGTTTCCACACGTTGCGTTCTAGAAAAGAAACAGGTGGATGCAAGAATGGAGTATCAACCTCATTTGACTTCGCGCAGTCCCACCGCCACACATGAATCCTCACCCTTCACGCCTGAAGTGGAATACCCATCTTTGCCACTGGACTTAATCTGCGGATTGGTAAGTCGCGCCAATCCCACCAACATCGGCCGTCGACATATCATCGCTGACTCGGTGGCGAAGAATAACTACATGACTTTCCATGGACACAGCCAGGCCACAAGCATACCGACTAGCAGCTCAACACCAAGCCTTGTGAATACTCCCACAGTGTCACCAGCTCCTTCAGTTTCATCAACAACCCGCGACATGAGTGAAACTAAAGCTGTACGCACCACATCCCCCCTATCCCATTGAGATGCTAACGTTATCCGGGAAAGGTGAGGCGCCGAGCTCAAAACCGAGAAGCTCAGCGCAGATTCCGCGAGCGCAAAGAGCAGCAGAAGAAGGTTCTACAGAAAGACGCCGAAGAGCTCTGTAAGGACTACCAGACACTGTTGAAGCAGTACGCCGACACGGCCAACGATCTCACGCGGCTCGTCAAGGAGAACGACGCGCTTCGGTCTGAGGCTAGGAAATTGCGCCAGCAGTGGCGCTTGGTGCTGGCTGTTCTTCAATGGCTCCAAGGATCGCAATCACCTGGGGCTTCGCCTGAGAGTGCGTTCCCTTTCGAGGCCGTCCAGGGCTACCTTGAAGACGTAGATAGTGGACTTCTTCCAAGTACGACACGATATCTCAGCTGAATTTCTTTTTACTTATAATCCAAGTGCTGATGGTGGTTGCGGATTCCTTCCATTTTTCAAAGACGATTAAATGATTAATTTATTGAACTGTTCGAATTCTGTGGTTGACTTGCACTGATTGTAGAATCTCACCAGATAGCTCACAGCGACCTTTTCGGTCTTACGTCCCCTTCTCTCATGATCTTCCATACAATTTTTTTGGGGGTTTTTGTGTGTTCTGGAATTGGGAATAATACAGAGCCATGATGCTTATTAGCCTATGATCCCCACGATGTGTGACACATGTTTCGCCCGGCATTCCACATAGCGCGACCAGCATGACGTTTGTTACCCTTGGAACCACCTCGCCCGATGGCAAGGTGCTCCACGCCAGGCGGAAGATAATCAGAAGGGAATAACCGATGGGATTTTAGTCTCACCTCTGTATCTAGGTCTGCATATTAAGTGGATGTATGTATTAAAATATAGCAATTGCCCATCTTTATCTGGATACCACAAGCCCCTTGCAAGTGCCATTATAGAAACAAGGCAAGACAAACCATATAAGAAAGAAAAGTCGAATGATATTTCAAGATACCACGGAAGCTTCCGATCGTAGTGCCAAAAAGAGGGTACAAAGTCATTCTGCTAAGAGAACTTAAACGTTCGACGTGAACACAGTTCTGCAGGCAAAACGTGGTCAGGCAAAATCAAGTGTTGGCTTGGGACATATCCTTAATGACAAGGAAGCGAAGTGAAGGTCCAATTTATCGGCAGGGCCATGGGCCGTCAGCTACTGATAAGCCACGGTCTCACGGCAACGAGATATACACTTCATTAAGAAAGGTTGGGGCCAACCAGCACTAGCAGACCCAAGTGTATGGTAGACTTGCTTAGAACGGCCAATGGTCGACAGCGAAAGTGGACCTGCGCGCCGGTATGGCTCCCCGGGGGAGGATCAAGTTCACTTAGCCCGTGCGTACAGGGTTCAAGGTGAAGCACGCTCTAGGGGTCTCCGACTGTGGGATGATGATGGATCGAACAACCATTAAGTATTTGAGTTTTGACACGAGGTCCACCAAATAGGTGGGGCCCGTGGGGGACGGGATGATGTAAGCGAGCTGACTAGGTCAGGTCCAGCGCAATGGAAGCGATCACCACGCTTCGTCTAATACAAGCCACAGTCTCGGATCTGCTCAGGTTTTTAATTGTTTGTCTTAGATTAGCACCAGGCAAAGGGTTGGAAGGATCATAGCTCTTCGACATAGTGTGCATTATTGGCTTTCATCATCTGATGCGGCTGATGACTCGTGCTTAGCCTCATCCTGAGTAGGCTGGAACCCTCGAGATGTAATCGTCTTATGCTGTTGGATAAGGTTGTTAGTAGGTGCTTTGGTAAGCACGAGCATCACGGCTCCATTGAACGCTGAAACCCATTTCATGCTCCTGATTATGAAGGATAGGCGAAATGTTCGGATTCGAGCTTGTGTATAAAAGCCTTTCTTGTCCCCGGGAACTCAGCTGCCCCTTTGATGAGCAGACCCGTCCTCTTTCGTCCCTGCTCCAACCTCCTACTATCAACACATCCGAAAATTAGAAATGCTTTCCAGGACATTTGTCTCGTTGCTCGCTTTTTCCCTCCCCGCCCTTGGCGCGGGCGAGCCCAATAATGCAATTACAACCCTCTACCAATTCCCTCATGGCTCGTGGCTCGAAAACCTCGAGACCGGTCCTTCCAACAGCATCCTCGCAACCAGACTCGACATCCCTGCTGTTTACCAAATCATACCTCCCCAGGATCGATGTGGTCCAGCCGGAACGGCATCTGCGAAGCTTATTCAATCCTTCCCCGGTGCGTCTGGCGCCCTGGGAATCGCTGAGTACAAGAAGCATCACTTCGCAGTCATTGCTGGAAACTACAGCCTCGAGACGCACGAGTCTACCGTGGGAAGCTACGCCATTTGGGATGTGCGGTTCTCGGGTGGCCGCCTCGATCGTGTCGCCGCCAAGAAGATTGCCGATATCCCCGAGGCAGGCTTCCCGAACGGGATGACGGTGCTGAATAAGAGGTCCGGCACCATACTCATTGGAGATAGCTGGAACGGAACCGTCTACCGACTGAACCCGGATACCGGTGACTACAAAGTGGTCTTGGAAGACGAGACTATGAAGCCACCTGCTGGACAGAACTTGGGTTTGAACGGTATCCACACTGTGACCATCGGCGACGAAACATTCTTGTACTATACCAACAGCCTGAAGGAGACGCTTGGTCGAGTACGAATCGATCCAGTCAGCGGATGCGCAACTGGTCCCTACACCACGCTCGCAACAGGTGTCTGGGGCGACGATTTCACTTATGACCGGGCGACTGGGGATATCTACGTGGCTGGGAACTTTGAGAACATTATCACGAAGCTGAATCGCGAGGGCAGCACTGAGGGCATCATTGGCGCGGAAAATCAGCTCACTGTGGCTGGCGCGACCAGCGTGTTGCTTGGAGATGAAGACGACAGAACTCTCTATGTTGCTACATCTGGTGCACTGGCTGCCCCTGTGAACGGGACTATTACCGAGGGTGCAAAGATCGTTGCCATCAAAGTTGACCAGTTGTAGACACATTTCTCAGGTTATTTATCCGACTGAGCCGGTGCTAGGATTAGCGAGAGCTCTTTCAATCTGTTTATACTTATCATAGTTGAAACCTGAGCCCAAATGACCCAGCTTTTGGCTAGTGAGAACAATAATCTTAACGACAGTTGTGAGCCGTATCTTGCTTTCTTTAGGCGTCATTCTGTATTAGTTAGGGTAGCCTTTTTGTAGGATGATTACTAGTGGTGGTTGTTTTTATTTCGGTCTGACGCAGGCATCGCCTCGCCATCTTACCGCGCTTGAACTATACGCCAGTCTTGTGATATGAGTCTGGGGTCTCTACTGGGAACCCACAAATGCGAGCCGACCTACCAAACCACATGAGCTACATTGACTGTCTAAGTCGATTCGAACAGTATCAATCGTGGATCACCATCAGCGATGTATTTCCCACGTTTCTTGAACTTTCTGATCCCACTGCGGCCTCTCACGCCCCCGATTGCCGAATCTAGACCATCAGAGAGGGACCACAGTCGTACGTTTGGCATTCACCAGGTTATAAGAGAATTACGGTTACAATTACGATCACGTTCCCAACTCAAGGCCCCGTTGCCATTGCTTATAATTAATTTCAATGAAGCATCAAGCCCAGCAATACCGCGTAACGAAGCAATATATGATAACAGCTACTATTTTAGTGTTAATCTGGAAAGGAACTATGACTAATGCAATGCAATCACCAGACGACCGGCAGCTCGACAATTCCAACATCTCGATGCGGAGCAGAGTATTTAATCTCATCGTGATTGACAGCGAGTCTGAGATTGGGTAGCTTCTGGAAAAGAGAATCTGTATGAAAGATCAGCATTCGCCAGCTCGTCTCCCATGTTCTTGCCACTCACCAAAAACCGTTTCCAATTCAGCACGAGCAAGCGCCTCGGCTATGCAGCGATGGTCCCCGAAGCCGAATGCGAGGTTCTTCGCCGGGTCGACCTTTCGGTACATGTTGAAGGTATCGGGATCTGGAAAGACGTCTTCGTCGCGATTCGCAGACTGGTTCGAGGCAATAATACCCTCGCCCGCTTTGATTGTCTGGAGGAATAATGGTTACGCTAGAGTTCTCACCAATACCGGATATGGCCCTTACCTGGCCCCTTAGGGTAATGTCAACCTTGGCCACCCGCCGAGTCGCAAATGCCGAGGCAGTGTGATACCGACAGAGCTCTTCGACAAATGCCGGTGCAAGCGATGGATTCTTTTTAAGATCTTCCAGCTGGGCTGGGTTTTGGAGGAGGGTCACGACGCCCTGTGATAAGGCGCGTGTTAGCAGCCACAGGATCCGGGAAAATCAAAAATCGAAAGTCAATCACGCTTACCAGATTGATCATATTGGCCGTTGTTGCATTTCCAGCGACGAGCAACAGGAATGCAATCTGAATAACGTCTAGTTTCTCGATATGTCCGAGGTTCAGCTGCTGCTATTAGCAAAAGTACGTGTTGCTGACGATCGATGGGGTCCGACTTGTTCAACGATGAGAGTACTGATGAGGTCCTCCTTTAGATCAGTGGCTCGCTTGTCTACCAATTTTTCCAGGTAGTCTAAGATGTCCCTATGTGTCAGAATTTTCGTTAGCTGGCGCATATCTTAGCTATATAGGGATTAAAGGCTAACCGATTGGCATCCTGTGCTGCAGCTGCTGTGGAACTACCATTGGTGCGAACGGAGTTCATTTCAGTAAGGTATGCGACGTCTCCGGCTGGAATCCCGAGGATATGGCAAATGACCTGAGTAGTATTCATTTAGGTACTCGACAAGTAGAGGCGCAGAACCGGGAAGAAGCCAGTGACATACCAACGATGGGATTGGTAAGGAAAAGTGTTCAACCAAATTCACAGGCGTTTCACATCCTGTCTTCACCAACTTATCAATATACTCATCCACTATCTTTCTGATGAATGGCATCAAGTTGCTGATGTGGACCTGATTAAAAGTCTCTGCAACCATATTCCTATTACAGATTTAGCATGCATGCTTAGTATTACATAGGGCTTTCCAGGTCGATGAACTGCTACCTTTGGCGCATGTGATCAGGGGGATCCATATCCACAAACGTCGGCCGATTTTTCGCAGCAGCCTTTCCGCCCGGTGTCATCTCGGGATACCCGGGGCGCTGACGCTCCTGGGATGGAGTGAGATTTCGCAATCTGAAGACAAGATGTGGGCCAACTCACCTTTGAAAGCCTGGTGTCGGTTAGGACATTGCATACATCCTCGTGTTTGACGACAAGCCACGGCTCGCTTCCATCCCACAGCTTGACGCGGCTGATCGGGCACGTAGATCGAAGTTTAGCAAACTCAGAAGGGGGTTCCGCGGCTTTGACACGCGCGAAAGGGAAATTTGGGACTGCTGGGCTTGTCATGGTTCTGGCAAACTGGGGGTTTGGGCTAAACTTGAGGCGCCTGGCAATGAGTTGGGTTCGGTGAGAGAAGTTTGAACTCATGGAACCGTTGACTAGAGATAGTGAAAAGAAAAGTTTTACAATGCACAGGACAGCGTACTTATATGCCTGCGAGACTAAAGAGCCACATATGGCATGATACTCAATCTTAAATCAGACGCTCACCTTCTACTAACCTATCCCCATAATGCACTGCTAAGTGCGCAACTCACCAGTGAGAGAAGACACGCACGCAATCATATGATGCAAGTAGACATACTTGATTGGATCGTGTGTTCCATTTGGCGCGGGCTATGACAAAGAATGTGTGTCTTGATTGTATAATACATCAAGAACTTTCAGTCTGGCTGCTAACGAAGGACAGGCTACATCCAATAACGTGCAATATTCATGGGCCACCGTAAGATAGCCCTCTCACAAACCCCGTTTGGTCTGGTTGTACAAGGTCAGAACTTGCAGCATTGGACAGGAAACATTAGCCTTCTCATGACCTGTAAGCGAATAAATCCATTTCTTGGGGTTGAGTGCATTTTCATCCCTGCCATATTAACCTGGCACCTAGAGCCGCAGATGACACATCTGGTGTTAGGAAAGAGCAAGCACCAACAGCGGAAATCTTCATGAGCTAATTCCAATCCGGCAGTGTTATTAAATGAGGTTACAATAGCTGATATAATGCTGTAGGGGATGGGGTACATTTGCAAGAGATGACTCAGCTATAAAGCGATGGGTCCATGGCGCGGGTGTCTCAGACAGCTTATGAAAGACTGCGTCTTCGCTCGCTTTACTCCAAATAAGCCGCTAATTTACTGAATTCTATGTCTCCTATCATAGTAAGGTCCAGCCAGGTCATTTCCAATGCTTTCTAGTAAATTCACCGCTACGATGCCTTCCGACCATGATGGGCAATCACTGGCGTTCTATCTCACCTTGCGTATAAAACTTCGCAGTCGACCCTCGGATTATAGGCTGGTCGTTAGCACCATTTAATCACTCAGCTTCAAAATATTCCCCGCAAAAGCCCTCCCCCAGTTACCATGTCAATCCCCGCGGCACGCAAGCGCATAATCGTTGCAGTAACAGGGGCGACCGGAGCACCGCTGGCCGTCAGCCTGCTCAAGACCCTGCGCCGACTGGACGTCGAATCCCATCTCATCATGTCCAAATGGGGAGCTGCCACCTTGAAATATGAATTGGACCCACCCTACAACACACCCAGCTACTTGCAGTCGCTCGCCCACACGACCTATGCACCGCGCGACGTCTCCGCCGCGATATCGTCCGGCTCCTTTCGAACCGACGGCATGATTGTTGTCCCGTGCAGCATGAAGACTCTGGCTGGGATTCGAATGGGCTATGATGATGATCTCACGACTCGAGCGGCGAGCGTGACGCTGAAGGAGCGGAGAAGACTTGTTCTTGTTGCCAGGGAGACGCCCTTGAGTTCCATCCATTTAGAGAATATGCTGCAGTTGACGCATGCGGGCGCTGTGTTATTTCCGCCTGTGATGGCATTCTACACCCAGCCAAAGAGCATAAAAGATATGGTGGAACAGAGCGTGACTAGGATGATTGATCTGCTAGACTTGGGATTTCAGAGCCACAGTGAACAGGGTGAGCGATGGACTGGCTTTCAATGGCAGGCAAAAAAGGGACAGGATCGAGGGGAAACCTAGACCGTAGGAGGTCAAACACAATGAATTTTTTATCTCACCACCCGTGACTGAGCGTTCTCCACCGAGTAGTCTACGCCGTGAGATCTAGATCTAGATTGATAATCCTGTGGGGATAAGCTTACCATAATCACTCCACCTGCATGCTTATCAAACCAAGCTTATGTTAAGGTTCTCATTAGAATTTACGCCGAGGACGAATTAAATGGCCCACAGGACCGCACACCGGTATACTCCTATTAACGACTGTGCCTAGGAAAGCAGGAATCAAGGAGGCTTACGACAATAGAAGCGACCCATGCTCGCGATCCACACCTCGTTTGTCATCTGATACACATCATGTAACCCTCGTGTCATCAAACCTGATTAACCTAGTGCGTATGATACTGTTGCTCTAGTTGGCTGCATAGTACACACAGAGAGATACAACCATTCAAATAACCGATCCCCCACAGCCATTTACACCCACCATTTCCCTCCCATCGGGTTCCCATCAGGTATACACCTACTATCCCAGTCAAGATGACCGCGAGCATACCCCCACCACACCTTGACTTCCGCGCTTTCGTCGACGCTCTCCGGTCTGACAATGATTTGGCCGATATCAACGCCGAAGTTGACCCTAATCTTGAAGTAGCCGCCGTGACGAGACGGGCATACGAGCTCCAATCCAAGGCCCCCCTGTTTAACAACGTCAAGGGCGCCCACGATGGCCTATTCCGCATCCTCGGGGCGTCAGGTGGTCTCTCCAGCGACCCGCAGTACCCCTACCGTCGGCTCGCGAGACATGTCGGCCTCTCTCCAAACGCCAGCCTCGGCGACTTCATCGACAAGATGCTCTCCGCAAAGGGCATACCTGGAATCCCTCCAGTCCACGTTGAGACCGGCCCTTGCAAAGAGCACAAGCTGTTTGGCGATGACATTGACCTGACGAAGCTCCCTGCTCCACTCCTCAACAAGGCCGATGGCGGCGACTACATCCAAACAATGGGCATCAATATCGTCCAGCACCCGACCAAACCCTGGGTCAACTGGTCGATCGCCCGCGCGATGGTTCTCGACAAAACGCGCATGGTCGGCTTGATCATGAAGCCGCAACACATCGCACGCATCTACGCGCAATGGATGGAATCCGGCAAAGATATGCCCTACGCAATCGCGCTAGGTGCCCCGCCCATCGCAGTAATGGCTTCTAGCATGCCTCTCCCGGAGGGTGTTACGGAATCCGAATACGTCGGTGCGCTATGCGGCGAGCCGCTGGAGCTGGTGAAATGCGAGACAAACGATCTGTATGTTCCGGCGCGGAGCGAGATCGTAATTGAAGGTACCGTGTCCATCACCGAACGGGCCAAGGAGGGTCCTTTTGGCGAGATGCACGGCTACAGCTTCCTGGACGAGGAGTCGGTGCAGCCAATCTACAACGTAACCGCTATCACCTATCGTAGCGGGAACGCGATCCTTCCCATCTCTGTACCTGGCCGTGCGACGGGGCCCGACGAGACTCATACCCTCATCGGCACGCTCGCATCGGCCGAGATCAGGCAGCTGCTCCAGGAGAATGGTCTTCCAGTGCTCAATGTGTTTACCCCATACGAGACGCAGGTAATCTGGGCTGCTGTACAGGTGGATCGAAAGAAGCTCTGGGCACTGAAAACGAACGCTGAGGAGTTCTGTCGCAAGATCGGCGATCTTGTCTTCCGCCGTAAGTGCGGCATGCAGATCCATCGCCTTCTCATCGTGGGTGATGATATCGACCCCTTCAACTTCAAGGATGTTATTTGGTCCTATGCGAGCCGCTGCCGGCCGGGAATGGACGAGTACCATTTCGAAGATGTCGCAGCCTACCCGTTGGTGCCGTACATGTCGCATGGGCCAGGAACCAAGTTGACTGGAGGTAAGGTCGTTGCCAATTGTCTCTTGCCGCATGAGTATAAGCAGGAGCAGATGTGGGTGACCTGCGATTTTGAAAATGGGT
This sequence comes from Penicillium goetzii, assembly GCA_037043885.1. NCBI lineage: Eukaryota > Fungi > Ascomycota > Eurotiomycetes > Eurotiales > Aspergillaceae > Penicillium > Penicillium goetzii. The sequence goes on from JAWLST010000001.1 coordinate 993,610, forward strand.
ACCCAGAGGAGGTCAAGGAGAAAGTCCTGCGGCGATGGACAGAGTTCGGTCTTTAGTTTAACGGTGGTAATTCATTGTGCTTAACGCCCGTAAGGTGCAATCTTCTTTGTGATAATGTGCTTACTATCGCTGCCCTTCCGTACCTAATTTCCGTGATGCGATGATTGTCCCGGTATAGATCAGGCAAGAGGTAGGAGTAATTTACAGTTCTCTGTTCGTCTATTCTCAGGAGAATCTGTCCCAACCGGAAAAAACGCAACAATGTCTCATGTTAGTTGACAGTGATCTAGACATAGCGGCTTCCGGAGCACATCTAGAAGCGGAGCATCATGGTCTAATGCGGGTTCGGTATACATGACAATGGACTCCGCTGTGAGATTATGTTAGTTAGATAAGACCTTGAAGGCAATGCGACTGTGCGCTGGGTGGCAGAAGCCCAGTCGATCAATCTCAACAGCCAGCCCCTTCTTCTAGAAGGCAACAAATGTATAGTATCAGATGATAACCTAGTGCCATCATTATATAAGCATGATTTGACGGCAATGGCGTCGCTAGTTGCGCAGGTCTCAGTTTGCTTACCCTCTATTGCATAATCTTACCTCTACGTGTTGTGGTTGCCCCATCCATGAAGGGTTCTAAACTCTATGGAATCCTTGGTCAAACAAGTGCCCCAATATCCCTCATTTTATTACGCGGAAGCAACCCGAATCTTTTAATACCAGATAATGTCCTTATAGCGAGGTATAGCGGTGACTTTTGCCATCCACCATCACTGCCATCACATAACGCAATTCTATTCTGATATCTACGGCCGCAAACCTGCCGCAATTCCAATTGAAAATAACGTCCAACTGTTAATCAGTAGACATACTGCAATGGAAATTATTCGCCCTGCTTTTTCCGACCGTCCCACCCCTATCCTCTCCCATGGGATACCCTTTCCCGAAGCTGCGGCCCGCCATGTTCTCAACGTCTTTCAGGCTCGTCGCGTGTATGTGATTTGCTCTAGATCACTGGAACAGAAAACCGGCATTTTGGAGGAACTGGATCGGGTTTTCAGAACGTCCTCAATCTCCATCGTGGGTCAGCGCATTGGGATGAGGCCTCATACGCTCTGGTCCGAAGTGCTAGAGATCGCTGCTGAAGCCAGAGAATGTGAAGCAGATATATTCCTTACTGTTGGAGGAGGGACACTTACTGACGGCGCGAAAGCGATTGTACTGGTACTTCTAGCCCCGAGACTCTCAGCTCGAGTTGATTGAGAGATAACTAATTCCAACAACTAGGCGCTGGCGAACAATGCCCGGACTTCCGACGACCTGTCTACCCTATTCGAGACTGAAAATGAAGATGGCAACAGTGCATTAGCAACCATCTCGTCATACATTCCCATAATATCCGTTCCAACCACTCTGTCGGCAGCAGAATACTCCAACATCGCCGGGGCTACCAACGACTCAACCCACTACAAACACGTTTTTTCGGCCCCAAGACCCAGTCTTGTCATCCTCGACCCACAGCTCGCTGCTTCCACAACGCCCTCATCCATTTGGCTGAGCACCGGAATCCGAGCGGTCGACCACTGCGTCGAGACCTTCTGCGGCTTGAAAGGAACAACCGAGTCATCGGATTCACTGGCGCTCAAGGGACTGGGAAATCTAGTCCCGGGTCTGCTACAATGTGCTCGCGATGCGGATGGCAAGGATCTCAATGCACGACTGAGTTGTCAGCTTGGGTCTGTGGATGCGATGGCAGCTTGCTCTAGTAAGGGCGTTGAGATGGGTGCGAGTCATGGGATTGGGCATCAGGTATTGCATTCTACCTTTTCTTGCCCTTAGATCAGGCAACTAATGGTATTAAAGCTCGGCCCCTTGGGCGTCGGGCATGGCGATACAAGTTGTATCCTTTTGCCCGCAGTGTTGAAGTATAATGCTCGCCACCGAGCTAATAACGAGCAGCAGGCCCGTCTCCGTGACTTCCTCCTAAATCAACCTGGGGTGGAAGATGTTCTTCGGTCACACGGGTTAAGTGAACATGATAGTGATCTGGGTGATCTATTAGATGCTATCATTCGAGAACTAGGCCTGCCGCGGTCCTTGAGTGAGGTTGGCGTGAGCCGAGATCAGCTAGATGGGTTGGCAGCCAATAGCTTACACGATCGGTGGTGTGCGATGAATCCGGTTCCGCTGGTGGATAAGAGGCAGGTTTTGGAGATTTTGAACATGGTTATTTGAGGCTGTATGACCAGGGTTCGCTCACACGGGCACAAAACTGTTGTAGCCGAACCAGTTTGGGCTTCTGTCGTATATTGAATTTATCCTTGTGAACATGCTTACAGTAATATTACAGCTAGTCCAGTGAATATTGAGCGTTGAACGTTGATTGATGGTCACGGTATCCCACGCTCAGCTGCAACCCGCTATAAAAACTCCTGCCTATTGCGTCTCATCCTTCTAGCCAAGGCCCTCCATCCAGTACAGGAGCCGCACTTTAGAGACAACCTAGGTCGATCTCTTCAGGCAATAATCATGATCGATGCAGAGAATGCAACAGCTTCCGGAAGCCCTTCGGAGCATGCGACTGAACATGCTGATAGTAATAATCCTGAGCAGCATCCATAATTGCCTTGACTTTTGCAACAGGAACCTTTGCCTTTCGATCATAGGTATACAACCCATTGACCTCTTGCTCAATATCACACCTGCAACACGCAGTCAGCAAACCAAGATCACATTCACATTCCATATTCCACCTTGGTGACAAAATCCCACTTACAGCTGTGTGTACACCAGACCACACGTATGCCCACCCTTAACAATCGCCATCACCAGCTTTTCAAATCTCTTCAAAAAGTCCTCAACGTCCGTGGCGGTGGTATATCCCCAGTCACGCTCGCCAGCCTGGCTATCCTTGGGCGGTGCAATATTGACGCCACCAAATTCGGTGCAGATCACCGGCGCCCCGGCTTTATGTTGCGCTCCGGGATCGACGAGGGTATGGCCTGAGAAGCCGGAATATATGGGCTTTGTGAACATCTCGCGACCGGCCTTTTGGCCTAGGATGCCGCCTTCCATTTTGGAGCATGTCTCTGCTAGGTCGTAGGAGTCGGCGTAGTCATGGTATGTGGTCAGATCGGTGAGGACATGCTCCCAGCCACAGTTGTCGTTGATGGGTCGGCTGGGGTCCAGCGTCCTGTTTTGGTTCTGTGTCAGCGAGATCTCCATTTATTTTCCTGTAAGAAGTATAGGGGTTCTTACTTGGTTAGATAGTACAGCGAGCGAATATGATTCCGCTGGTCAATATTATCCTTCAGCGAAGTATAGGCCCAACTCTCATTATTCGGCGTCCAAGTAATAACACACGGATGGTTGATATCCCTCTTCACAGCCTCGGCCCACTCAGCGTTCATCCGCTCGATATAATCGCTTCCAAACTCATAGGCGTTGGCCATCTCGCCCCAAACAAGATAGCCCAGCCGGTCAGCCCAGTAGTGGAACCGAGGGTCTTCGACCTTCTGGTGCTTGCGGCACCCGTTGAAGCCCAGGTCTTTCGCCATGATGATCTCGGCCTTGAGGGCCTCGGACGAGGGAGGCGTCATCCCTGTCTCGTGCCAGTAGCCCTGATCCAAGAATAACATCTGGAATAGTGGTTTGCCGTTTAATCGGAAGGTGCCGTCGCCGGTTTGCCAGGATAGGCTGCGCATGCCAGTTGTAGTTTCGATCTCATCGACGACCTTACCAGAGGCATCGTAGAGACGCAGAACCAAATCGTAAAGAATCGGATGCTCAGGCGCCCAGAGAGCCACGGAATGATGCCAAGCTCCTTCAGCATTGTACGGTGTTTTCTTCTGCAGCTCACTTGCATGAGGTACTTTCATGCTCAAGTCCAGAGCAGCCCAGTCCCTCTCATTCGGCAACGGAACCTTTTTCGTGCCAACAGACATCCCACCCAGACTAGCCTCAATTTCAACACTGCACGCAGCCTGCGGCGATCGCCCAGCCACAGCAATCTTTGCATGAAGCTCGCCATGCTCAATATCATCTGATCTGAGAACAGTCCCACCACTACCACAACACAATCGCATAGCAGGGACACTCTCCATCCAAACAGACAACCAAATCCCACCGCTGGGCGTGTAGAAAATATTCTCCGAAACAGGCTTCCAGTACTGTTTCCCACGCGGCTGCGCAAGATCATACGGCGAGTCTCTAATCCGCATGGTTAGACGGGCGGACTTGACATCCGATGCGAAGGCATCCGTGACATCCAGGTCAAAGGGGACATGGCCGCCACGATGACCACCGATAAACTGGCCGTCAACCCAGACGGAGCACTCGTAGTCCACTGCGCCGAAGCGGACGAGGAGTCTGTTTCCTTGGGCTTTTTCCAGATCGGTTCTGATGTCGTCGATACGGCGCTCGTACCACATCAACTCGTGGGCTTCGAGGAGACCGATTCCGGATGCTGGGGTTTGGAATGAGTATGGGACTTTTATCGAGCGTTTGGGTTGCTTGTCGTTTGTTTTTGTGGGGATGCCTTTGCTTTGCCATTGAGAGGATAGGCCGATGTTGGCGTCGTCGAAGATAAAGTCCCATGTCCCGTCGAGAGAAGCCCAGTTCAGAGCTTTGCGTTGGAAGTCAGGGCGTGGATATGATGATGCCATCTTGATGTGTTGTTTCTGAGATTGACCTGGGTACAATTCTTTTCGTGGGCTTTATTGGTAGTGTAATTGATCAATGGTCGTTGTATGAACTATGAAAGGAGCGGGGGTCGGTCAAGCCGCGACCCCACGTTGCTACGTCAGCGCGCGGAGATCGTCACTTCCACGTCGCTGAAACACGTCAGTGCAAGACCTAGACTGTTAGAACAGCGTGGCCTGATTGATTAGAGGTTTGGAATGGAGACAGAGATAGGTATTGTTCCAAGTTTAAGGAAATGTCTACGGCTGATGCAAGCTGGACATCGTCTCAAGTCAAGTCTCATTGGTGGGGATATCAAAAGCAGTAAAACATCGACACAAAAAACCCAAAACACGATCAAGGTAACTCCCCTGTCAATCGAAATCGCCGAAAACCAGACCGGCCATGCCGGCGAGGGTATCATCGTCTCAAGGGTGAGAATTCGAAAGACTCCAACGCGTAACCCCCCGCCTAGTTCCTCCCATGCACACCGGAATCATCGACATCACAAAAAAGAAACACAGAAAAATGGAAGAAAAGAAGAAAAAGAACAATCAAAAAGGAATCGAGGGGAGATAAAAAGAAGAAAAAGGAGTATCGTATGTTTCTCTCCCCTCCTGATCAGATAAACAAAATGAGCATCAAAGACAAAACAGTAACGATGAAAATCCGCTCTATCTCACGCAGATTTCTTGGATATCTCTCGTTTTTCTTTTCTGACGCCCTCATTGCTTGCGTTTCCGTGGTATCAATCAACTTGAAAAATCAAAAAAGACAAGAGTAAAAAAGACGGGGAAAAAACGACCAAACATCAAATAAACATAGACGAAAAGACAGAGAGACAGGTCAAACCGAGACGCGCTGGAAACAAATCAATCAACCAAAAGGGTATACTGCTGCTGTAAATGGATATTTTGGGTTTAACGCGGTGGCCCAATGGGGGCCGGGTATCCAGAAGTAGAATTCGAAGTGCTAGGGCGACCACTGTCAAAAGAGGCGCGCGGGTCATGCTTGGGTGTCATGTCGCCGGGCGCCGTACCGAAAGGAAACTTGGTGTCGAAGCGCGTGGGCCAGCCATTGTTGGTGCTGCTGCTCTTGTGGCTGTGCGAGCTGCCGAGGACAGGCAAGTCGTCCTCTGGCAAGTTCACCCCAGAATCGTTCCAGGGGTTGCGGTAGCCACTGTCTCGCGACTCCATCGAGACCAGCGAGGCCTTCGAAGCATTGCTCGAGGCGTGCTTGAAGAAGGAGCCGGGCGAGGCCGAGTGGTTCTTGCGTCCGATAAAGGACGAGAAAGACGAAATGCTACCCGGCTTGCGCAGACGCTCAAAGATCGAGCCGCGCTCGCTAGTCTCATCAGCGAAACTGGGTCGGGTGGGAGAGTCCGTCACAAGAGGGGCCGGAGCGTGCTGCAACAGCTTCGAGTCGAAGAAGGGAAGTGACTCCTCGAACGAGTCCGACTTGGGGCGTGGAATAGCACCCTTGACGGTGTTGGCGTCGAGGCCATGAGCGACGAGGCGGGAGATCAGGAAGTCAATGGCATCTTTGAGACCACCAGCATTGTTACGAGTGTAGCCAAGCACAACGCGATCTTCCGGAGCGGGCTCGGGGGAGGATGAGCCCTCCTCCTTGGTGGGAAGCTCAGCAGCGGTATCAACATTGATGTCAACCTCATACTGCTCCTTGAGCTTGGTTCGAACGTCCGCGATGAAGTCCGAACACTTGAAGTATTCCTGAAGCTCCGCGGAGCTCTGGAAGTGCAGCTCGTGACTTTCTGGAACCATGCCTAGAAGAGCATCAACGGCTTGGGGCACCTGGTACTCCGGACCGGAGATGGTAACGACATCACTGGCGAGCTCGGTGCTGGGGAACTCAATCTTGCAGTTCCACTTTTTCTCCAACTCGTCGATTTCGGTCATGCGAGCCAACAGCTCACGGTGGTAGAGGCGGTTGATGACGACTCGCTCCGAGACGTACTCAGCGTCAACTTTCTCGACCATGTCCATGATCTCCTGCTTCACAAGGTCCAGGCTCTGGGCATTGCGGGCCGGGGTCCGACAGATCACATTGTCAACCTTGATATCGTCATCCTCCTTGCCCATCCCACCGCGGTCCATGGCATTGGAGAACTTGACAAAAACCGAGTATTTCTTCATGATCCGTTGGATGTGCTGTCCACCAATGCCGATGATTCGCTTGTGGTATTGGTCCGGAACGTGGAATGAAATGGAGGCGGGCATCTCCTGCTCAACAAGATCCAATCCGTTCTTGGTAGAGTCGTACTGGTTGCCGCACACGTCGATATAAAAGTTGTACTCGTTGAAGCCGTCAAAGATGATTTGAACGTTGCCTATTCAAATGGTTAGTGCCCGTAGCTCAGATTAGAGGCGAAGAAGAAACAACTCACTCTGACCCATGATCTTGTTGATCTTGCCGTTCTTCTTGCCACTAACAAACTCCTTGTGCTCGTTGGCAAGCTCGATCTTGACTCGCATCTGGTACTGACTGCGCGTGACGAAAGGAATCTGGTTCACGACAGTCATGGCAGCCTTGACCGCATCGTCGGATCCGTTGATGGTGAAGGTCAGGTTGTCAAAGCTGACCTCCGCCTCCGAGTTGGTGCAGATATCCGAGAGCATAGAGCGAATGTCGGCCGTTGAAGGAGCGCGAATGCCGCCTTGCGCGGGATCGGGCATGAGGATCCACCAAGAGGCGCTGTAGAATTGACCGGCCTGGAAAGTTGGTTAGTTGTAATTCATCCGATCCTATGTGTTGTCGCGGGCGCTTCATACCAGAGCCATGATCTCTCTGACGGTCCGCTCGACATGCAGGACCTCAGTACCCTGAATCCGGACAAGGCCGCGCTGGCTGCCCAATTGCGGGAAAAGAACGTAGGATCCATTCATTTCCATCACCTTGCGGACCTTATCCAAGCGATCGAGCAAGATGTTGTCAATCTTGCTCGAGTTGACAACAACATCCTTGACGTAGATTTTCACCCCCAAAACCAGTTCCCGCAACTTTTGCTTCGCACGAGCAATCTGCTCCGGCGTATCTCCCGTAATGTAGACTTCATCTTCGCTTCGACGGCTGGCGCCGGGAGGGGTGTAGCCAAAGATTCGGGGGAATGGTGGAGGGAAGTAAATGGCGGTGCCGGTGGCAGCTTCGATAAGCTTTATGTTTTTGCGAGTCCGTCCACAGACCAGGGTGTGCATAGTCAGCTCCAGCTTGATGGCGTCCACATGGCGTTTCAGCTGAGGTTCTGCGTTAGCCCGGTTCCCGTCGAAATTATCCCGCACACAGAAGTGACCCACAATTTGATCGATCATGATCAGAACCCGCGTCTTTGCGTGCTCCGAGCTCTCCATGTCGCCGTAAATAGCGACTCGGAAGCGCTGCTCTAGCCCATTATCAGATGCATAGCCATAGGAGGAAACCACCGCGCTGTCGGCGTCGTGGAGCTTGGGTGTCAGCAAGAAAATGTCGGTCCCGGTGTAGGCAGCCAAGGTGTCCATGTGCTCGAGCACGCTCGCTCGAATACCCTTCGGAGATCCATCCATGATCAGGTGCATATCCACGTCGACGGTCGCGCATCGCTAATGAGAAGCGAGATGTTAGCAAGGGATGTGTCATCCTCAAATCCAGCATCGGTGCGAGTCCACGGGTAGAAGGACAAGGTGCTTGGAAGAAAAAAAAATTCATCCACGTACCAACATAATCGGAGTCTCGTTCAAAATCTTGGCCCGCATCTTCCGTACTGTCTCTCCGTCACCGGTCACACAGACGTTGGTCACCAAGCCATTCGGCCGCCGTTGTAGCGAAGGCACCGCCTTGGGCTCTGAGGACGTGAGGGTGGCCTCGATACGACCAGCGCTGCTTTCCGTAATCTGCCGGCATAGCCTCCGTAAACCTTCGACATTGCTGGTGTGTACGGGCAGCTGGTGAACCGGAGTGCCCTCGGGAGTGGCTTCGGGGAAAGTCCAGCGCTGCAGAGCGTTGGGGCTGGCGTGGAGGACGTCCTCGACGTCGGGACCAGCCAACGTGGAGGAGAAGGGGATGTTGAAGGACAGATTGACGGTCGGATCGATGCTCGTCGGCGGCGTCATCGGGGGCGCACCGTGTGGCCGGCGAAAGGTCATGTCGGTGTGTGGTCTGGACATCCCAAAGGTCGGCGTCATTCGTTCCCAACCATGACGGGCCTGGCCCGTAAAGTTGGAGATCTTGTGCATGACCAGAGGCCGGAAGGAAGGTCTCTCACCCCGGTTAGATGGCGGGGGAAGAGGGAGGAGGGTGGGTTGGGAGGGAGGATGTTGGAGGAGTGGAAAGGTGAATCCAAGGCTGCCGTTCTTGACAGGGATAGGAATGGCCGCTGTGTGGGCGTTTCGGGAATGGTGGAAACGAAGATCGATCGATGGGGAGGGGAGACAAGGGAACGGGACCACAACAACTCGACCCCGAACGAGATCCCACCAGCAACGAGAATTGGGTATCACGAAGAAGAATAAAAGGATGAGACGCAAGCAAGAAGAATATAGATCGAGGGGTGAAGTGGTTCAATGGCAACCCCCTTGGAGTGTTGAGCGACTGGAAGAGAAAGGAAGAGTGTCGTCAGTAGTTGTGCGGGTCATTTTCAGTACTTCCGTACGGTCATCTCGATTCGGGCCTATCAGTTTTGGAGTTCGAACGGCCAGCAAGGACGGGCAGGGTTGTAATGTAAATATGAATGTATAGTTGTAGAGCTATGGAGTATAGAGCTATTCAACTATATAGTCATGTATTCATGTAGTGATTTCATAATATAGGTGTGTAGACATCTAGTTTGAGCTCCATGATTTTCATACTAGTATCATCATCGTATGTACTATACTACTGTACGTGGTTCGTACTCCCTCCTCCACTCCTGTCATTCTCGTACCCAACACTTTGCCTCCTTAACGTTAGTTATACAAGAAGTAGCCCAAGCGGGTTTAGTGACTGCTATTTATTCCATGCGTTATTGTTGACAATATTAATAGTTCCCCGTAGACTTCTAATTGTGTTCTAGATCTAGTCCCTTCTTTAATGTAATTGTCTCTCCTTCTCCTGAATCAACGGCCCAAAAAAAGGAAAAGCGTCGACTCCTATTCCACGCAGTCTCGAATCCACATTGCAGCACTGCCTCGCTCGCTGGAAAGAATGCGGCCGATCCGGCAGAGAATGTCCGTCGGGTTCGCTCGCAAGGGCGCTTGGCAGCTCAGATCCCGGCCCTCGCGGGGGCTCCACTACTAAGTTAGTTAGCTGTTAGTCCCTGCCAGGCCTTGTTTAGTAGTGAAGCTGGTTCCTGACAGTTGGCCGAGTCGGCCGACTCTTCAGGTGGACAAAAGATAGCGAGGACAAGATGTAGGTCAGTCTTGGGAAGTATGTCAGCTCCAACTGTCTCCGTATGTTTGGTATCCTCAGCCTGGGTCTCGATCACGTAAGCCTCTCATCCTAGGTGGAAGACCGGAGTCTGCCAGGGAAGAAGTAAATAATACGCTTAGCGCCCTCCCCAAAACCAGCCCAAGGGGCCCCCCCGAATCTCACTAGACTCAAGCCCACCCCAGATGCCTGGTTCTGGCATCGTTGGGTGATCAGAGCGTAATAATTCTTGGCTTTGGGTCCGGCGCAACTGGTGCATCTGGCCGATCCAGATTTTCAGCCCATGCAGAAGAGGGCACACTCACGTATCATTGGTATCCGACTCCTTCCGCGCTCTGCGCTGGGGGCTGTATGATGGATGGACAGTACTGTACATACTGTAGTACGGTTGATCGCAGCATGTACATACTGCATGGCCCGTTATTTGTACTGTACATCGATCATCTCATAGGCCGTTGCAGAGAAAAGCCCTGTATGGCGGCGTATCTGACCCTCTCTCGATCCACTCGCTGTGAAAAAGGGCGTTCCCCTCCCATGGAGGAGGGACTGATAGGGCGGGCACTCATTATTCTGGCCCGGCTGAGTCGGACACGGTCACCGAACAGCGCTGCGGGCCCCGCGAAACAAGTTGGAGGCGTCAGCTCGGCATGTGGGTTGTCGATGGTGGACTGTGGATGGTCGATGATGCGGGAGCTTCTCCCAGACCGTTCCATTATTGATGCCTAGCGACCGGTCGGCCTGATGCTGTTCGTCCATCTGCTGCTTTGTTGACTCGACGCCAGACATGTAGACTGTAGGACTCGAAATGAAGCCATCGGACTGCCTGGAACCTTGGGCCACAGAACCTCGCAGGGCGGCAGGACACTTTGCCCAAGTGCCCACATACTCGCACCGTGTGGCCAATGAGGCCCCGGGGATGTGCGGTGGCCCTCCCTCTCTCTCTGTTCCTTCCTCTCCACGGGGCACTTCCTCATTCAATAGTACCTAGCTATTGTTGCTGCTGCTGCTGCTGCAACAAAGGTCCTCAAGGGTCCAGCCCGGGTTAGTTCTACCCCCCATCCCATTGCAGGGCCTCGGGATCCCTAGGGCTGGACGACGGGGAACTGGCGACTCTGTACTCCATAGTCAGCTGAGGACTGGGGGACCAGGTTCCCCAGTAAGCCAAAAAGTGGTCGACGTCATTCTCTCGTATAGGCGTGTGGGTCACCAAACGCTCTTCAGCTGAGGAGGACGAGGATGAGGAGGACTCGAAACCCCTCGAGATCAATTCCGACTGGACGGACCACGCCGCTTTGAAAGTTGGCTGCAGCTGCCGCGCGCTGCCGCATCCCCCAGCTTTTTCCTCTTTGGCGGTGCGGGGCTCCAATAGTGGCAGAACGCAGACTAGTTATACTTTGTATCCCATACATCCAGTAGTTAAGTTTACCAGCTACGAATACTGGACTATCTTTCTCTATGACTTTAGTTTAAACGAACTTAATGTCATATACTCGAAGTATCACTTGTTCCAGTCTGCATAAGAGTACCCAAGGATGCGCAGCAAACTATATATTTTTCACATCTACATGGAAGCAACTTTAGCTTTACCCCGTATACACGTGAAACAATATGGATGAGCTTAGTTCGTAGTACCCTAGATTGTCCATTTCAATATACTAACAAGAAATGGTAGCTAGCAAGACCTAGCTGCTTCAGCATTCTTTGTTCAACATCAACCTTGAAGACAGCCCTATTCAAGGTTGGTGGGGTCATGTCCGAGGCTGTCAAACAACTCCAGTTGGAGTGTGGCCTCAGGCCACCACAAGGGGTACATACAATGCTAACAACCTGGAAGTAAGGGAGCCTCTAGGTATCCATGCAATAAACCGGGGAATAACTGAATGACTCCTTGTATCTAAGTCTAGATGTTTACCTCAATAATGTCGTAGAATGCTGAGACGACTTTTCGGAGCGAAAATATCGGATCTGGTCGGTCATTTCTGCCACAGCACCTATACCTGAAGTAGATGCCAATCGCATCTGTAGTAATAGGTACTGAGGTGGTCAAACTCTTTCTCTCATGTCACCGAGCAAGAAATATATAGATGTAAGGTTGATTCACCAAGCATTGTTCTCCAGATTCGCCTAAACTCAGATCACTCGTACTCTCGCCCCCTGAGCAAGCCAATCAGATAGTCGTGCCCTTGGATCTATATCTGATGCCACGGGACTCGACAGGTTAAGAGCGATCAATATATTCGCCCCAAATTTCCAGTGCCCGTTCAAATTTCTCCGGTGCAACTGCAAATCCCACGCGAATGTATCCCTTGAAATCATCATCTCCCTCGGTACCAAACGTCTTTCCCCCGGGCACAAGCAGTAGCCCCGTCTTCTTAAGAAGGCTCTCACAGTAAGAAGCATCATCCAGCGGCAGTCCAGTCTGCGCGTTGATGATGCGCACAAATGCCATCGAAGCACCAGTGGGTTTCACCCAGCGCAGCCGGTCAGGATAAGAAGCGATAAACTTCTCCAGAGAAGCGAGATTGGTCCTGCAAATTTCCCAGGAGCGAGCTAGAGGCCCATTCTGAATTCCATGCCCCAAGGTAAAGGCTGCTATATCCTGGTCTATCTGTGAGACTGAGAGCGTTGTATAATCTCTAGCTAGAGTGATTTGTTCCATGATCTCGGGATTCGGCGATATGGCCCATCCAATGCGGATACCGGCAAGGCGTAGGCCTTTGATAAGCTACTGACGGCAATGATGTTTGTGTATTGGTTGGAAAAACTTATGATCGATGGTGGGGTGGGTTGGGTATGGAACAGTGGACGGAACACCTCGTCGCTGAAAATGATGATGTTGCGCTTCGTAGCGAACGATACTAAGCCTTCGAGGACGGCGTCGGGGATCGTTGCGCCGGTGGGGTTGTTTGGGTTGCTGATTTACCAAGAATTAGCATCCTGGTGCGGTGCTGGGAAGTGATGTGAGTACTTGATAATCAGCATTTTGGTATTCTCTTTGACCAGCGAAGAGAGATCCTCGAGATCAGGAATCCATCCTTTCTCCGCATGGGTGTGCCACAGCGATACTTCGGCGCCTGCACGGCGAGGTACCTCGTAAAGCTGTTGATAGGTCGGATACTGACAGACAACATGATCACCTGGACCTAGAAGAGTATCAAGGACTATGAAGTTTGCTGCAATAGCTCCCTGTGTGACGGTCAAGGATAGCTGTTGTTGATGATCCTTTTCGAAATGATATTGGGAGAGGATCTTGTCTCTAAGCTCGGGACTTCCTAGCACGGAGCCGTAACTGAGGGGTTCAACCTCATTGATAGGTCTAGAGGTTGAACTATCTGCTGTGGATAGTTGTGCTAGTTCTTGGAGAGAAAGTGGCTCCACATTTGTACCTATTTAGGGGTCAGTTGTTTAGGTTATCTGACGAAGGAATGCCATAGTGTACTGTGTAATGATTCTTTTGCAAGTGGCTAGAGATTACAATGAGTTTGAAGCCGACTAAATGCGAAGACTTTGGGCCACATACTTTGAACTGGCGAACTATCATCAACAGAATAGGATGTCAGCGGGGACTGTGGCTGATGATTACTCCGAAGTTGAGGGGTCGAGATACATACCCCAGTTGTCAAGAGTAAATGGTTTCACTTGCACCATTATGATGTTATGGAACTTCAAGAAAGACTCGCTTCTATAATAGGCTTCGGTTGATGGAACGAGAGTTGGTGTGATCGCAGGTCGTGAGTCACTGGCGCACTCAGGTCTGACAGAGTGACTAACCGCACCGCCCCACGCCACTGGACAGACTGACCGTGAAGGCGAGTCATGCCATTGCAAAGATAAGCAAGAACCAATTGGCTGTTGGGTCGAGAGATGGGTGAATAATAGCGTGGATGTTGGCACTTTATCGGTCAGACCCTCTGCCCGTACACTATTACTTCGAGCGCCGGGGATGCACTTGACAATTCACTTATATTGCACCGCTACTCTGCACCTGTAATGCACTTGTTTACTCTAGAACTAGATATGGAGACGGCACATTTATTGAGAGACCATTTCGTGTGGGAGAGTGCGTCTTCGAGTATAAAAACAGTGTAAAGAAGGGGTCCGTAGAAGAAAACGCTGAAAATAACAACCAGAATATAGGGGCCTGTGAAAACGACGCCGAAAATGACAGTACCTACACCCGATAGTGGAACCACATGGGAATGGTGTTTTCTCGAGTACCTGCACCAAAATGAGGCGACTTTAATTACTTCAGATAATGTACCTACCTTACTTTATTCCATGTCACTGTGCACTTTCAGATTCCTTACTCGAAGGACCTGAATTTCAAGTTTGTTGTGACGATGTGACCATGGCAAAAGCAACTCAATTCAATGAATGATCTAACTGTCTCGAATTGCTACATGTGCCTGACTATCCTATCTCGTGATATTGAATATGCCCCGTAAATGTCAAGTCGCTATGAGAATAAGTCAATGAATCGGCTCGAAGCCATCTGGTGAATCCCTGCCCATGATCCAGCTCATCACCATATCTGCAAAGAGCTGTGGTTCGTCTGCGTTCCACGGATGACGCATGCCCCGGTGCTGCACTAACCTACTCCCATTGTCGGCCATCATTGCGAACAGCCGGCGAGAATGGCTAACATTATCGGCACTAATTCCTTCTCTGGTTGCGGCCACCACTAATGACCGGGCTATAATAGGCTCCAAATCTCGTGCCGAAAACAGCATATCAAAGATATCGCACGTCGTAGATAAGGACCCTCGCCCGCTACGAAACCGCTCCCATTCCACGGTCGGCTTCTGCACGAATCGCGCGGCGTAGACTAGGTATGGCAATATAGGCGAGACAAGATTTTGCGTAAAGAGGTTGAAGCCGGAAACGATCAAGGTTTGGACACGCTCGGGATACTGCGCGGCCATAGCAGCGGCGACATGCGCGCCAATGCTGATAGCGACTACATGAGCTATTCGCTCATGCGCTTGGGCTTCGATCAGACTTGCCAGACGGCGAGCGGCGTCGTTGATTTCCAGAGGTTTGGTCTCAATCGATCGTCCGTGGGCAGGGAGGTCGGGAATTAGCACATGGTGGCCCTGGAGAAGCGGCCACACAGCGTCCCACTCCTGGCCGTCGGAGAAGCCGCCATGAACGAGGAGAATCGTCGCTTTGCTGGAAGATGAGTTGTGCGACGTATGTGGAAGGAGTGTTCCTGACATTCTGATGGAAGGGAAAGCGCCGAGCTAGTGTCCGTTAAGCTGGTCGTGGCCGACTGCGAAGCGGGAGCACGAGTCCAGGGGATGGGTTGATTTCCTTCCTTTCCTGTCATGTGATATTACCATTGAGTTTTAACATGATTACCCTCGCAAGCTCGTACTCGAAAATAAAATCATCGAAATACTGGAAGATTGACGGTCCGTAGTTACGCTGAAAATGGACTATCTCGCTTGAGTGGACGTTCAAAACACCGTCCCGAATCCGAGAGTGCCAACTCTTCTCAAGCTAGGATTTGCAACCGTCGATTTCGCAAAGCATAGCCCTGATAAGTGAGTTATAGTCCTGTACCTCTTGATTTGCAAGGGTTGGGCCCGCTAGTGGGAATTCAGGATTCTTCGGGGCTGAAACAGCTGGCGCAGCTGGTTGGGTCAGGCTGGTAAGGCATATTGTGGAGTTCAGGTTTGTCGTCGCAACGTGATTGGTCTTTTTCTTGTTGAGAGAAATCTCTATCAAGTTGCGTTGCTCACTTGAGCCTTTCGAGATTACTCCTGACAAGGTTCACGTCCTGCTCATTCAGAACATTGCGGAGTTTACTCATCGCTTGCTGCCAGCGAGACTTGCCGGAAGCCTGAGACTCGTCGATCATATTTTGTATCTGTCGTAGGACTTCTTCGCACTGTTTGAGCATCTGGCTTGCGGTGAGATGGGCTTCGGGTGAGCATAGTTTTGACTGTTCATCTTGCTTGAGACTTTCTCCGAGCTCGTGCAGAATTGCGCATGTTAAAGCGACATCACTTGAGAGATGCTGAATGGCTTGGTTGGCGTTTTGGATCTGGCGATAGAAGGAAGGAGAATAACTTGACGGATAACTTGGTGCCAAGGTCTGCAATTTGGATGATACTGGCTGCGATCCCAACAGCCTCACAGTCCGGACATTGTGGATCATGTAGTTTTCATCAGAACTCGGAGAAGAGGAAATCAGAGGCAGGACCGATGAATACAGTGTATCAAGAGCCTCGGATATACAGATGGTTGTTGTGGGGCTGTGAGGTGGAAACTCAGCACCGTTGCCCCGCCCCTGAATGGTCCAAATGGATGATCATCTGGAGACCTGCCAAAATCTAAGTAGTCCTTTGGAATTAACGTTTAGTGTATTTCTAGTCTCACCATAATCATATTGAACATCTATCATAGTATGTTTGAAAATCAAGAGACTTGGAAATGGGCGGTAAAGATAGTTTCAAGGAAGAGGGGCATTATCAAAAAGGGAATGGACTCGTACTTTATTTGCTTCTTTGTGCATCGAAGGGCCCCCTCGTTCCAGTTCACACCGCGTCAGGTCAACATCATTCCCCCTCCCCACAATACCTGGGACCATCAGCTTCCAATTTCTACCCACCCACCCTCCATCTTTTGTCTCTCACGACTTGCTTTCCTGAAACCTCGCTTCATCATCGCCCACTCGACACCAATCTTGGAATCGCCGCGCGCTTGCTATCCATGCCGAGGACTCTCCCCCACCCCACCACTGTTCACTCGAGCTTTGTCTAGTACTCCTCGCAGATGATGTTAAGCGGTTACCGCTGGAACTCCATGCTGAAGCGAATGTCGGTATGATGCGAGAGGACAATGGAGGGGTCCTCGGGGGCGCTGCACCTGTCTACCTCGGGCGTGTCTCTACGGCACGACCCCGCAACTTCAGAGTAACCCGACTTAGCATCAACTTCCATTGACTGACCCTCGTCGCTCGGCAAAACCCAGGTCTTTGTAAGCTACTCACTTCCTGATGGCCTCTGATCTTACCAATTTCGCTGCAGATAATGTCGGATCCTTGGATACCCGAGGAAGCAACTCATCATCTACGTTGAAGCTAAGTGAGTGCATCATCTCATCTCCAAACTAGAACGGACACAATCAATTTGCAGCTCTCGCGAATGATGACCCAATCCAACGCGGAACTATACATGACGTGAAAGAATTAGCCTGACGCGAGCTATAAACTTGAAGGCGCTATTTTATTTGAAATCGTTGTGGTGGACTAGTGCTAACACATGTCACTCACTACCTAGGCCCAAAAACACAGACAAAAGTTTCTCAAAGGCCAACTTAACTATGGTTGTAGCTGGTGAGAAGATGAAAATAGCCGATTGTTGAGTCGTGGCTACGAGATATTCTATTTGAGACTACTCACTGACCCTGGCTTGTGGAAATTGACATTGACAAAGTTCATTAAGGTCTGTAGACTATACGTGAGGGTTGAGCGAGAACACTCAAAATATTTAGATTCTGTCTATCACCATCAGAGAAGTCGGGAATGGCAGAACTAGACTAGTACTATGCATTGATAGCATGGGAGCGTCGGGAATATAATGACAAACCATGCTTGACTGGGATAATCAATTGGCACTTATGGAAATCAGTGAAGGCTATATCTGGAAGGAACTAGTGGCTTAATTCAAGTATGAGATCATCACATGATTAAATTAAAATGCATTCGGATGAAAATCTAGAGGCTACTAGAATGAAATGCACCAAATGCTAATAAACAAAACAAAGATGCGCCTGTTAGTAGCGCGGCTGGGCACGCTGAACCGAGTCTGCGGGGCCATCCAACGCCATGCGATTTCCATCATCACCTTCGTAATATCGTTGCTCCCGGACATAGTAGGGCCGTTCAATGTACTCGCCCCTTTGTCGATCATCCAAGAAGACGCTCACTTCGCGACTAGGTCCGACGGGACGAACACTGCCGACACGTTGGACCACTCCAAGAGGCTCTTCGTACCGAACCTGTTGTGGCCGCACACTCGAGGTGCGAATGACCCTGTCTAGAGGCTGGGCATGCTCCTCTACGTATGCCGGTCGACGAGGAACGTATTCGGCAAGCTGCACACCCTCACTTGGTGCGTATGGATCGTGGCTTTCCAATGGTGTTGCGTAAGCTCTTCGTTCTCCGGCGACCGGGCGAGCATAGTCCGAAACCACCCTTCTGTATGTCGGCGGGGGTGGAGGCATCTCCTGCACGTATCTGTGCTCACCGTAGGGATCTTGTATGACCGACGGCGCTCGAGCACTGGCTGTGCGGACAGGGACGTGGTCGCTGTAGACATCGGTCTTTGGTGCCCGTGACATTGGTCTCGGAGGCGGCGCCATGGATTGCATCCTCGGCGCTGGGACCATCTCGAAGCGATTACCGTGTTCATCGACCACAAAGCGGCGTTCAGGTGCAGCCACGACGCGCACCGGTGGATGCTCTTCGTAATACGGATCTTGATATGCGGGCTGGTGACCGTCATCCACGGTGATGTAGCGAGGTCCATATGAAGAGGGGACTTCCTCGTAGTATCTAGGTCGCTCCTGTGGCAACCTTTCCACAACTGCATAAGATGCAGCTCGGCCACCACGGGGTTCTGCCTCGACATACCCGCGAGAATATTCAGGTTGCCTGGCGTACTGCATAGTGGCGACACGTCGCAAGTCGGTATCGTCACGAACCAGTTGCCGGTCGCCCAGTTGAGAAACTGCACGATGCGTTCCGTGCTCGGCTGGAATCTCATGATAAGGATTTGACTCGTAGACTGGGCCCCGCACGGACGACTCATGCCTTTCAACCGCGGGAGTGTATTGGGGTGACGCCATGTCAATAAACACGGGCCGTTCTTGAGGTTGCCGGCTCGGCATCACAGCCGGATCATCAGCAAAGGGCGGCGGTGAGACCGGCTCTACTTTGATGTAGGCATCGGAGGGCCCAGCATTCTGACCTTTGTGAGAGACCAGGCGGGTGTCCTCTTTCCCATGCAGTTTTCTCCGCTTTCGAGACATGATTTGGGGAGCTGGCCCACTAGGACTAGCGCGGCCAGAGTCAGGGTCCGAGTATACCTGTTCAGATCCGCGCTCGGGCCGTCCGCCCCGAAGCTGCTGAACTGAGGGGACTTTGGCAGTCGCCAAAGGAGACACTCGCGACGGTCGAGGGGCAGCCGGGGAGGTGATATGATTCCGAACTACCTTCACGTTGTTCGCAGGTGAAGTCACGCCCTGCATACTTTGTGTTTGGTCGGCGTATCTGCCTCGGTCATCACCGGTTGCCATTCGCTCGTAGTCTCTTTGATCAGTTGGGGGTGCCACTGGTGCTGGTGGAGAGTATTCCGGTTCCTCGGGGGCGTCCGCTAGTTCCAGCTCATGGAGATGACCGGAGGCTTTTGGCTGGTTGGAGAGCATCGGCTTTGGAGGATTAGGGGCGCGCTGGTCAACAACAGGGTAAGCATCATGCATTTCCTGGTCAGATCCCGGTCGGTTCAGAGCTTCCAGTCGTTGCAACTCATCTGAGTAATGTTCTACCGGAACCCGTGAAGCAGAGGCCACCGGCTGGGGCGGAGCCGCTGGAGAGGACTTTCGGTGACCCCCGGCCGGGGGAGGAGAGTCGGGTGCTCTACTGGAGTAGAAGGAGTTTTCATCGAAGGAATCGTTCGGCGCATTGACTTCGGATGGATCACTCGGTGAAACGGGTCGCACAATCTCTAGTGCACGATCCAGAACATCCGAGACATCAAAGTCTGGTTTTGTATCTTGAATCGCGGGTTTCAGTTTCGAGTCCTGCTTCTTCTGCTCCAGCTGATCGCGCAATGTCCTTTCCACCCTCTGCCGTTGCAATTGAATTTCTGCCCGGACGAGATCGTCCGACTTGGTCAAGAAGATAGGATCGATTTCAGAGGTGGGTTTGGAAGTCATTCGGAAAGGGGGTGCTGCAGCATTTAGAACCGATGTCGTTGGCGCATTGCCAGCTGCGGGAGGAGCCTGTGAGCTGCGGGGGCGCTGGGCCGTGGTGGCTAAGGGTACAGTGCCTGCTGGAACCCCAGAAGATTTGCTTTTCGCTACCTGTTGGGCTGGAGGGCCATGTTGGCTATTCCGTGCCGCAGGTTTGCGCACAAACTGCTGAGGGACTTTGAGGCGTGGGTGAGAGCCCGCGAAGATCTCATCACTGATTTTCAGAATGCGCTCATATTCTTTCAGTTCATCTGCACTTATTGGCGCTGTGCCAGGCGACGGCCCTGTTGAAAGGTGAGTGGTGGATCCATGAGCAGTAGCCATGATCCAAGGGGAGTTTTGTAGAACGGGGATTCGAGGATCAAGAATCAAGAGATCAAGCTTGAACAGCTGCTCTGGGAAGTGAATCTTGCTACAGAGCAGAGATCCTCGGCATATCACCCTGATAGATTAAGCTGTGTGAATCTAAGGACTCCCAAGCTCTAAACCATGAGGGCGTGGCAAGAACGAAGGGAGAAGAAAAAGTTGGTGAGCTTGTGACGATCCGCTTTTCTGCTTTTCCGCGCGCCACTAGTGACGATTAGGTAAGGCTCTAATGAAGGGGAGAGCCCGCGCTTGGCTGGGGACTTGGCTGGACAGCGCCAATCACGGGGAAACGTGGGTGTGATTCATTCGCGCGCGTTTATGACATTCGCCCTCCTCTCTGACGCTCCTTCCCTTCGCCCTGCGATTCATGCCCCTCCATGCATCGCGCTTTCTCTGGCTTCTCTGGTCGCCAGTTATATCGTCCTTTGATCCTTTCTCGGTCTACGATTAAGCCGGTTTTCTTCCCAAGGGCCTGCTGGAATTCTACCATGGCGACAACCAACGGCGCAAACGGAGCCGTTGACTCACGGCCCGTTTTCTTCTTTGACATTGACAATTGTGTATGTGACCGGCTAAGTACTTGTCATGGGTTGTCATCTATCGGCCTTACTAAGAATGATTGTAATCGCAGCTTTACTCCAAAGGTTCGAGGCCACCGTCCACCACGAAGATCCACCAAGGCAATACTGACAGGCGGGCGCAGGATGTAACATTCATGATGAGATGCAAAAGTTGATTAGTGCGTGTTGTCTTCTCCGTCCTGCCACGCGCTATGCGACTAACGCCATGTACTCTGTCCCCAGATAAGTTCTTCGTCAAGCACCTAGACCTCACCACAGAAGATGCGCATATGCTCCACCAGAAGTACTACAAGGAATATGGTCTTGCCATTGAGGGTCTCACCCGCCACCACAAAATCGATCCGCTCGAGTTCAACTACGAGGTCGACGACGCTCTTCCCCTCGACGAAATCTTGAAGCCCGATCCCAAACTGCGCAAGCTATTGGAGAGCCTGGATACAACCAAGGTGAAGCCTTGGCTCCTGACGAACGCCTATGTCAGCCACGGCAAACGGGTCGTCAAGTTGCTGGGGGTGGAGGATCTATTTGAAGGGATCACGTACTGCGACTACAGCCAGTTACCGTTGGTCTGCAAGCCCAGCCAAGAGATGTATGCGAAGGCGGAGAAGGAAGCCGGTGCCCCCAGCACCGAATCTTGCTATTTTGTTGGTACGTCGCTGCATTACCTGTCACGTCGCTCTCCGTGGCCGTGGCTTTTGGGAGTATATGTCGAGAGCGGGGTGTTTCCCCACATGCTGACCACGTCGACCGTACAGATGACTCACATCTCAACTGCAAACATGCTGAAGCGCGAGGCTGGACAGTGGCTCACTTGGTGGAACCCGGAACTCCCATCCCGCGTATCCCGGCTTCGAGATACTTGGTCTCGAGTCTGCACGAGCTACCTGTGCATTTCCCGGACATTTTCAAGCCTCAAGAGGTTGGAATTGTCTAAAGTATACGACTTGATGTGTGCAGTGGATATCCATTATTATAGGGATCTTGGGACACTTTCCCAGATTCATGGGCACCACAAGTGGATATAATTAACGACTGTTTTTCCATTGCCAAAGACTTGGGACGACAGAAGCATATAGAATATACCTCATTTTTTTTTGAACATGTATTGTATCAATTCTTAAAGAGTCCCTGCCACCATCTTATCTAGTCTGAGAGCTTCTTTGTCCCCGATCTATAGATCTGGTTGCACCGCGGCAAGTGATGGTTGATGCCTCAGGCTGTTAACGATCGGCGGCGCGTGTTGCGGCGGACCTCCTTAGTGCTTCGTTCCCAATCGTCTGCCACCACCCAACGACAACCAACACCGGCCATCCTGAAAGTGGTCGTCGTGGGACTTTGGCCCTGAATCTCACGATGACTGGTCAAGAGATCTCCACCGGGACGGTGATTACGTTGACCGACGGACGGCAAGCTACTGTTCGTTTCATCGGTCTCACCCACTTCGCGAATGGAGAGTGGATTGGTGTCGAATTGACCGACGCCACTGGCAAGAATGACGGCGAGGTTCAAGGAGAGCGTTATTTCCAATGTGAGCCAGGATTTGGCATGTTCATCCGTCCAACGGCCATTGGTACGGTTCTTCAACAACCGTCGCGGGAGAGTAAACAAACCGCCAGACCCGGTCCCAATGCGACTACCGGCAGACAATCCGCGGCGGGGGGCACTGCAGGCGTACGGAAATCTGTCGCATTGCCCCCGACAGCTGTCAAGCGGCAGAGCACAAATGCAACTGGCACTCCGACGCCCGCGCCAAAGATAGGCTCCCGACCATCCCTGAGGGTATGTCCCTATTCCTTTGTGTTGAGCTACTGCATTGTCCCAGCCGCGCGACTCACTCGATTGTTCTATATAATTTAGTCACCCACAAAGTCTCCTACGAAACAATTATCCTCTTCTGCAGCGCCCTCCAACCGTTCTTCGATCGGCGGCGCTCCACGTACCTCCACAGTCGCACCCAATCGCCCGCGATTAGCCTCTACAGCGAGATCTTCAATGAGCCAAGCTGGAGCCCAACCGGCCGGCTCAAGGGCGTCCCGGCCGTCGGTCTCTGGAGCAACGACAAGGACGTCAAGACCGGGATCCCAGAGTACCGTTCCGAACGCCAGTCTATCCAAGCGCCCATCGTTGCGGCAGGTTGCCTCCGCAAAAGCCTCGGATGCAGGCGAAACGGGAACAAGCGGACAATCAGAAGGCCCGACTGACGCAGAGTCCCTGGACAACGAAGGGGAAAGCCCTCGAAATGAAGACGCTGCGCCTGCGCCTAGGGCATCGAGACAGTCATTGACAGCTACCCGTTCTGCGACATCTCGACCCGGGCCTGCGCCATCCACGACCCGCCAAACACAAAATGCTGCTGCTACTGCTCGAGAACTGGAGGAACTCCAGACTCGACTGCGAGTTATGGAAAAGAAACGGAGTGACGACCGTGAGAAGCTCAAAATGCTGGAACAATTGCAGGCGGATCGCGATAAGTTTGAATCGATCATTCAGAAACTCCAGGCAAAGTACCAACCGCAGCAGATGGAAATCACGGAGCTGCGCAAAACTCTGAAAGAGACACAAGGCCGTCTTGAACATTTGGAGCGAATGGAAGCTGAGCACGAGTCTCTCATGGAAATGGCCACCCTGGACCGAGAAATGGCAGAAGAAACTGCGGAGGCCTTCAAGCACGAATGCGAGACTATTCGTTCAAAATTGGAAGAGCTTCAATTGGAAGTTGAGGTTCTACGAGAGGAGAACGAAGAGTTCGGTCAGGTCACGAGTCCAGAAGAACGATCTAGCCAAGGATGGTTGCAGATGGAAAAGGCCAATCAACGCTTGCGCGATGCTTTGATACGACTCCGGGATATGACACAGCAGCAGGAATCGGATCTCAAGGCCCAGATCAAGGAACTTGAAGAAGACCTGGAAGAGTATGCTGCGGTCAAGGCAGACTATGAAGCCACAAAGGAAAAGCTTCTGGTGGCAGAGACCAATGTTGACGACCTCAAGCAACAACTGGAAACCGCACTGGGAGCCGAGGAGATGATCGAAGAACTAGCCGACAAGAACATGCGTTACCAGGAAGAGATCAATGAGCTCAAGGCTGCCATTGACGACCTGGAAGCGTTGAGAGAGATCAGCGATGAGCTGGAGTCTACGCATATCGAGACTGAAAAGCAGCTTCAGGACGAAATTGACTACCGTGATACCGTTTTCACAGAGCAGCTTCGCAAGATTGCGCAGCAGGACGAGGTGATTGAGGACCTGGAGTACACCCTGTCTCGCTTTAGGGAATTGGTTACCAATTTGCAAGCCGATCTGGAAGATATGCGGGCATCTCAACAGATCACCGAAGCAGAAGCCACCGATTTGACCACCCGGTCACGAGCCATGATGGATTTGAATATGAAGCTCCAGGCTTCCGTTTCAAAGGCTCAGACGAAATCCATTGATGTGGAACTAAATCGCATGGATGCTGAAGAAGCGGCCCAGCACCTGGCAATCGTTAAGCTCTACCTTCCCGAATACTATGAAGGGGAGCGAAGCTCGGTTCTTGCTCTTCTTCGATTTAAGCGTGTCAGCTTCAAGGCCAATGTTATGAATCAGACCGTCCGTGAGCGAATTGCTGAGCAATCATCCATCTCCACCCAGGAGGAGATGCTGCACGCGCATGAAGTATCTGAGCATCTCTTGTGGATTTCGACTGTGTGCGATCGCTTTGTGAATTACATCAATGCTTGTTCGCCGGAAGATTTTGGCAACATCAAGGTGGCTTTGTTCGAGATGGAGCCTGTCGAGCGTACCTTGAATTTCTGGATCGAGAACCTCAAGAAGAATGAAGTTAACTCGAAAAAATTTGCGGTGGAGTTGCAGCGCTCTATTGCCCTACTTTCACATCTGACGGAGACCCTCCTTCCATCCACCCCAGAGATGTTCGCCGAGGAGTTGTGTATGCGTGCAACTATGTCCCAATCGTACCTTGACCATATGGCAGCCGTTGTTGCTCGGTTAAAGTCGTTGGTACAATCTAAGCTTCCGGTCCCGGCGGAGGGGAGCGAAATTAGCGAGGAGGACTCTTTCGCTCTGAAGCAATTGGACTCCTTCGTGTCTCAAGCGCGTGGATTCAAGGTCGCCATGGGCAAGATCTATCGTTCTCTTGAAGATCTGCGTTCCAGGTCCCTGGCGCTTTCCAAGGAGGCCGATGAGCCATTCAGGAAGATGGAGACCTCGACAAAGCAGCTGTCGGAACTCGCTCGCAAAATGTGCGAGAGTGTCATTGCCGTCACGAGTGACGAGGGTCGTACCGAACCTTACTCCATGGAGGAGATCATGGATGGCATGTTTCAGGCGACGGCAGCGTCTGTACAACCTTCTGACGGCGCCGCCGAATCCGATGATCCCGTTTCGTCGCTCGTCAACAGACTGCGCGATATGGGCGCCCAAATCGAGGAGCTTGACTCTATCGCAGGGGATCTCTCTCGTACAGCCGAGTTCGAGAGGGGAGCTTTCCCTTGGGTTGCCCGGTCAGAGGAACTGAAGTCTAATAAGACGATCTCGCCAGATGCCGACGAGGAGATTCGTCGCCTGAAGAACGAAGTTCACGAAGTTTCCACTGCCCTCGGCGTAAAAGACAACACTCTCGAAGAACAAAGCATCAAGATTGAGCTTCTTGAATCACGCATGCGCGAGGCAGCTAAAAAGGCTGCTATGGTGAAGGATCTTGAAACTAAGATTGAAGAGATCCAAACAATGAGCTCGGAACTTGAGAAAACCGTTGACCTGCAGAAGAAAGAACTTCAAACTGCCGAGGCCGAACGTGATGAATTCAAGGCCCGTATCGAAAGGATGAAGCGCATGTCTGGAACCGCAGGTGTCTCAGCTACTGGCGACGCGATCGTTATTGACAACGAGGCCTCGCTGGCTGCGATGCAAGAGAATGAGAGCCTTCGTGCTGAAGTTCAAAGCCTCCAAGCGGCTGTGCGATTCCTGCGTGAAGAGAATCGTCGCGCGAATCTCCTCGACCCTTACTCGGTGCAGCGGACGACCGACATGCACGCCTGGTTGGATGCACCGCTCACCCGGGCTGCTCCAACGCCAGAGCAGGAGAAGGTCCAGCGCACTGCCCTTGAAAGTAGGGATGTCCTCACTCACCTGCTCAGGCTCACCAAGGACACTCGCGTGTGCGATCTCAAATCCAGCATGGTATCATCCACTGGCGATGAAGGCTCCGCCAACCGTACCACATGGCGTCCATCCAAATCCCGCCTTCGCTACCAGGTTCTTCAGCAGCGCGAACATTACGAGCACTGGTCTGAGTGGCGCGACGAGATTGTTCACCACGAGCGCGAACAGGACCGACTTGCTGCTGCCAAGAGGGAGCGTGCGCTCCGCGATCGTCTTCCTAAGCATGCTCACAAAGCTTCTGTTGAATTCCCCCAGGGCTTGGGTCATGGTATGATGGGCCGCGCATGGCAGATTCTGGGCATGCAGAATGGCCATCGCAAGACCCCGTCGACCAGTGGAGTCGGTCCGGAGGGAGTGGAGATTGTATCCACGGAGTAGTTTTGTTTCTTTTGTTTGAGAGATCTAAGCTATGGCTGCGAGTTCAGACCTAGCTATTCTGCTGTACATTATTACATTATTTTGAGAGGCTTCTCTCTCACTGGCATTTATTGTGCAGTTCCCCCTTTGACAAGATACCCTCACCGCACATACTCTGCCCAACATATTGTGACATTGTCTTTATTTCGATTCTATGGATATAGTACGCCACATTGTGGTTCTCAATATGATCTGATGATATCCATCTTTAATACCGTGCTTCAGCGCTGTGTCTGACTATATTTTGCTGTTGCATTCCACCCAATCTTGGCCGAGTCGTATCTGGCCGTTAGTTCGATACCTGGAGAAATATCCAAATGCACAAAACTGTCTCAAGGCGGCTACAAACATAGTCTGGAAGAATACCACCCCACACTGATTTATACACAAAGACCTCGCCTGAATGGAATTACCCAGAATTTCCTCCCTAGAGAGCATTGCAAGCGATATTTGTCCTTCTTTTCATTGTTCAATTACACTCCATCATCCAGCATGCTACCTATAGGTAGGCTTATTACCTCCTTAGCCAACACTCAAAACAAACAGAGAATTAGAAGAAAAAAACAAGCAACCATCCAACGAGGGGTATTCCAAAACAAACAGCCAGAATAAAACAAACAACGATATTTCGAATGACCACCGAAACTCGCATACCCCGTGAACCAACAAAAAGAACTAGAAAGCCACACCAATAGCAGAGCCTCGGTATTGAGGTACGTTATTAGAGAGAGAAGTAGAGTACGGGAAATGTTGTGTCCGGCCCTCGAAGATGGTCGGATGACCGTAGCCAGCTTCAATATTTTTCTCTGCGGTCGAAGATGGACCTTGCAGAGAGGTTCGTGGAGTGGACCCGTTGGTGAAAGTGCTAGAGATTGAAGCATTAGGTCGTCGAACCGTTGCACCGCCCGTGATAGTCGTAATAGTCGAGCCGACGGTGGTACCGCTCAATGTACGGGTTCTCTCCCAGTCAAACCCATTCTCGCCAGCGAGCGAGACTTGCTGGGGTGCAGATGGCTTGCTGGGGAAGATCCATTTGGTCACACGGCTGGGAAGTGGTACCGAGGCGATAGTCTTGCGGTTCTCGGCAGTAGAAGGACGTCGCAAGGAGGAGATCCGAGATGGCATGGTACGCGAGCTGGCTGAAGAGGGTGAATCCTTGAAAGATGGTACATCTGTGGATTCATCGCCATGTCTTGACGCTGGGGGAGTTTGAGCGACGTTGTCTCCTGACACTTCATTGCTGATATGGATACTCAGCTCGGTGTCTAGGGTGATGTTGCTTTCCTCAGACCTTGATCTGACATGCGTAGGAATGGTGGGAACAGCAGGGAAAGTGGGTACAAAAGTAGGCGTAGGCATCGGTTCTTCTGATAAAAGAGGCTCGACTGGAACAACGGTACAGAAATGTGGAATCAGAGCACTTGCAATACGAACCGGCCGAGGCGGTTCAATAGGCTCTTCTAGATTCGCAAGCGACCGGCGATTTGCAGAGCCGACCGGCTTGCGAGACACGGAAAACCGGGCCTCGCTGGACTGGCACCGTCGAGATTGAATTCCAGTAGGGGGAAGAGTACGCGGTGGGACTGCCAGTGTCATGCGTTGGCTATTCTCGTCCACGTCGAAGGATTCAAAGGAGGGAAGATCTGACAACCGATTACCAGATCGGTGAATGCTGAGTTGGATAGGATGAAATTTCGTCGGCGACGGCTCGAGTTGAAATGATTGCACTCGGCGAAAGTCTGACGGGGCGCTAATCTTTAATGGAGTCGCTGTTTGTCTCTTCCAGGAGATACTTGCTCGCCCAGATGCTCGTGAGGCAAGGTGCCGGCCTTCGTCAAGCCACGACGAGAGTGAGTTACGAGACTGATGATGAACACCCGGACTGGGAAGGTCATCGTACACCACCAGCTTCATCGGAGGGACGAGATGAGGTTGGTTATGGCATACCTGCATCTCCCGCTCAACTCCTATAGATCAGGAGGGGCAGTTGTCAGTTTGGAGTTCTTGCTATAGTTTAATGGTTGATATTGATTGTATACCTCTTCCCTCCGGTCGCTGGCTCTGTTGACCTTGAGGCTCCACGCCTGACAAACATTCCCAGCATGACCGTACCCAGCCGGTGACTAGGGCGCTCGCTTGATCAAAAGCCAGCGTCATGGCGGCCAGCGCTTCGAATGATTAATCCATCGCCTTCCCTGGGGCGGGATACAACAGAAAAAAGACGAAGAAAGGAAGGGAAAGGAAAGAAAAGCAAGCTTCTCAATCCGTCAGGACAAGGGAAGGAAGAAACGCGAGCAGAGACACATAAAAGCGTCGTACGAGAAGAGGCAGGATGGCATGGACCCCCACCACCCACAGGATGAGGAGGATCCTTTTGCCCAGCCGTGCGGAACAGGCTTCATGACTCGTCCAGGGACCATCCATGGAGTAAGATGGACGGCCGCTAAGGATGCGGAGCTATACTCAGGAAAGCAATTCATCCTCGCGACGGCTGGTCAGCACACGCGATCGCTGGATGTGATGAACCCAGCGGAGTCGGTTCGCACATTTCATTCGTCGGCCCCTAGTGGAGTTGTCACATCTGTTGCTTATCACCGAGCTTTGCTAAGTATAGCTAAACTGGCGGGAAGGAGGGGGAAAGTTGGGCGCGTAAAGGAACACCGGCCCTATGCGTTGGCTCTTGGCCCTCGTGTTGTGATTTCTGGGGAGTATGATTCGGGTAATCTTCCAGGGACTCCATGAGTTCGTTTCATGCAGGGTTTCGGGGGTTTCAAGCCGGCGACGAATAACTGGCAGACCGTTCTCGTTCTTCTGGACCTTCCTTGTATACTCCGTCAACCCGCAAGCCAAAACTACTGTACACAACGCTAATCATATCCGAAATGAGGGGCCATGCTTATCGTATCCGAATCATGAAAAAAAAGTACACTAGAGAACGCTATTTGCCCCATACATTATCCTCCTCCTCCAATGCGCCGTAAGCCCACTGTGAAGGCGATCGGTCTTCTTCCTCTTCCGCCTCATGAACAGGCTCGGCTGGGACCTCCCTGATCGGAGCTTCGGGTTCAGCCTCTTCTTCGATTGGCTGTCCCGATGGTCTCCTAGAAAATGAGAACAGGGTCAATGGAATGATTCCTGCTGGCCAATAGTCATCCAAACTTACGAGAACCGTCGGGTTTCATCTCCCGCCCAGGCGGACCCAAGCTCTCGCTGGGCTTGATCGCGGTCTTCTTCCTCAGCTTCATGGTCTTCCACCACGAGGTCAACTAGCTGGCTGCGATGCGAATGGTGGGAGCTTGTAGAGCTGGCGTTGCGCTGCAAGGGACGAGGCGCACCCGAACTCTTGCTCGACTTTCTAGAGCTCGCATTTTGATCTCGCCTGGCTTCGCTGCCTGACGCTCGGCGTTTCCGGTGTGAACGGGACTTTTTCACATCGCCTCCGGTACTTGAATTCTGGTAGCTCCTGTGTGTGGGGAGCCGCTGGTCCCGAGGAACTTCATTGGCTGTGATGACCGGATACTGTGAAGTGTCAGCAAGTAGCCTTGAAAAACAAAGATAGAAAAAAAGCGCCCCCGAAAGGCGAGCACATCCCAACATACATTCCAGTCTCCAAACTCCAGAGCCCGAGCCTGGTTGAAGATTTGCTCGTCCTCGTCGTCCAATGTGATTTCGATCTCACTATAAGACCGGAATCGCTCGGTGGAATTGCGACTTCCTCTATCACTGCGGCTGCGATTACTGCTGTCCCCGCCAGCTAAGAGTGGTGTGCGAATGCTAGCTTCGACCGCTTTGCTGGCCTCGCCGGGCTTCGGAATCCAATACTTTGCCTTGCCACCTCGTTCATATCTCATACCGTCCATGACACGCTTGACTCGCGAATGAGACTCCGCATGCGCGATGATATTGTCGCCGGAGTCAAAGAGTCGATAATCGTAGTTCTCGCCGCGAAGGGTCATCTTCGTGTCTTCTACCAGATCGAGTGGCCCGAACGCATCCCGAAGTGCATATTTGACTGGCAACCGGGCCGCCGAGATGGTAGGGTCGGCATAGTCATGCCACGAGAACGCATACCAGTGGGCGGCGGCAAAAATGGGCATCTCATAGCAGATCAGAGCATCCTGAATCGCCGCAGCGAGATTGTCGGGGGTATATCCTGCGACGTTGCCGAGAGCCCCTAACCATTGCAGGATTGACAAGAAGAATCCTTGCCAGTATGATGCGAAAATGATGAGTTTGACACAGAGAAACTTGGGGACCGGGCGGAATGGCGTGAGGTCATTGTGCAGACACACCCAGAATATAGCTAGGGAGTATAAACTGACGGTGACGCTGACGTTATACACAATACCGGTCCATAGATAGCCCGATGCCAGGCTCAGATATCCCTCCTCATACGTGTCCGTCGCCTTCATCACGATAGAAACGATGGCCAGAATTGGTTTCAGCCACGCATACTGAAGGATGCCGCGCTTTACGGCAAGAAATGTGTGCGGGTCGGAGATGTCGAGCTTTGGAAGGACGTGATTAAGCGGCCAGGCATGCGAGACCGGCGGACGGCCATGGGCCATGATGATCAAGGCTCGCTCTCCTCCAAGGAAGTTGATTAGAAGTTGGAAAAATGTGTAGATTGTGAATGCCTAGCCAGAGTTCCCTCCATGTTAGCGCAAATCAACCCAAGAAGCTGGTTATCGCGCGTCGCATACCTCGTAAATGTCACGGACAGGATCGAGGAACTGAGCTGCCTTCAGTGATACAATGCCCGTCCATGATGATGCTGCATAAATTGGCACCCTGCGCTTGATCAGCTTCGTTCTTTTCCGTGGCCCCCTGAGGACCCTAGGCTGCCACCCAATACTAACATCAGCAGTATGCGCACAACGTATCGCTGGAGGAGCGGTTTCCGGTAGTTTTTGCTAGAAAAAGGTCCATTAGCTGGTGCAAAGAACGTTGGAGTCGCAGACGAAGCTCGTACAGTTGGAACCATATGGACCTATCAATCAAAGCAATATGTTAGCTCACGAGGTCATGATGGCCGCGATGTCGCAGGACCCAGGGGAAAACCCGAGCAGGGTAAGCTGGAGAACCCACACAAAGGACAATAGCGACGAGACAAGGGCCGAGACACCGGAGGTGATAATGATTGCTCGCGCCAGGCTAGAGCCTGTACCTCCGCCGACGGGTGCTGTCATAGCTGCGGAGGACATGTCGCGAATGACGAGCGCGGATAGGGGAAGAAAGACCGCGTTCTGTCAGCGTACTTATATCATCAACTCATTTCGTAACATCAGAAGAGGCGCAAGACATGACCGCCTGAAGGTGAGGGGGGAGCTTGTCGACAAGCTTGGAAAAGTTGCAGGGAGGAGGCGTGGCCCCGATGACGATCTTCTCGTGACACCGCCTGACACTTTCCACACCCGCATTTCGCGACTGCCTCCGAACAAGAATCCCCCCCCGAATGACCGCGCGCGCACCTTGGACTCGTCGATCGCGAGTCGCTCTGTCTCGCTGAGACGATGCTCACGCCATTTGGCGATTTCTCAGAGAAATGGCCAGTACTAGCTTGACGGCCTCCTACCTGACGCCCAATCCAAGCTTCAATTGGTTCGTCGTTGTTGCGATTGTTTGTCCAAGCTTCGAATGCTAATCTACCTAGGTTTTTTCTTCTGGAGCTCATCGTCTCCTTAATTCTGCAAGTACATTCATTATTAGCCGCCATTGATCGCTGCTAATACAATGAATAGTGCACTGTTCTTTCTGTTCTATTTCAACCGACTGTTTGCGACTCTCCTATCCTATGCGATCCGAGCTTACACCTGGCACTACTACCGCGTTTACGTCGATATCAAGGCACTGCAAATATCGCTATTGGGTGGCCGGGTATTTTTCAAGGGCATCCGGTACCATGGAGTCAACGAGACAATCTTCATCCACGGCGGATTCATAACGTGGAGGTATTGGAAGCGCACAGTCGAGCGGACGGACCTTTCACGTACAGGACACAAGAGCAAGGATTCAAATGCCCCCAAAAAAGATCAGAGCGAATCCATCCCTGGTGACCATTCGGACGAGAGGATTGGGGAACAGGGCGGTGTCAAGAGAACGATAGAGCTACCGTGCCGGATCTCAATCACAACCTATGGCCTTGAGTGGTTCATATACAACCGGACCCCCGCATATGACAGTATTCTTGCTGGTTTCGGCTACAAGGACGGGGGTTTACGTGAAGATGATGAGTCCATTCAATCTCCGCCGCAGGCTCAAACAGAGCCGCAACGCGCCGATGGTACATCCAATATCAGGTCTGGAGATGCAGCGAAGTCAACACCCGACAACATGTCTGAGCACAGCATGGGTGGAAGGCAGCATTTGGGCACCCGAAAGACAGAAATCCGCGACTCGGAACTATCAGAACCCGTGTCTAATCTGCTTCAGCTGCTCCCAGTCAAGCTGGCCTGCAGAAAGGGAGCCATCGTCATGGGTAACGAAAACACGCGATCTGTTCTCACCACGACATTTGATACCGCAGAGGGCACAATCGCCGCTTGCAATGCAGGCCCACTGGACTTGTATCGGCAACTTTTTTCCTTCGAGTTCGACCGCCCGGTAATTCAAATGCGACCGAATCCAGATTTCAAACAAAGCCAAATCGCGACTGCAAAGATTCTCGGTGCTGTTAAAGAAGAAACCCCCTCTTCGGAGCGTAAGCACGGATATCCCTCCAGCTACAGGTTCCATAAACGCAGAGTATGGCACAGCATCCGTGAGTTGGTGCCGTATTTTCAAACGTCAGTGGAGTCATTCCACGCCAGCATCAGGCAGAATGAAAATATGCCACGGAGTCAGGCTGAGTTTCCAGACGTTCGATGGGTCGGCCTTTCTCGATACCTTGACGAAGAGAATGACGATGACCACGAGAAATGGAACTCGGTGGAGTATGGTCGATTCTCCACGATCCTCGAGAGTCCTCGCTTGCATCTGGTCTATTTTTGGGATATTCCGGGGCGCGTTGACCCTGAACCCCTGAACTCTGCGCATTCAGACCAGCACACAGACACAAACATAAACCATGCTCTTCCTCCGGAATGGGGAATTGATCTCAAGATTGAAGGAGGCGCCATCAACTATGGACCCTGGGCGGACAGGGAACGCGTTGGATTACAAAACATCTTCTTTCCGAATTTCTATCGAAGCTCTGAACCAGCTGAACAGTTGGCGCAGGGGGTCTTGCGGCAAAGCACAGTCTTCAAATTGCGAGTGGAAATCAATAAGGAACTCACTCTTCGCATTCCGACTCGAGAGCCGTCCAAGGATTGGATATGGAAGGGCCGAGCAGACGCCATCCGAGGAGCCTCAAAGGCCAAGAAGCAACCTGAGAGAAGGAGGCCCCGGCCAAAGGAGGGTGAGAAGGGACACATTGGCCCTGACATTCGCCCTTTCGGGTGGCTTTCTCTTCGTGTTGGCCCTGATTCTACCGTGAATTATACCATGGACATGGTTGCTTCAAAGATCGGATTTCGCAATGAGCTCTCCCTTGATCTTCGAGATTCGAAAATGTCATCCAGTGTGAATCATGGGTTGCTATGGCAGTGTCCTCGTCATCTGGTCACTTGTGACTTGTCTAATCCTCTCATTTGGAACAATCTTCGATCGTGGCGGTTCACCATCGAAAGCCAAAATATGGAGTTATTCCTTCTTCGGGATCACATCTTCCTTTTGACAGATCTCGTCAGCGATTGGGCATCGGGACCTCCGTCTGATTACCACACGTTTGTTCCTTTCATTTACAACATTGATCTTATCTTCTCGAACTTGCAGCTTTTTATCAATGTCAACGACCGTAACATCATCAGCAATCCTTCTGACTTGGAGGACAATCGATTCATTGTCATCAAGGGCAAAAATTTGACGTCAAACGTCGTGGTGCCTCTGAACAAATACCAGCCCGAGCAGAATGCGGTCGAATTCAAGGTTAATCTCGAGGATGGAGGCGTGGATTACCTCATCCCTCCGTGGGACACGCTACACGCTTTCCTGCCTGGGAAGTCTATGGCAACGCTGGAAAGTCTTTTCATCGATGGATCCTATAACTACTTCTCTGCCACGTCATCAGAGCTGATAGATACATTGGTTCTCAACATCGACGGTGTCTCACCACGGCTTTATCTTTATGGCTTCTTGATCAAAAGCTTCATGGCCGTCAGAGAGAATTACTTTGGCGACGAGATGCACTTCAAGACTCTGGAGGAATATCAAGAACTTGCCTATGCCGACGCGCAACCTTCAAATCCTACGGGGATCAACCCTAACCGGAAATCAAATGATATGGATGTGCTGGTTCATGTCACAGTTGACAGCCCATGTGCTTTGCTGCCCGAGAGCATATATGACAATTCAAGATGCTCTCGCATGTGTGCTGCGTCCCTTGAGGTTGATTTACGGTTCACGAACTACTACATGGACATGCAGCTTTCGATCAGTCCACTCAAGCTAGATTTGCAATGTCCCCAGTCTGATGGTTCCTCTATCATATCTGCCACCCAGCTGTTCATTGATGGCATTTCAGCTTACGGCCATCGATTGTTCGGGCTTCCCCCAGCGGAGCCGACTTATGTTTGTAACTGGGATTTTGATGTTGGTAAGGTCTTGGGTGAATGTTCTACAGAATTTATCGCGTGCCTGTCGTCTGGTCTTAAAAGCTTCGACTTTTCATTCGACAACGAAGAGAATGCGCTGCACACCCTCTTTCCGCCGATCCTTTTTGATGTGACCTTCCTGAGAGCCAACATCGCGTCGATCCATATCTCTGTGCTTCTGGAAGAAGTCGCTGTTGTTCTGGATTCTCAGCCTTTGTCCATCAAATTCAATGATTGGGCAAACTCGAAATTCTCAAAACGAATGAGTTTCTTGGCCCCTGGCGTTACCATCGCTGCCGTGGATCGTCAATCAGTCCCCCTGTCCCTCCGAATGCCTGACAAGACAATATCTCCACTGGGTCTAATTGAAATGGCAATTGATCTCAAGATGGCACTTCGTAAGCGAGATATTGCGGAGAGCAGACGCTTGCAACAGGAGCACATCAAGGTCCATGATCAACGAACTCACCGAGCTCAGTGGCTTCTGTTTGATTGGGAAGAAATTGCCCCAACCTCGTCACTTCCGCATGGGGATGATACGATGTCGCCCCCCACAATGCCGATACCATCTATGCCTGAACCTATAAACGAGAGACGCGGATCGATAAATGCCTTTTATCGCGGGTTCTCGGGATCACATGCAGCTGCAAGTTCCAAGAGCTTCCTGGTACATTCCGAGATATCAAGCCTTCGAAGTGTCAAAGCTTCCCCTAAGAACATATCTCGATCTTCGTCAAAATCTGAGACGAAGCGAAGGCCTGATCCAACTCCTCGGGATGCAAGCTGGTCCACTGTGCAACTGAGCAGGCCCAAGGACAATGCATATTCCCCAACAGCTATTCGAGATGCCAACCCTTGGATCACACCCCATTTTTCCTACTGGAAGCTTTCCCTAGATACAACAGAGCTTCCATCGTCGACTAACAAGGAGGACACGCCCGAAAAGGATCCTGACATCGGAACAAATAACAAATCAATGTTCCTGACGTTTGAGGACGACCAAACCACCTATACCAATCTTGCTGTCGATCTTCCCCTGGGAATAAGAGGTTTCTGCACCCCGAAATTTCTTCACAGCCTGTCTTTATTGATAGACGGAATGGAACCGAAACATCCAACCCAGATCATTGATTCCCTCCAGAAAGATGTGATTTCCGATATCGTTGGCTATGACAAGGCGATGAGCCAACCAAAGAAGTCAACAGCTATTGCCGTTCGTGTGCCGACAATTCAGTTGCGCCTCGTGGATGTCTCGGGTTGTCTAGACAAGAGACAGGTTGAGTTTCGTGATGAGTACACAATCGCAGTCGACAACTTTCGAGCCGAGTTTCAAAAAAGGATCGAGCGACACAAAGGTGATCTTTTGCAAGGCCTCAAGCAGGGAATTACCGTCCACGCAGCAGCCAATCGTTTCTGGATATCGGTTGAAGGCAGCCGAACTGATGCATTCGAAGAAAAGGCCAGGTTCAATTGCGACCTGGGCGATATGAATTTCTGGCTGGTAACCGAGCCGAATATCCGGTCTCATCTTCAGATGCGACATTTCAATACAGTCACCTCTGCAAAGTCCGTCGAACGCTTGGCCTTCCTTGTTCGCCGAGCTACAACGATGTTTGACTCCGTGGCATCGGCTTTCCAGCACAATTCCGTTTCCAGCAAGCAACGCATGCGGTTCCTCGTTTATTCCTTGACAAAATCCGCAGGTGATATTGCGGATCCCATTTTCCTGACACGTATATCCAATGTTCTTCGCATCGCTTCAAGTCACCTGCGGCAGCATGATTCATGGAAAATCATTTCCCGCATTCGCAATATCTATCAAAATTTGCCAGTACACGACCAGCGAGAGCTAGAAAGAAAATGCGAAGGTGACCACCTTCTTCTACCACCTGATGCCAAGTCAACGGTATTGAAAGGGTTCGATCAATGGCGAGCCTGGGACCTTGCTCATGTCGACAAAAGTTATGTTATGCGGAAGATTTGGTCCAGCCCCGAACCACAAGCGGCGAACCCGGAGCCTTCCATTTCTCTGTCATGTACTGTGAAAACGCTCCGGGTTTCCTTGGACCCTGGCCCAAGGGAAAGCGATTTCATCGTTGAGGATCTATCGACAGTCGCGTCGCTTATCCCAAACAAGGCGATCCAAGGAGGCGACATCAAGAATAAGAAGGTCGCCACGTTGCAATTGTACTCTTCTTCCGCTGCCCTCCGCTTGAGATGGGAAGTTGTGGATCTCGTTGAGGGGGTAATGAAGGTTATGTCCCCTGTGACGTTGGAATCATCACCTGCGCCATCTGTTCCTGCCCGCGGAGAGCAGAAGCTGACTGAAATCCAAATCATTTTTGGCACGGATTTCGGATCTGTCACACTCGATGCCATTAACTTGAAGTTAGCGCTAGTGTCTAAAGCTCTTCGTGGATCTATTGTGCACACCTCACAGAGCACGAAGAAGACAACAAATGACGGCCTTGCCCTGCTATTTAGTGCCGAAGCTTGCTCTTCAGAGCTTTTCAGCCAATCCAGAACTCTGATGCTGTCGAGGATCGCCGACCCATACTTGTATTTCTCGCTGATGTCTGATGAGAATGAACTCGAGCGCAAGCATGAATGGAAGGTTGCGGGCTCTTGCAGGAAGCTTCGATATGAGATGAAGGAGGATCCGGTCAGCCTGGCCCACACTGCCGACCGTCTGATCGAAGACGAAATCCGGTACATCCGACGACTTGTGGACAATGTCAAACTTCCAAATTCCCAGCTTGAACAGGCCACTGCATTCAACAAACCCACACATAAGAAAATCAACGTGGCTATGTTCCTGGAAGATTACCGGCTCAACTTCAGTCTTCTCCCTTCATTGAACTATCTGATCTCCGGTGAAGTCGCCCGAATGTCCGTTATGCCCACAGAAACATCCAAGATCGAGGTGGATTTTGATATCAAGAAGAATTTGCACATTTTCACGTCTGGTGAAGGCGACCGATCTCGGACTCTTTCAGTTCTGGAAATCCCTCCCGCCAATGGCCGAATTCTTGCGAATATCTCCTCGGAGCGGAAAGATGTGGAAGTTGACATGACAATTGAGCCAATTCGCGTAGAGGCTAGTGCTGTACGCAGCCTTCTCGGCGTTTTGACCGGACCAGATGTCTCCCACCTCATTGAAGACCTCAAGCAAAATGTGAACGTGCTCCAGTCTCATCTTGGAGGTGTCCTTTCGCTGCAGAGTTCGAAGCCCGAACCCGAACCAGTTGCTGAAAATTCGGTGATTCTGTATAAATCTCGACTCACAGTTGCTGGGTTTGAAGTACACGCAATTGCACCTGGTCTGAACAGCAATAAATACTCCGCAGAAATGATATTCAGTCTTGGAATGATGCAGATGCGACTTCAGAATGGTCTCGACCGCGGCTACGCCATGGAGTATCCCGAGTTCAGCGTTGATGCTTCTCAAATCAATTTTGAATTACGCCGGCGAGAAAATTCGAAGAGCAAACCCTATGGTGGCATCTCAGCTGGCGTCAAACTCCAAGGGACTTCCACAGTTCGGGAAAATGGAGAGGTCATGCGAGCATACCATCTCACTAGCGACAAGTTAGACATCGAATTGTTCGCTGAGACGGCCGCGCTGGTGGTTGACATTGCCATCTACACGCAAGAACGCATCAAGACTTTGGATCTATCTCACGAAGTTCAACGCCTACGCAGGCTTCGACATCGCAACCAGCACCATGACCGACCGAGGACTCCCCTCGAGGCTCCAGAAATTCATCTGAACGATAAGGAGCCTACGCAGGCCTTCTTGAATGCGTTCTACTCATTGGAGTTTCGAGATATCCAAGTCGCGTGGAACATGTCGACGACGTTTTCTGGTGGGTCTGGCGGTCGGCAGCCGGAGGATCTGGTATTCTCCATCAAGCAGGTTGAACTGTCCAACAAAAAGAAGAATGCGGCCAAGCTCCGGATTGAAAACATGCAGCTCCAGATGGTCCCAGTCCGCGCGGACAGAAGGAAACGTTCCCTCAATTCAGCTCTCATGCCGGAATTGGTTTTCAATGTCGCCTACTACTCCAGCGGAAAGGAGCTGTGGCTTGCGTTCCAAGCCGCAGGAAAATCACTTGATATTCGCGCGACATCCGAGTTCATCATTCCTGCTAATATGATACGGAACTCCATTGGATCTGCCAGCGAGGCGTTGCGAGAGGGCAAGGCTGCCTGGGCCACGAAACCATCTCCGGACAACACCAACAAGGACAGCAATCTATTTGGTAATAGACGCCTCCGATCGATTCTCGTTGACGTTGATTTTGCTGGTGCCACCGTCTCGCTACAGGGTAAGCAGAGCCATGATTCTCAGACTTTGTTGACTGCCACGTTGAAGGGCAGCAGACTTTCGGAATCGAAGTACGGTCAATATGTTCAAGGTGATTCGGCAACGACGGCTACTCTCCGGGCACCAGGCGTGGCCCTGAAGGTTCAATTCGAAGACAACGGCACTGACGATCCAGTACTGAATGCGGAATTGAAGGTTGATCCATCTACCAATGTTCTGTACCCAACTCTTGTTCCCCTGGTCAAGCAGATGACCGCTACGGTGAAAGAGATCATGGGTGAACAGCAACAGACCCAGCAAGGCCACCCGCGAAGACCGTCCGCGGCAGCAAAGTTGCAACCGCAGAAGTTGATGCAAGAGACCCCCTTTGGCGCGCCAGATCCGAACTCCATCCTGGGACGGTGCAAGGTGAACCTTGGGTTGCTGTTCTGTAAGCAAGAATTCAGTTTGAGCTGCCAGCCAATCGCCAGGGTAGCCGCTACTGCGCAATTTGAGAGTGTCTACGTGACTGTCAATACGGTGCAGTCGACAGAGCAAGGTCGTTTCCTTGCTCTATCCTTGGCATTTAACCGCCTCGAGGCTTCGGTTAAGCATGTTTACTCCAACGAGTCTACGGCAAGCTTCGAAGTTCAGTCAATGGTTTTGTCTCTCATGAATAGTAAACATCTTGGTCGGATGAGTGGAATGTCGGCAATCCTGCGGGTGAGCCCCATGAAGGTCTCCTTGAATGCCAAGCAGCTCCAGGATTCTCTACTGTTTCGGGAGATCTGGCTTCCATCAGATGACGAAGAACCCGGCGCCGGGTCCCCTCCCCCACAGCCAGAGCAGCCCGAGGCCCAAACATACATCGTGCAGCGATACCAGCAGGTTGCATCCACTTCGGCGTTTCCTTGGAATACTACTATTGCCGTCGAAAAACTGGAGGTTGCGCTCGACTTGGGTTCGACGCTGGGCAAAGCTCAATTTGCGATTGAGAATGTTTGGGTGTCTTCAAACAAGACCTCGGATCGTGAGCAGAGCATGTGTATCAATTTCGACTCTGTTGGCATTGAGAGCAACGGCCGAATGGCCGGAAATGTTGAGTTACGTTCCCTCAAGGTCCGCACCTCCATCAAATGGCCTGAAGAGACAGCTGGACACACGCCTCTTATCCAGGCCTCGATCGCCTTTCACCATCTGCAGGCCAAGGTGTCCTTTGACTACCAACCTTTCTTAGTCGCTCATGTCGCCGAGTTCGATTTCCTCATGTACAACGTGCGCGAGGCTTCAGGCAAAGGAGGCGAGCGACTGTTCAGCATCCTGGAGGGTGATGAAGTTCAGGTGTTTTGCACATCCTTGACCGCGTCCCAGACGTTGGCGCTATTCCAAGCTTGGCAACGTCTGGTGCAAGACAAGCAATCAGCCTACGAGGCATCTTTGCGGGAGGTGGAGCGGTATCTTCGACGCAAATCCTCTGCGCTCCCTGGTCGGATAGAGGC
This sequence comes from Penicillium goetzii, assembly GCA_037043885.1. Lineage (NCBI taxonomy): Eukaryota > Fungi > Ascomycota > Eurotiomycetes > Eurotiales > Aspergillaceae > Penicillium > Penicillium goetzii. The sequence goes on from JAWLST010000001.1 coordinate 1,034,629, forward strand.
ACGCAGTAAGGAATTGGCCCAAAAAGACGAGGAGCCGGAGCGTGCACCTGGCTCTCTTCACACTGGGGTGGTGGTTAATGTCCGGCATGTCAACCTTGGAGCCTTCCCCAGCTCATTCTTCGACAACCAGATCTTCAAGGTCGAGGCGCACGATGCCCAGGCCCGATTTGGGGTGTCCCTCGAATCCAACAAGATTCACAGTGCGCTCGGCCTCACTCTCGGCCAACTGCGCGTGGCTCTCTCTGGAATTAACCGCCCGCCCTCCGCCCACCTGGACGAGCTGTCCGTCGAAGAGATCGCCGAACGTGCAGCCGGCTCTCGTGGCGGTACCATTCTCAAGGTGCCGCGACTGGTGGCCGGCATGGAAACCTGGCAGGTGCCCGGGACGCGACAGATCGACTACATCTTCCACAGCACGTTTGAAGGCAAAGTGGACGTGGGCTGGAACTACTCGCGCATCAGTTTCATCCGCGACATGTGGGAGACGCACTCACGAGCGCTGGCCACCCGACTCGGCAAGCCTTTACCCCCGTCCGCAGTCCGAATCACCGGTGGACCCGGGAGCGGCGGCGGTGGCCAGGGCGAAGGAGGTGGCGCGGGCGCCGAGCAGCAGGACAAGATTACGGCAGTGGTGAATGTGCCGCAAAGCAAGTACACCTACACGGCATTGGAGCCGCCGGTGATCGAAACGCCACAACTGCGGGACATGGGTGAAGCAACACCGCCACTGGAATGGATTGGGTTGCAGCGTGATAAGCTGCCCAATGTCACACATCAGATCATCATTGTGACTCTTTTGGAGATTGCAAAGGAGGTAGAGGATGCCTATGGAACGATTCTGGGGAGTTGAAGAGAGAGCGGAGCAAGAGCATGTATGTAGTACGCATTCTTGGAGTTTTTGAGACGCATGGGAGCATTCGTTGTATGATTACTTGTTTTATACAAGAGTGTAGTTGAATCCATTTGGAGGAATCTTGTGTACATAGCTTTCCAAATTATACTTTTTTCTTTCTTCAAATTTTACTTCTGCCCGACAATATTCATACTAGTCCATATTAAGTCAACCTGTCCAGGGCAGGTTAACCTAAAACGAGTACTCCGTACTATTATTATTATGCTACAGGTGGGCAGTTTGTATGCATTATTAATCCACTTCTGCCCCGCGCGGGCGGTGAGAGGCGGGGCTGGGAGTGAAACGCCGCTGGTCCTACAACTTCCAGGTAGCAGTAGTACTACTACTACTACAGCTGGTTGGGTGGTGGTAGTGGGAAGGTTTTCTCTCCTCCGTACTCGAATCAGACGCGGCCCATCGGGTGTGTGGCAAGCTGGTCAGCTCCTTGCTATGAGCTCTGCAAGCTTTCTCCGGAGAACCACGGATACGGTCGGAATGAGTCAAAAGCTAAGCAGTTTATGGTGATTTCAAATCCATGAACCTTTATATAGGTCTGCCCGATTGTAGCTATACCTTTCCATAGTCTCTACGGAGTAGTCGAGGGAGAGGAAAAGAATCGGTCGGAGAGAACTAGAGGATTGGTAATCATACTGTATGTAAGGATGCGAGGGTAGTATGTATCCAATGTAATGAATGTATCCATCTGTATGGACGGAATGGGTGGTGATTAAAAACGCACAGAAAATCCCAGCGAGCGGGGCAGGAGCGAGAAAAAGTCCCCACTTTTTCGTCTCTTTTTTTTTCTCTCCCACTTTTCCCTCCCCTCTTCTACCCTTCCCTCCTTCTCTCTTCTTCCCCTCTCTCCATCCCTCTTTCTCTCCTCCTGGAGCAGTTTACACTCAGTTTTTTTGATCTTCATCGGGCTTGTCCGTGAAAGATCATCTGTGTGTTCTCTTGCTTCTTTTATTCCCCCTTCCAAAAAAACCCCCCAACCCCGCCTCTAGGGCTTATCTGAGGAAAAAAAACCGTCAAGATGGTTAAGTAAGTTGATCTGGCTCATCAAAGTCATCCTCGATCCAACGGAGACATGCAGCTAACAGTATGTTCTTTACAGCTTCACCATTGAGGAGGTCCGTATCCTGATATTCCTGCCCTCGGAAGGCAGTCTGGAGGGTCGAGGAGAGAGGGGTTACCCCTCCTCCCGTCTCCAGCGACTTGCACCACACCAGTCTGAACATGATATACTAACACCCCATCCAGATCCGGTCTCTGATGGACCGACCGGCCAACATCCGTAACATGTCCGTCATTGCTCACGGTATGTATTCGTTCCGCATGGTTCTGAAGTGTTAAAAGCTTTTTTTTTCTTGGCGTGAGCGGGGACTGACCAGCTTCTTTCTCTCCAGTCGATCACGGAAAGTCCACCCTCTCCGACTCCCTGGTCCAGCGTGCCGGTATTATCTCCGCCGCCAAGGCCGGTGAGACCCGTTTCATGGACACCCGTCCCGATGAGCAGGACCGTTGCATTACCATCAAGTCCACCGCCATCTCCCTGTACGCCAAGTTCCCCGACCCGGAGGATCTTAAGGAGATCCCCCAGAAGGTCGACGGTCACGAGTTCCTGATCAACCTGATCGATTCCCCCGGTCACGTTGATTTCTCGTCCGAGGTCACTGCCGCTCTCCGTGTCACTGACGGTGCCCTGGTCGTCGTCGACTGTGTCTCCGGTGTCTGTGTCCAGACCGAGACTGTCCTGCGTCAGGCCCTGACCGAGCGTATCAAGCCCGTTCTTTGCATCAACAAGGTCGACCGTGCCCTGCTCGAGCTCCAGGTCTCCAAGGAGGATCTGTACCAGTCCTTCTCCCGTACCATCGAGTCCGTCAACGTCATCATCTCCACCTACTTCGACAAGGCTCTTGGTGATGTCCAGGTCTACCCCGACCGCGGTACCATCGCTTTCGGTTCCGGTCTCCACGGCTGGTGCTTCACTGTCCGCCAGTTTGCCGTCAAGTACGCCAAGAAGTTCGGTGTTGACCGCAAGAAGATGCTTGAGCGTCTGTGGGGCGACAACTTCTTCAACCCCAAGACCAAGAAGTGGACCAAGAGCTCCGAAGCCGATGGCAAGCCCCTGGAGCGTGCCTTCAACCAGTTCATCCTGGACCCCATCTTCAAGATCTTCGCTGCTGTCAACAACGACAAGAAGGAGGAGCTCTCCGTTCTCCTCGAGAAGCTCGAGATCAAGCTCACTTCTGAGGAGAAGGACTTCCAGGGCAAGGCCCTCCTCAAGGTCGTCATGCGCAAGTTCCTTCCCGCTGCCGACGCTCTGCTGGAGATGATCTGTATCCACCTGCCTTCCCCCGTCACTGCCCAGAAGTACCGTGCCGAGACTCTGTACGAGGGTCCCGCTGACGACAAGGCCTGCATTGGTATCCGCGACTGTGACCCCACTGCTCCTCTGATGCTGTACGTCTCCAAGATGGTTCCCACCTCCGACAAGGGTCGTTTCTACGCCTTCGGTCGTGTCTACGCCGGTACCGTCAAGTCCGGTATCAAGGTCCGCATCCAGGGTCCCAACTACACCCCCGGCAAGAAGGAGGACCTGTACATCAAGGCCATCCAGCGTACTATTCTCATGATGGGTCGCTTCGTCGAGCCCATTGAGGATGTTCCTGCCGGTAACATTGTCGGTCTGGTCGGTATCGATCAGTTCCTGCTCAAGTCCGGTACCCTGACCACCGATGAGACCGCCCACAACCTCAAGGTCATGAAGTTCTCCGTCTCCCCCGTTGTGCAGCGTTCCGTCGAGGTCAAGAACGCCCAGGATCTGCCCAAGCTGGTCGAGGGTCTCAAGCGTCTGTCCAAGTCCGACCCTTGCGTCCTGACCATGATCAACGAGTCCGGTGAGCACGTCGTCGCCGGTGCTGGTGAGCTCCACCTCGAGATTTGTCTGAAGGATCTTGAGGAGGACCACGCCGGTGTTCCCCTGCGTATTTCCGACCCCGTTGTCTCCTACCGTGAGACCGTCACCGAGAAGTCCAGCATGACCGCTCTGTCCAAGTCCCCTAACAAGCACAACCGTCTCTACATGACCGCTGAGCCCATCGCTGAGGAGGTCGCTCTCGCCATCGAGTCCGGCAAGATCAGCCCCCGTGACGACTTCAAGGCTCGTGCCCGTGTCCTTGCTGACGAATACGAGTGGGATGTCACCGATGCCCGTAAGATTTGGTGCTTCGGTCCCGACACCACCGGTGCCAACTTGCTGGTTGACCAGACCAAGGCCGTTCAGTACCTGAACGAGATCAAGGATTCCGTCGTCTCCGGTTTCCAGTGGGCCACCCGTGAGGGTCCCGTCGCTGAGGAGCCCCTCCGCGCCGTCCGCTTCAACATCCTTGATGTTACCCTGCACGCTGATGCTATTCACCGTGGTGGTGGCCAGCTTATCCCCACTGCTCGTCGTGTCCTGTACGCCGCTGCCATGCTTGCCGAGCCCGGTCTCCTGGAGCCCATCTTCAACGTCGAGATCCAGGTCCCCGAGCAGGCTATGGGTGGTATCTACGGTGTCCTTACCCGCCGTCGTGGTCACGTCTACGCCGAGGAGCAGCGCCCCGGTACTCCTCTGTTCAACATCAAGGCTTACCTGCCCGTCAACGAGTCTTTCGGTTTCCCTGCCGATCTGCGCTCCGCCACCGGTGGTCAGGCCTTCCCCCAGTCCGTCTTCGACCACTGGGCTATCCTTCCCGGCGGTTCTCCTCTCGACAACACCACCAAGCCCGGTCAGGTCGTCCAGGAGATGCGCAAGCGCAAGGGTCTCAAGGAGGCTGTTCCCGGCTACGAGAACGTGAGTTTCCCTTCTAACAGATATCCCTTCTGGGGTTTTCATAACACATTGGCTAACATCTCTTCCCATAGTACTACGACAAGCTGTAAAAATGCTCATGACCGACCAGCATGCGTCTGGCAGTCACGCGTGGAATCTTTTTTTATGAAATTGATGAATGCAATACAACTTCCCGGTTCAACCAAAAATTTCATTCCCACTTCGATGTGGGCTTGCTTCACAGCCACTGTCGTCTCTAGAAAGTGCGGAGCTCCGAGGGATGTCTCGGGCACCTCGGTAGTTGCCCGTTTGCTTTTGTCTCCATAGCTGTCTGTTTTCTTTTTCTTGTTGTTTTCTTTTGTGATGATTTTCCTTGTATGTGTTTTTGCTGTGTCTAGTCTTACCTTTTGGACATGATAATCAATATGGTATACTAGGCACGAGCAATGTTTTCTGGCCGCGTAGTTTTCAAAGTTTCGCCAGCCGAGTAGAGCGTGTAAAGAAGTGTACTTTGTCTGTTGGTACTTAAAATCGTCATGACTCGATGCTTGAGCTTGATTCCAAGCTGCAAAGCTGCAGTGTCTACAACGTCCGTGCACTCCGATCCTGCACCTGTCGGGGTCACGTGACCCTATCGCGCGCCTTCGCGTTCTTTCAGTCAATAATTCTGCGCTTTCAGTATCCCTGCTCGTATCGATTTCTCGGGATGAGGATAGCCGATTAATTCTTTGTCGCCAATCTATTGTTTCCTTGAATTTGTCCTATCTTCGTCTTCCGCATTCCTCCCCACCTCATCGTGACTGCTGTCAACCCGTGTCGAAGAGGCTTCTACGACTTGCAGTGACACCCATCCTTCCTGCATAGTGACACTGCGCCTCCATCTTCTCTAAAGCCCTCCTGTCAAGCCGGTACTTGGGAGCTGTTGACCTCCACCCGCCGCGATGCATTTCACAGACGATGAAGCGGAGAACGTGAAGACTTGGGTCGTCAAGAGGCTTGAAGACATGTAAGTCCAGTTCGCGCAGATGGATCAGAATTACTCTACTTGAAACTCCGGCTAATCTTGTTTGCTTTACCTCACAGCTCTGATGCCGATTCCGATGTTCTGGCAGACTACGTGCTTGCGCTCATTAGGTCTGATGCGCCAGATGACGAAATTAAACAGACCTCTGTCGAGAACCTGGAGGATTTCCTGAGAGAAAGTGCGCTTGACCTTGATTCTGTTCCGCCTCTTCTATCTGCTAACATAAGCCAGACACCAAACCGTTCGTGGATGAGCTCTTTACCCAATTCGGCCCCAAGCCAGCTGCTCCAGTGGCAGCTCCTCAACACCAGCTTCCTGTGCCCATCCCTCAGGCGCACACGGGTTTCGATGCCCCCGCCATTCCCAGAAACGATGTATACAACCGGAAACGCACGTACAATGAAGGGTTCCAGGGCGAGGAAGACGCAGGGAACGGAGTACCGCAGAACCGTGCCTTTAAGACTCCGCGCCGCGGCCGCGGTGGTGGCCGTGGCGAATGGCCGGGACATGGTGCGCAGCAGTATCCGCAGGGTCAGCATGGCGGTTTCCCCAATCCTATGATGCAAGGGTTCCCGCAGTTCGACCCGAATGACCCGATGGCGGCGGCTATGATGATGCAGGGAATGCAGGGCATGGGCTTCCCCCAGATGCCCGGCATGCCTATGCCTGGGATGCCTGGAATGCCCGGTGCTCCCGGTCAGCCTGGCGCTGGCCAGATAGGCTCGATAAACCAGCGCTGCCCATTCTACGATACTCAGGGTATCTGCTATCTGGGCGCTACATGTCCCTACCAGCATGGCGAGGCTGGATCCCAGAATGAGTATGATCCGAAGACTGCATCTGCTGGTGCGCAGCGAGGAGATAGTGTTCCTTCACGCGGTGACCGCGGCCGTGGCCGTGGACGCGGTGGGCCCAATGCACGAGGACGTGGCGGTAGGTCCGACTTCGCGTCAGCAGGACCTAACGAGGATCAATCCATCACAACGATTGTTGTCGAGCAAATTCCCGAGGACAAGTTGTCCGAGGAGGCGGTGCGTGAATTCTTCTCGCAATTTGGCAACATTGTTGAGGTGACCCTGCAACCCTACAAGAAGCTAGCGCTGGTCAAGTTCGAAACCTTTGCGGAGGCCAAGCAGGCCTGGTCAAGCCCGAAGGTGATCTTCGACAATCGCTTCGTCAAGGTCTACTGGCACAAGCCCAAGCGGGATGAGAAGAATGGCGAGTCCCAACACGAGACTCCAGCGTTCAACCAAGAGGAGTTTGAGAAACAGCAGGCAGAAGCGCAAAGGGCACACGAAGAAAGAACTCAGAGGCGCCGAGAGGCTGAAGAGGCCAAACAGGCCCTTGAACGTCAGCGCGACGAGCTTCTGAAGAAGCACCAAGAAGAAAAAGCGCGTCTGTTGCAGCGTATCGGTGGCGGGGCCTCCGACGAGATGATTATCAGCACCAATGACGCCAATGACAAGTCTGGCGAGATGGGTGCTGCTTCCGATGAGAACGTGAGCGAAGAGACTAAGAAACTACGTGCCCAGCTAGCCGCTCTCGAGGCAGAGGCAAAGACTCTCGGCATTGACCCTTCCAACGCCGATTCCGCTCGTGGCGGCTACCGTGGGCGTGGTGGTTACCGCGGCCGCGGCACGTACCGTGGACGTGGAGGGTATGATCCTTCCTTCCGTGGTGGATATCGCGGCCGAGGTGGTTTCAACCCTCGCGGTCGCGGCGGAGGCGTTCTTCGTCTGGATAACCGGCCCAGGAGGGTCGCTGTTTCGGGCATCGAGATCGGTTCTGATAACGATGAGGCCCTGCGGCAGCATCTGATTGTAAGTTTTCTCTTCATTCATCGCTGGGAAGAGGCAAATGGCTAATTATTCACGTTTTAGGGTATTGGCGAGTACGAATCTGTCGAACCCAACCCCGAACAGTCTGGCTCGGTGATTGTCGCTTTCAAGGAGCGCTACCAAGCGGAGAAGTTCATGTTCAGCCGCTGGAATGCGCCGTCTGCTGGTGAAGTCCAGAAGTCCTGGGTGCCCAACCCGCCTGTCACAATCACGCCAACTGCGACGCCGACGGAGAAGAATGGCCTTGGCGATTATGATCAGGATATGGCCATGGACACCACGCCGGCACCTCAAGCACCAGCACCGGGGAACATGCCTCAACGGGAGATGGACTATGACGTTGCAGAGGATGACAGCTGGGGCGCTTAGTTAAAATATTTCCATCTTTGGATTTCATGTACTATCGGACTGGGTTGTGTTTTGGGTTCATCCATATTTCACAACCATGACATTTTTTTTTCTCGGGACGGGATGCATAGTCTATTCCCCGTTGCCCTTTTCTCATTACTCATGTATATCATTCCAATACCGTTCTGGTTGTAGATGTAGCTGTATATCTATACCATAAGTAAGTTAAATATCCTGAGGGATCAGCTCTACCGAGTAACCATCCTGTTTCGATATATCAGTAAGTAGTAACCCATCGACAAAAAGACAACATCTCACTCACCGGATCGGCCACCATAGCAAATTTCTCAAAGAACCAAGCATAGGACTCATGAATCTCACCCTCCCCAATCCCTCTTTCCTGCTCCCATTGCGACAACGGAATACTCTCCCTCTCACAAACCCCCAAATCCTTCAAAATCGTCACCCCCGCCTCCTTCAACCTCTCCACCGCAGCCCTTACATCCGGCACCGTAAACCCCAAATGCGCAAACCCCAAATACGGCGGGACATTCCCCGTCGACACCTCCTCCGTACCATGGACATGGTATAACTCAAGTAATCCGCTGGTCCGCGTCAGCACGGGGATTTCACTCGTTTTCTTCGCCCATGCATCTAGATCTTTAGCCTCGGTGCCGGGCGGTGGGTGGCCGAGGTAGTAGATTGTGAAGGGGCCGGCGTTCATGGTGAAGATAACGCGCATGCCGAGGAGGTCGACGTAGAAGTGGAGGGAGCGGGAGGGGTCTTTGATGCGGATTGCGAGGTGGTTGAGGCGGTAGTTTTGGGTTGTCGGGGTTGGGGGTGGGTTGAAGGTTGGTGTTGGGCCGCCGGGGGAGAAGTGGCCTGGTTTGTTTTCGGGTGCGGTTGGGAAGGAGTTGGTTGTCATTTCGGGAGGGGATTGATTGTTATTTGGAAGTATGTATGGTGGGTTGGGAGTGGAGGGGACTAGGTATGGAAGATATTCGGTATGATGGCTGATGAGGGGAAATGGGGGAATGGAGGGGAGCGGCTGTAACTCCGCTGTGGGGTTGGAGTTTGATATACTTATACTTTGTATACTCTAGTTCTAGGCACTTAGCACGCTATATAAATAACGATAGATTGATGGAAGGAAGGAACCTGTGCTATTCAATTAAAAGATGAATTGAATGAAAAATCACCTTGCCGACGAGAGTAGCAAGAACTATGGCGGTAGCTATATAATGAAGAGTGAGCAGCTACTGATGTGATGAAATTTGAAGACGGCTCGAAGATAACCAAATTGTCAGAACGCCTCCACAAAAACATGGAACATAATCATCATCGTAAGCCCTAATCCCCGTTATAACTAGTATACGAATAAATGCGTAACGGGGAGTCATGTCTGAAGTTCAGTTGACAGAAGCGGGTGTAGTTTGGCCCTGGATGGTTGATATCTCGCCAGTGATGGCGCTCTAGGCAACTCCAGCACGGGAGATACTGAGGAGTATCGCGTGAGAGCCTTTCGAGGATGGAGAATCGAATTTTATGGTCTTCCCACTCGTTAGAGAGGTATTTGGTGAGTGTGTGGTCGGATCTTTCGTCGAAATATGCTCTTAGATTATGAATGCCAAGAGCGAGACACGCACGATCGACATAATAACCCAAGTGTTCCGTGATTTCGAGTAATAGTTCGAGCGGAAGGTCGGTCAGTTTTATGGGCATTTGCGTGGTTGGTGTCATCTTGGCGAATAGGCGAGCAATAGTATCGAAATGGCAAAGATAAGAATAGAAGGAAATTTAATGATATGCTCGTATTCTCAACATTTAGCTACTATTCCTCAAGTAGTCTGTTTACTAGACTTAGAAAGGAATTTGGTTTAGCGTCGAATCCATGGAATGCTGTAGTAGTACCACGGTCATGTATACGCTTGCCGTTCATTTGATTGATAACAGAAATGATGATGCAATGAGTGTGATCTCCTACTGATAGACAATCATATCGAGGCCTCCTTCATAGGGAAGGGTCACTCGACGGAAGGGACTATCGGGAGCATCCACATACGCAAACAGCTCTTCATACTTATCAGCAGCCTTGACCGTATTATCAGCCATAATCACAGCCCCAGGACGGAAGCAAGGTTGCACAAGCTTCAACGCTGGGAGAGCGAGCGGTGTCCAGACTGATGAAATGTTAGTCAATGACTCCAATCCAAACGAGAAATGTTCCCAGCTACACTTACTATCCAGCAAGAGGAAATCCACAACACCCAGATCCTCCGTCAAAGTCTCACGCAAATCACCAATACGCAAATCAATAATCTCCTCAATCTCGGCACCCGCACGTTCCCAGTTCTTCAGTGCCTCGCTGGCCTTGGACGGTTCCTTCTCCGTCGCGATGACCCTCCCTTTCACCGTAGCAGAAGAATCTCGCTTCATATTCTCCGCGACCGCGAGAGCAAGATAAATCGTACTCACGCCAAAGCTTGTCCCCGCCTCCACGACCGTCTTTGCATTGATACTCCGCAGGATGTGGTAGACTAGCTCGCACTTGTCCTGATCGAGGGCGATGAACTTATCGCGCATGATGTCATCGAAGGCATCGCTGCGTTGGTCGGGTAGCGAGTACCAGTCCACTTTCGCTTCTTGGGTGAGAGATTGGGAGTGGAGAGTTTTGAGGAACTCGAGAAGATGGGGGGATGCGTTGAGTGGGGTTGGGGGTGCCATGGCTGAAGATCTGAATTTGGGTGGACGTGGGCGGATCAGATAAGATTGTATACTCTTGGTGATAGAGTAAGGCTGATGGGGGATATCAAGGTTTAATATTAACTAGTTATATGTACCGGACAAGTGAGTCATCACATACACGAGACTACGGCAAAGCATGAGGTAATAGCTGCCGAGGTCGGCAGTGGTACAGCCCGTATAAACATCATCCAGGAACACATGCCTATTTCCACGGATCTTTTGGTTGCTTAGAGTTTCATTGTAATTCCTCTATGCATATTATGACTAGTTTATTATCATTGTATACTCCCGGACTCATCCCACCTATTCCCCGGTTACCCCTGCTCCTCCAACAAATCGGCATAACGATTCAAGCTCCGCCCAATCAGACTAACCATCTCCCAAATATAGTCTGCAGTGAAAAGGCGCGCCCAGAGGCGGGTCACCGCCGCACTAAGTCTAGTGTTGGTTGCCAGCAGCCACTCGCGCGAGACACCATGCTGCACCTCCATCACCATCTCCAACACAAAGTCCCGCAAGCGGGTCTCCTGCTCCGTCAGCCCGGGGGTTGGGTCTTGGACCGTCACCGCCTCAAGCCATTTGGCCAGTAATACAGCGCATTCTAGCGAGCATAGGGCGTGTTGGTTCGACCATAGTGCCACCTGCGAATGAGCGACGAATCCAATGCCCAGTTTTACTGGCGTGGAAAGGGCGTGGGCGCAGTGGAGTGCTGCACGGGTCAGACGATCTCCGCGTTGGACGCGGAGATTATCTTTTAGACTTGTAGCGATCTGGACAGGGTCCCAGGTTTGTAGTTGCCTAGCTGACCCACAGTCTGCATTGAGTCGGATGTATGCTAGCCGAACGAGCGCGGCGGATGTAAAAGAGACCGGGCCATGTGGGCTCATTGGGTCAATGGATGACTCTTGGTTGCGTTCCCAGCACTGACACCACCGTTCTAAAGCTTGTTCAATGGAGACCAGCTCCGGTGTTGATGCGATTGACGAGCCGAGACGGTAACCGCGGGAGAGGGCGAGACGACCTGCTTTGGTCATCACCCAGATGTCTTGCAGTAACGCGTGAATGAGCACATACCCGCCGAGCGAGGAGAAACGCTCCATGCCGCTGTTGGGAGTGAACAGTGCTGAAAGAGCCTCCTGAAGATTCGGTTCCCCAGGACTCTGGGTACGTGCGGCTTGCCAGAGATCTGCGCTGGGAGCTTGCCACTCTTTCTCTGTACAAGGCAGATCAAGAGAAAGCTCTTCAGTGAGGATGACAGGAGGGATATCGAAGACAATGGTGTGAATATTAAAGAAACAGCAGACAATTAGCTTCGTGCGCTTGACGCACTCGCGACGAATCCAGCTCGTCCATGTCCCATCGTACTCCGGAAGACGGTTAATTCCGTCTTTTCGCAGGAGTGTGGCCATGTGACTTCTAATCGATAATGACTCGTGGTAGGGTGGATTATTGATAAACCACGATGAAACCGATATCAACATAAGCAGGGCTTGTAGTAGCTCTAGCGTGTCTTGGTCATTGGCGACGTTCACAGAAGGCATTGAACCAGATAGAAACACTCGCCGAAATCGTTCGAGTGTGACTGGTTTAGCAATCTGATAAAGCCGCATGCTCGTGTCCGGTTCGCGAGAATACCTCGCACCTAATGCTGCCATGGATAGAAAGAGTGGTAGTGACATTGCATCGACATCTAATGTCGGCTTATGGACGATCGGGTAGTGATCATGAAATCCCATCAGATACCCTGTCAGACAACGAGACAAGGCATGTCTGGAGGGTAATGATGGATCTGGCACGACACTAGCATATTCTGCTAACGATCCAAGGGCCTTATCTCGGCACTGAGCAGTGACTGGAACAAATCCTGTCGGCTGTCGCGCCTTCGGAGTGGTTTGATAGCCTTCTGGCTGAAGAGACGGCAAATGAGCCCCATGCCGCGGTAGTACAGAGCTAGAGGGCGTCGATGTAGTTTCGGAAGGTTGACTTCTCTCCGAAGACTGATCATAGTCTGGGACTGGGGAATACGTCAAGGGCGGGAAGAGAGGCAAGGGCTGGAATGCCGGTGAAAATGGGTGACTCGGCAGAGGCACGCTATCCAGAAACGATGTGAAATCATTTCCTTCATAGGATCCTGTGAAACCACTGAGAGAATATCCAAACTCCGGACCCGGCAGAGGAGTTGGGGGCGCTGCTGATGGAGTTTCGGGATTTGCAAGTCGCGCGCCCATCATTGGCGTGCGATGCACTGACAAGCCCTCTGTGAATTGCGGACTAGTGCCCGACAGCGTACGGCGATCCGTTTGCGCATGACCAGCAACGACAGATGCCAGGGTGTCTAGCCCATCCATGGTTGTATGGGCCGGGGAAGGTGTCTGTGTCCGATTCTGTGTCTGATTACTAGCGGGACTACCCCCAGGCTGATGAGAAAGCCGTTCATGGCGGGCTAAAAGATCTCTACATCAAATGTTAGGATCTGCTAAGCCCCGAGTCCAGGGGTTTCGTCCATATCAACGTACTTGCGAGTGAATGCCTTGGGGCATTGGTCACAGACATAGGGCTTCTCCTTGGTGTCTGATAGAGATTAGGTGGCGAACTTGATAGCCAGTGGGGCGAACGTTTCTTACGCGATCGGTCATGGCGCTGCAGGTGCTCGAGACGGGCAAAAGCCCGGGGGCATCGCTGGCAATGATAGGGCTTGGTGCTCATGGCTCATAGCTCATGGCGCATGGCTTTCACGGGGTGACATTCCCCTCTCTCTCCGACGTGGAGGTAAAGAGAGAAGTCGGGGAGGGCAGTTCCAACTCCGCGGCAGGTTGTATCTGACGCCGGCCGGCTCGTGACCGGCGCGGAGTCCGAATAATTAACATGTCGAAATGTAATTTTTCATAAGATAGAGATCTTCATTATTCAGCTAGACTCTTTCCCCTCTCCTAGTTTATGTCTATGATTCATTCGAACCAGGATGTCGATTGTTCTACTGTGTCGGAACAATAAATGGCCGTATTGTAACACATGGAGCATTTTTGGTCTAGCGTTATTTTGCCCCAAATTTGTGCGACGTGCGATATATGGAGGTACTGGCATTCCCATTATTTGTAAGACGGCCCCGACATGGATCTCTCCAATTTGGAGATTGAATAAAAGTGGAGAAATTATTCTTCCCCAAATTGGCCATTCTGACTAATTCATCTCGACAGCTGGAGGTCTTGTTTCTTGTCTTCGGAAGGCGCACCGTGCCGGCTTGGCTTAATGATGATGATTCGGCTAAAAGACCGAATTCCCAGGCTTTTTGTTTGTGAATTGTAGAAGACTTGACTCATTGTCTCGTGTAGTATATGAAATACTCAATTACCATAAATCCCCTAATTATTGGATTTTACAACCTCCAGGCTTCTACTCCGTACACCTCTATCAAAAAGACCCATAGTTGAGTGGAGCTGCCGCTTTGCCATCCTTCTCCAACTCCATTTTTTTCAGACATTCTGGGCCCCACGCCTAAATAGTCGGAGAAAGCTCTAGCCTTGCATAAAAACCAAAACGCACCCCAAGAGTGAGGAGTAATCGCCGAGAAAAGAAAGAGGTCAAAGCAATCCCCAGCACGGTACGAAGTACCACCATATATACTCAAGTACATGGCCTCCAACACGACTGATCTCTCCAAAACCGCGTCATTCGTCACTATGAAGACACGCGAGGCCAGCCCAGAGTCTCTGGTTGAACCCCAGGAGATTGAATATCTCTATCTCGAGCTGGAAACGCCGTTGCCGACGCCATGCATCACTCTACCCCCGCAGCCCGGCCAGTCGGCCCCGCCAGAGGCTCCCAGCTTGCAAGAGTATACTTCGCCTTTCCTCTGGCCTAAATGGCGCAAGTCGATGATGACTTGGATTTCGTGCGGAGTTACTGCCTTGGCAGGTTATTCGGCAGGTGAAGTTAGCCCTGCATCAGAAGAGTTATGTAAAGAATGGGGCATTAGTTCTGTTGTCTATAACTTGAGCATCACGATCTTTTGCATTGGCTTCGCCCTGGCACCGATGATTCTTGCGCCTTTCTCCGAAATTAATGGACGCAGACCGATTTTTGTCGCAAGTGGTATTCTGTTTGTCGGTATGTTGCCTCGATATCGACAAGAATTTATGTTGGATCTATACTGATGATGTCTTTGCTAGCTATGCTTATTGCTTGTGGAGGAACGCACTCGTTCGCAGGACTATTAGTCGCCCGTTTCTTCCAGGGTGTGGGAGGCTGTATGTATTCTCCATACTAAAACTATACATACATCACGAATGATTCTAACGATCATTCAGCTACCTTCTCTACCATGGTCGGCGGCGTCATCAGTGACATCTATCACGCCCAAGACCGAAACACCCCGATGGCTCTCTTCTCAGGCTCCGCGCTCTTCGGTACCGGTCTAGCGCCTATGCTCGCTGGCGTGATCGTCACTCACACCACCTGGCGATGGATCTACTATTCCCACGCGATCGTCTCGGCAGTCTTCGTCATTATCATCTTCGTGTTCTTCAAGGAGACCCGTGGCAGTGTCCTGCTTAGCCGCAAGGCCCAGAAAGTGAACGCCTACTATGAAAAACTCGAGGAGGCTGGTCACTACGGCGTCATCATGTCGAGTGAGGATTCTTCTGACGAAAAGTGTGTTCGCCGTATCCGATGGAAGGTTAAGAGCGATGAGCAGCGGGCGTCGCTGGGCAAGATGATTCAGATCTCGCTGTATCGTCCTTTCCGTGAGTCCCCCCAGAGGTTTATCTTGCTGTCTTTAGTTCTAACGAATATAGATATGCTCGTCACCGAGCCCGTCGTCTTCTTCTTCTCCCTCTGGGTGTCTTTCAGCTGGGCCACCCTCTACCTGCAGTTCAGCTCCGTTCCGCTCGTCTTCCGCACAAACCACCACTTCAACGTTGAGCAAACGGGTGCTGTATTTACCGGTATGTCATAGTTACCCGAGATATTTTGTCTCCAAACATCAATTGAGCATTCATATCTAGCCATGTGCGTTGGTGTCATCCTCATCACCCTCATCAGTATCTGGCAAGAGAAGATCGCCGCACGATTCGGATGGCTCAACTCGTCCGCTGAAGGACGCTTGTACTTCGTCTGTGTCGAGTCGATCCTCCTTCCCATCGGTCTTTTCTGGTTTGGATGGACTTCTTTCCCGTCTGTGCCTTGGATTGTACCCGCCATGGCTGTCGGGTGCGCGACCATGGGTATCTTTTCGATTTACCTGGCTACTTTCAACTACCTGGCCGATACGTACCATCGCTATGCCAGTTCTGCAATTGCGGCTCAGTCTTGCTGTAAGTCAACCAACCCGCGCGTACTAAGTACTTGCAGGACAATTTTGTTAATGATTCTACAGGCCGTAATCTTCTCGGTGGCATTTTCCCGCTGGTGACGACTGCCATGTTTACCAACCTAGGCTACCCTGGAGCATCGAGTCTTTTGGGTGGACTTGTAAGTCACGTCCAGTACCTCGTCGATGAACAAGTCGCTAACTTTTGGAAATAGGGCACACTCCTCACCCTTGTCCCATGGGTACTTGCCTTTTACGGCCCCAAGATTCGTGCGAGGAGCAAGATGGCTAGCGTAAGTATTCACCCTGCAACATGATCACATGGGTATCGACCTTTGTACTGACGCAAACCTAGGAGCTCGCGCATTGAGCGATGATGAACATATTCATGACATTGTCATAGCATTTCGGTAATTATCAACTATAGACATAGACTAATTCATAGAACTTTGTATACGGATAGACAAAATTCCATTTTGCCAACCCCCAACTACTGCATGAATGTAAAGACTATATATAATCCATGTCTAAATACCATTAACTGCATGTATAGGTGCTCAATTCAAATGCAATCCGCCTGATAATCATGAGTAAAATGCATGCAATATGACCCCCAAAATGCGATCCAGAAAAACCAAATGCAAACAAATATTCGACATGATGAGCCCAAAATCACCCTGGACGGCCCTGATGCCGTCTAAACTGTGTTTTGACATGAAGACGATGCGACGCATACCGAGCGTCATCCTCACTGTCGCTTTCCATCTGGTCTAAAATGCGATCAATTTCATCGCCCGCGTTGGCTTCTAGCCCCAGACCGAGAGTTTTGTACTTCGAATCCCCACTATTCTGCGACCCGTTGCTTTGCGAGCCCTGGCTGGGATGGGATCGGACTGAATTATGATTGGAATATATCGATTCGTTCAGACTCCTCTGCGTCGCCGGAGGCTGTAATGGCCTTGGACTTGAACGATACCCTGAGTTTTCGGGGCTAGACATGAACAGGAGGGTTTCAATTGCGTCCTGCTCCATTGATGTGTTCTGAGACTGGGTTCTGGATCCATAGAACCCCTCTTGAGAAGATGTAGGCGCACGCGAAGTTGGAGGAATTAATGGTGTTCCTGGTCCTACGACCCTCGGTGAACCATCCATTCCATTGTACATAGACAATTCCTGGGTTGAATGATGCCGTCTATGATGAGAGAATGGACTGCGACCAACGGGTTTTTGAATTGGCTCATTGGGGTTCGGCCGTCGTCGACGCGTGTCTCCGTTTGAAGAGATGATGTCCACAGGCGGGGCTAGTTTAGGAATAGCGAGGAGTTTACCAGGCGATGAGATTGCTGACTGAGAGCGGTGGTGAGATTGGAAGGGTCGAGGAGTCGATGAGTTTGACTTATGTGGAGGGTGAGATGTCGGGTTTGAGTTGTGTGGCGATACAGAACCACTTGTAGTTTGCGAGTCTAGGGAAGATAGGTTGTCTAGTCCACGGAGTGCGAGCTGAGAACTGGTCTGTGACTGTCGGGACTTTTCTATCTTGGCTGCCGCATAGGACAATCGCGTCCGAATATGAACAGACAACTATCGATGCGTTAAAGATATACTTGCGAGCACGCTTGAAAACGGAATATACCTGTGCGATGCGGCTCCCATGTGCCGGAGAGCCTATGCTTTTTGAACGACGTCGCGAGGCCCCATTTACATCGTAGGATTGTGGTGTCATGAGCTGCGCCGAGATGGGCTTAATGTCTCCAGTTGCTGTCCTCTTGTGTCTGGGAGCAAGTTGTGTGTCGATACCCGATCGCGAGGTATTATATCTGGGAGATCGTACGGGGGAGAGGGTGCCATTGCTGCTGTGTTCCGACTTCAGTGGATGAAGTATATCTACTCCGCTCCCATTAACGGATGGGGTATGCAAATCGTCCTGTGAATTCTCCGATCCCAGCTCTGTTCGTGATGACTGCGAGTTCTCGACGAAGGAATGTGAATTGTCCACCGTTGGATGATCATAGTCGTTCGATAAAGAGGCAGGTAGGCTGGGTAGGGAGTCTGTGAAGGTGCTCGCGGAGTGTGGTTCTGGTCGTCGACCATCCACGGAGGTGTCGCTACCACGCTCGGAGGATTCGACATGGGCGGCACCGTGGTTATTCTTGTTCTGAATTCCGGCATTCAATCCATCTACTTGTAAGGATAAAAGCTGAGGAGATCGTGGAACCTGGATGTGATCTGTGCGAGCCGGTTCCCCGGGTGCTCGCACTGTTGATGTGTTCGCGGTCATGCCCTCGGTGTTCGCACTGGCCTCCGCAAGGGAAGCCCCACGACTCGGTAAGACATCGCGACTGTCATTCATAACGAAGGGTTTATTGTGGGGGGATGGGGTTGCGTCAGAGACAAGTACCGAAGAAAAGAACATACGCGACCAATCTTCAATGGCGAACAGACGCGGCCGCGCCAGTGAGCCTAATAAACACGCAGGACGTAACTTCTTGCGCCGAGTCACCGCATCGAGACAACACCGGGAATGTCCGACGTGGAGTGATCAGGAACCGCGCTAGACCAACGGTTGGGATCTAAATATCCTCGAGGACCCTCGGGACGGTGCAGAGGTGCTTGTAATGTCTGCCGTGGGTGTCAGGAGCATCTGCCCGATCCAGTGGCGATCGACCAGTACGCGCAAGGTTGACCACGAGCGGCAAAACGGTGAACTGGCAGCCTCCGCTCGTGGGAATTAATAATGCAGACACACCCCTGCACACAGTTCGGTAGCCGCGAGAAGAAGGAACCCGTTCTCAGAGAGTAAGGGAAGAAGACTGATACTAGCGGCTGAAGATCAAATTGCGTGTGAGGTTGAAACGTCCGTGGAAGTCAACGTCGCTCTTTCGGCTTTCCTTCTTGCGGCGACGCGTTCGAGACACGGTCACGTGGATGGGTACCACTTGCGGAAGACAAAGTATACCTAGTGGAAAGTTAGCCCAAAGTTTTTATCTTAAGGCTATTTTGAGAAGTATAGAAGAAGATTGAGTCGAGAATTACTTTTAATAGGTTCAATTCTGAGATTGCGCTGATCAACAGCGACAATGCAGTTTTATCTGTATTGTAAAGAACTATAGATAGAATAGAAAGCCCCAAGCCCCCCACCAACTCATTTCAACAAAAAGAGATAATGACAAGTATCTCAAGGGCAACCGCTAGAAGGGTAGTTGCAGCTGCTGGTCTCACCTCCACCAGTAATGGAGACATCAGTGAAGGTGAAGTCAGAGCAGCTGTCCGAGCCGCAAAGAATGTAGTAGTCGTAGGCATCGTCGGTCGCCGTGCCCTTAACGTTGTCGAAAGTGACACCGCTGATGATGACGCCATTGGTTGGCTCACCAGTAGGGCCGCCATT
Source organism: Penicillium goetzii (assembly GCA_037043885.1). Lineage (NCBI taxonomy): Eukaryota > Fungi > Ascomycota > Eurotiomycetes > Eurotiales > Aspergillaceae > Penicillium > Penicillium goetzii. The sequence continues at coordinate 1,053,986 of JAWLST010000001.1, forward strand.
GAGGTAGTCTTGCTGGACGTCAATACCGTAGTCAGTGATGCCAGAGACAGTAATGTTCTGGTAGACAATGTTGCTGATCTGTATATCATGTCAGTGCCTTTGTGACGAAGCAAAATGGTAAGAATATCATGTCATCAACTTACACTGCCAGTAGTGTCGGCATTGCTCTTGATGCGACAGCCGTTCTGGCTGTTGACCACCTGCGAATTCTTGAAAGTAACTCCATCAACGGTGTTGTTGCTCTTTCCACCGACAGATCCAATGCTGAGACCGTGGCCACCAGAGCAGTACACATTATCAACAACAATCTGAGTTCCACTGGTAACCGCGACACAGTCATCCTGGTTGTACACCTCGATATCCTCCAGGGTAATGTAGTCACTAGAGGAGACATCAAATCCATCGCTGTTGTGGGCGGCGGCCTTGCTGCCGCTGGCGGAGTTAGGCTCGTCTCCTGCAGTGTTGTTCAGAACAAGACCAGAGAAGACGACGTTCTGACTTCCAGTGATACTGAAGCAGTGAACAGGCCAGTTCACGATGTTCAGGTTGGTGATCTTGGAGTTGTAGGTCTTCTTGACGACGAAGAAGTGGTCGGGCCTGGGCATACTAGTTAACAATGAAATTATATGCCTGTGATATTGGTAACTGACTTGTCCTGTCCGCCGTTGGAACCCTCTCCGTCCCAGTAGACAGCGCCATTGCCCTCGATAACGTGGCCCTCGGCACCAGTAATGGTGATATCGTGGCCGGAGACGACAATGGGATCGAAGTCATTATCGTAAGTATCTCCGAAAGTCTTTACAAGATCAGCGGCATGTCCAAGTTGCATAGATTGTATTGTGACTTACAGTGGTACCCGCAAAGGTCACAACGGCACCAGTCTGAAGGCTTTGCAGATCAATGGTGCTCGAGGGAGGGGCATAGAAATCGGACAGCACGATGTTGGTGCAAGACTTGACAGCAGAAGAGAGAGATGCGTATTCGGACACAACACAGGTGGTGCCGGATCCAGTCGAGTCCGCGGCAACAGTGTTCACGGCCTGAGTAGTGGTCGGCGCCGCAGTGGTGGCTGGGACATCAACCGAAGTGGAAGTAGTGGAGGAGGCCGGGCGGGTGGTCTTGACGAGAGTAGTTGAGCTAGTAGATGAAACGCTTGTGGTAGGAGCAGCAGCAGCTGTGGTAGTAGCTGCGCTGGTTGCAACAGCAGTGGTCTCTGCCGATCCAGACTGGCATCTGTTAGGGTTTATAGAGTCGTAGATTCGATCATTACAGACTTACTCCTGATCCGGCAGTAGCCCAGGCAGTATCGAGACAGCTGCAGGCACTCGACAGGGAGTTGGTCTTGAAGTCACAGGCAGAAGCAAAGCTCGGCAGGCCGGTAGTAGCGGTCACTACGCTAGCAGTGAAAGTAGCGCAGAACTCTGCGGCAGCAGAGCTGGATGCAGTATAAGCAGAAGCACAGGCATGACTGGCTGGGTTATTACATCCCAGAGCAATTGGGACAAGGGAAAGGAAGAGCGCACGGCGCATGTTGAAAAAAATGAATGAATAAAGAATGAATAAGTGAATGATAAAGAGAAGAAAAGAACGATGGGAATGAAAGAACAGGAATTTCCAGGGCCCTGATGGGGCTGAAGAAGTCTTATACTCCGTACATCCATTTGCGTCGGCTCGGCATGACTTGAATCGACTTGACTAAAGCTTGGTCGAGGTATTTTCAACATACCAAGCCCACGTCAAGAACTAGACCATACTCTGGATGCCTTTTAGCCCGGGTGTTACGGATAACTTGGCTTAATTTGACCTCAAAATCCACCAATAGAATCTGCTAGCCCCTGGCGCAACGCACTGTATATCTCCGTCGAACAGAACTAACCGTGTCGACGACATGGTTTGACCCTACAAGTGCTGCAGAAAGGTCAAAAAGCGATGTGTTGGTTCAACTTGGGGCCCACTTGGACCAGGGGCTCCATCTCTCCGGCGGCACCTCGGTCACAAGTGGTGGTTTCATGTTAAAAGTCTAACGAACTCGGTGGGGTTTAGTTGTGCACGGTGAAACACCAGAGTTGAGCTAGGAGTGGAGCCAAGACTGTCGTCCATCAAGAGTACTTAGTATTCGTATAGCTCGCTTAATGGACGCGTCGTCAGCGTCCTTCGAAGGGGTTAATTGATAAGGAGTTGATGAAAACTTCTCCTCGTGCCTCGGGTTGTTTCAAAGTTCGAACGCTAACTGCATAGTTCATAGTATCTATTTAGTTCAACGCCAGCCAAAACTCCAGCTGATGCATCGTGCGACAGGGTCTCTCAATACCTTACGGGCAGCAAGATCAGGTCAATCCATTCGTTCTGAGCAGTCTGTCTGATTTTGGAGAACGGAGGAGATTTGGGTCTAATGGCAAGGAGCCCTAGTGGTGTTGCTACCATCTGATGCAGTTGATAGCCGGAAAAGAATTGTTCCCCAGAAAATGTATGTCAGAAATCATATACAAGCGTTTTATTTTTGGTGCACGAACGCCATCTATGCAAAGGATATTCATGCCTGTGCAAGGCACATACAAAACAATCATCTCGATTACCCGCGCTTCTTACCACGACCGCCACCAGAGTCATCATCATTCTTACGCTTCTTGCCCTCGCGCCGCCAGTAATCGTTACGCTCCCGCTTCTCACGAGCAGCCTTCTTCTCCAAGCTATCGGCCACCTTGGCACGGTAGACCTTGCGGCGCTCCTCTTGCTTAACCGCACGCTTGGCCTGCTTCTCGTTGCGCATGGTGGTCAGCTTCTGCATGAGATCACGAGCCTTCTTCTCCTCGCCACCGAGGACGACAGCACGCTTCTGCATGTATGTCTTGTCCGTGTGCTTTTTCATCTTGGTGATCTGCGACTTGAAGGGAAGTTCGGCAGCCAGTTGCTTCGGCACGCGGAGAGGGTTGAAGTGACGTTCTTGACGCTCAATCTTGCGGTATGCCGAATCCTTGTTCAATGGTGTGGGGATGCCCTGATCCCGACGAACTTCACCAGTCAGTCGCATGCCTTGCCAGCCACTGTCGGCGGTGCCGCCCTCCTCTTGGTCGAGCAGATTGGTGACGGGGTTGTAGAAGCGGTGGGGCTTGATCGGGTACCACGCGCGCAGGAAGACGATGTCACTCATCAGGATCTTGTCCTCGAATGTGGCACGGAAGTAGCCTTCGGGTTTGCTCAGGGCTCTCTTGATTTGACCACGGATACCCGAAACTGTCTTGATGGATGCACCCTCGAACTTGGCAATCTCGAGGGAGGAGTTGAACATGTCCTTGATGAAGGCGGTGTTCTTGAAAATCTTGTAAGGAACACCAGTAAGCTTCAGCTTCTTGACAATCTCGGTATGTTCGTCCACGCTCAGAACGACACCGGTCGCGGCAATGCGGAAGCCGGGGTTCTTGTTGGAGAATGACTGGACACAGCAGAAACCAGTGTTGGGAGCAACGAGGGGCCCGTAGAATACACCGAAACAGTGCATGTGCTCAGGTGTATACTTGAGCATGCGGTTACGGGTTCGACTGTCCGAAGTACTATAGATGGGCAATGATTGGAATCGACGCCATCCCAGCGAGAAGATTAGCGGATCGTTGCTCTTCAGGATCTTCTTGTGCCAGCGGTGTCGCTTGATGCGAATCTGCACGTATCCGAAGCGATCCTCGGTAGGAGCCAGACCACCAACGATGACAGGGAAGCGAGGGTTGAACTTCGAGGCGAACTCGTAAGGCACGTTTTCGAGGACGATGCGGGCGTATGTTCCAGCTTTGTAGCCTTCGGCGCGAGCGCGAGAGGCCGGGTCAAGTTCGTCAAACTCGGCACGGTTGATATCGAGCTGCTTCTGCATCTTCGCCTTCTGCAAATCGTACCAATCGTCCTCGCCGAACTCTCCCTCGAGGCCATCTCGTTTGCCGTCTTTAGCATTGGCAAAGCCTTCGCGATCTTCTTCCTCGAAGCGAAGCTTTAGCTCTTCCTTTCTCTTAGCATTGCGCTCGCGCTCTGCGTCAAGGTCGACAGGGCCTTCGGGTTCCTTCTCTTCGCTCTCGTCTTCATCTTCGTCTCCGTCCTTGTCTTCGTCGTCATCAAATCCATCAAAAACCTCACCCGTCTCCAGATCCTCGAAAGCACCATCACCCTCGTCATCTGAATCAAGGTCGTCCAGGTCTCCCTCTTCAAGATCGTCATCTGAGCCACCACCACCGAGCTTGGCGGTCACAAAGCGACGTCTCAAAGACTCGATCAGCTCCTCGTCTCGCCACTTTCGCTCCAGCTCTTCGTAGTCGTATTCGGGGACGGCGCGGAAATCGGCTTGATCCCGCTTCTCGTTATCAGTCTTCTTGAAGAAATCCTCGCCATCTTCATCGGCTTCAATGTCGGACTCCTCGTCCTCGTCCTCGACACCACGCCAAAGCTGCACAACATCGACAGGAGTAATAGACTCGTCGTAAATCATGCGGGACAGGTCGTTGACACGGAATGCTGGGCGTTTTCCATGGAGGGCCTTGGCGTTGGCCAACATGTTATCCTTCCACCGAGCATTGCCCTCGTCATCCTCATCCTCATCGTCCTCATCCTCGTCACCTTCATCATCCTCCTCGCCGCTTTCCAGCTCCTGATCTTCAACTGAGGAAATGGAGCCGAGATCGGAATCGCTGTCAGCGAAAGCAACGTCTCCATCCTCGCCATGGGACTTGCCATTCTGGCGCTCCTTGAAGCTCGATTCGAAGTCTGCCGGTGCGGAGACATCGATCTCGTCTTCCTCGTCGCCACTAAAGTCGTCGTCCTCATCCTGGTCGTCTCCGAGGTCTTCATCCTCCTCCTCAGCACTGTCAAGACCCTCCTCATCATCAGAGTCGAGCTCAGTGACACGCTCTCCGTCAGCGATCCGGGCATGGCGTTTGTGTTTCCTGCCAGTCTCCTCGGCCTCCTCTCCCCGGGCAATCTTTTCACCGCCGCGGAAGAGACGAATACCCTCATCGGCCTCGCCGAGCAATCGTCGTTCGCCCTGCAGGCCAACCACAAGCTGCTCTCCGAGTCCACGGTTCTCATCATCAGACTCTTCGTCGGAATCACGGTCGAAGGTGTTCGTCTTAACATCAATATAGACAGCATCCTTATCAACCAAGACACCACCAACATCGGACATGGGAGCAAACAGCAGCTTCTGCTTCTCGCCCAGCTTACGCCTTGAAGACTTTCCAGTAGCCTTGGCGATCTGCTGATCCATGTAAGGGGTTGGGCATGGGTCAGGAAGTCCTTCGATGCCAGAGACTGTGAGATCACCGACACCAGGAACGTGCACTCGGGCGCCCTGAGCTGGGAAGTTGGTACCTCGCAGGTAGCCATACAGCGCAACAGTACGATCACACTTGGGGTTCTCTTCAATCTGGGTAGGAGGGGTGATATCCAAGAAGCGATCGGCAAGCGCATAAGGGTGAGAGTTACGCCAGACAAGTGGACGCGGGTTCTTCATGACCGACAGGAATCGCGACAGATTGTGGACTTCGCGGTCGGGATAGCGGCCATTGATCACACCAGATAGGTAGAAGAGCTTCGCACCCTGGTAGAGCTCGCTCCAGAAACGGTGCTTCAGACGCTTCTTCGTCATCCGCAGTGTGCTCTGTTTTTTGAAAAGGTCGAGATGGGTCAGAATGCCGAAGACATTACCAGGCATACCACTTGTAGACAGAGCGTTCAAGAACTCCATAGTCTCCATCTCGAATCCGTAGTTTCCGTCGATCATAAGTAGAACGATATCGGCGATCTTGGCGACATCGATCATTGCGGCAAGGGAATCGGAGGGACATTCCAAGAAGGTGAGACGCTTGCGCTTGGTGGTGACGACGGTAAGCGGGCCTTGCGGCGAGCTCAGGGTCTGCTTGGTGTACCGACGAATCAAGGATTTGAGAAGTGTTGTCTTGCCGACCTGTATATGCAAAGGAAAGATTGCTGGTCAGAATTGCGATTCTCAACTACCTCGATTGAAGGTTGAAACTTACACCTGAAGGTCCAACGATGGCGACAACCGTCGGAGGAGCCTCCTCGGGCATGCGATCCACCTGAGGGACATGCAATCTCTTCTCCTTGACCTAGAAGCAGCAATTCGAGTCAGCATTTGCATCCCAGCTTCGAGCGGCTCGAGTGGCTTGTAAACGTACATCGTGCGATCGGGCAGCCTGCTTATTGAGTTTTCCAGGGTTGGAATACGCAAAGGCCTTTGGGTTTGACCCTATAGCGGTCACATCGTCAGTATTCGTGGCAGATTTTGAATCGGGATGCAAATGCAATCTCCGCAGATTCCATCTCGGAAGCGTTCTGGAGGCGTACCTTCGAACTTCTTCTTCTCCTTCGCGGGGCGATGCGCCCTATTCGACTGCTGCTCCATGATGGAGATAAAGAGGCCACAGACCTCACAGCTTCTCTCCCACTATATTTCCAGGGACGGGAATTCTGACGACAAGCCAACTACAGGGAACTGCGACTTCAACTGGCCCAAAATTATTATTTCGGGGCGGAAGAATATGGGGCCGCTCAGAAAAAAAGTGTTTCCTTTTTGGGTTTAGTGTCTGGGAGCTGTAACATGCCTTACAGCCTGAGGCAACAAGGCAGGGACACCCTGTCTAGGTCCACTTATCGCTCTAGTAGTCATCTCGATACGCGATAAGGACCCCTCATCGGGCCGATGCATCGTGGACGGTGGATCTCTTCAGGAATCTTAGTCCTTCAGAGCCACTATGGTAGGGTACTCGGAGTTGAGGAGCCGGCTTATCAATCGGCTAGTCAAGATATAGTGCTCTATTCTGTTCATCCAGCGCAATTTAGGCAAGTCAAGGCGATTGCCTGACTTTTGGCGAGCCTTCCCGGCTCTACATTATGCGGGGCAAGCCCCAAACTAAAAGATGGAGTCCAGATAACGGCAATTCTCCGAACTTGTAGAGCTTATTATATAATGGATTGATTGCCCCGGCCCGGTATGGGGAGGAGTTCTGGTTGGCATCCGGTGTTCGAAAGAACTTTAACCACGTCGCAACCTCGTTACTACTGAACAGGTTACAACGATATCCTTCAAGATGACAACCGCTCGTCGACCTCCCCCGGCCTATGACTCCGCCCCGGATTCTGGTATCCACGCGACGTCTGCGCTCTACCAGAGAATCTCCAAGACGGCATCGGATCCCGCCGCCCGAGTTCCCAAAGAGTCATTCACGATCCGACCATGCTCCGGCCAGGCATGGATTGTGCCTGCCGGTCACGTCTGCCGCCTGACGACACCCAAGGGACCGCAAGTCGGTGACTTGAACATCTGGAACGCACACAACCCGCGAGAACGAATGTGGGCTGCACGTACCCGTCAAATCCACGCCTCTCACGTCTCTGTCGGCAATCGCTTATGGTCCAACCTCCCGTATCTGCGGCCCCTGGTGAGCATCACCGGCGACTCGCTCAATGGCGGGCAGCTGCATGATGTGCTGGGCCCAGATGGGAAGCGCAAGCCCGAGGTGATCTTTGGCACTACGCAATTCGGAGGCCGAGTGCATGACTTGATGGGTACCCGCTGCGATCCCTACGTGAATCTCCTGATGGGCGGCGAGACGTTCGACTTCCACTGCCACTCCAATCTGACCCGATCGGTGATCCCCTACGGATTGACGGAGCTTGATGTCCACGATGTCTTGAACGTTTTCCAGGTGACCGGGCTGGATGAAGAAGGTCGATACTTCATGGAGACTTCTCCTGCAAAGGCAGGGGAATATTTTGAGTTCTTTGCCGAGGTGGATGTTCTCTGCGCGCTATCTGCATGCCCTGGTGGTCTGTTTCAACCCTGCACCCCACCAGACTGCATTGGAAAAGCTACTAACCAGACTTGCAGGCGACCTGTCCAACTGGGGATGGGACGACAAGGAGGGGGGAATGGGAGCCACTTGCCGGCCGCTCGGTGTTGAGGTGTATCAATTGGCGGATGAGAAGACGATTCTGGATGGGTGGAAGGCACCAGAGTGTCCAGCATACAAGGGGATGCACGGAATGAGTATGCCTCCACGGGATCAAGACGGATATGTTGGATTATAGAGAGTACCCATGATTTCCACAATTAACGGACAATCACCGAGAATACTGTCCAATACAAATGCAAATATTAATGCCATTGTAAATATACCCCTGGCCCCCTGCCAATGGACATGAGAATGGGAACGGGATCAACAGTTGCGCCATCCGGAAATGACTTGCAGTATCAGCACGTGACCTGCCCCGCGTTTGACGGAAGCAATAGCGTCATCGCTGCATTGTTACATCAACGCTGGGATCAACCGTGTCAATATCGATCTCTGGCCCGTAGATGTGTAAATTGGAGGCCTCGAGATTTGCATTGTTCTGGCGCAAGGGGCACATGAGTCTCCGTCAATGAGTCACCCATCTCATTAATCCACTATGTATCTTATTCATCGGGCACGTCAACCCCGCAACGCCAAAAAGAAAACGGAAAAGATATTCACGACAAGTTTCAAGTCGGACAGTGCGAAGACTACAGTAGGCCACTGTGGTGTAACACATTCCCCATCACAATGTGCAGAATAGAATGCATGTTGACTGCCAGGGACAGGTCAGCCGTCAGAAACGGTAGAGCCGGTAAATAATGGTAGAAACAGGGCGTGTCCAAGGTCCTTGCAAAGCTAAACAAATGGCGTAAGACACAGCAAAGCCAGCAAAGCCACGTCCTCGGTCGCTCTTATCAGTCGAGGACTGACCCACCAGTATAAAATCATCACCCCCTCCTCCCCCTCCACCTTCCCATCCCTCACCTTATCTCCACCACCTCACCTCACCTCAGCTCTTCTCTTCCCACTTCCACCCATCCGCCTTTCCACCATCTCGCGTTACCAACCTGCCACCACACTTCATTTGATCAACACACGCTCCTTCTATCCATCAACAATCATGCCTAACTCCTACAATGTAAGTGATCACTTCGATGTATTCGGTTCTCCACTGACATGAATGGTGGTGCCTAGGTCACTCTGAAGCCCGACGCTCCGGCAGAGCAACTCGAGGCGTTGGTTCCCAACCATCATACAACATTCATATAACTCTTGGCTAATCCAGGTTTCCCTTTACTAGTGCCAAGGAGCAAGCTATTAAGAAGGGTGGTACCATCCTGCATGAATACAGTCTGATCAAGGGCTTCGTGTACGTTTCCCGTCAGGGTCCCCTTTGCAACGACCGAATCTTCTGAGCATATGTACCCAGTCTCTTGCGATCCGTTGCTAACATCTTATCTCCTTCTAGCGTCGAGTTTCCTGATGGCCACGTCGACACCTTCGAGTCCAACGAGCATGTCCACGTCGAGAAGGATGGCGAGGTGAAGACCCAGGAGGAATAAACTCTACCCAAGGCTATTCATCTATTCCCTGTCGAGTGACCACTCGACCTGACTCTAGGAGGCAGTGGAGGGCCTTTTGCTTCAGCGCCATCATTTGATACCAACATGATTACGCTCGGCTGCTCCACCACTTTATGTACATATTTCTTACGTAGCGAGTGTCCTTGGCTGCAAGGGCGTTTACCCCTCCAGCAGATCACAATGAAGTAACGAATTCTCATGGAATCGAGGAGATTTGTTTTTTTTTCCATATTTAGTGGTAGGTAATCCATGCTGTCTATTGTCTTGGTGGATTCTCCCGTCGACGTCATCGACGAATTGGGTACTACTTGGCATAAAGCGAACTGGATAGGGTAAAAGTAGTTGATTGTTCCGACTATCCTAAGAAGCTATCCTAAATGTCATAATGACCAAGTAGGCTAATTACTTAGCTAGTGTGACATTTCTTGGGTACCGCACTACAAAAAATCTATCGTCCCGGTAGGACTTTAATGTTACGCTCAAGCATATGATCCTCAGTCAACATGGTAGCATTTGACTAAATAACTAAGCATGAGAGGAGGAAAGAAGGAAAGATGGCGGAATGGCGAGAGAGCTATCTAAATAGTAGATAGATGCCTCAGGGGCTAGGCATCAATCAAACACCAAACACTATAGTGATAAAGGTAGATGCCTTAGGAACCAGGCATCAATCCTTGACGATCGTCACATTTAAAATCAAAAACGCGGGAAATTATATAGGCTTAGCGTAATAAACTAGTAAACGTATAGGGCTTAGTGATTAGGAGTCGGGGATAGGGGTACTGGCTAGATAGGAGATCGGCTTAGGAGCTCTACGACCTATTAAGTCTCTGTCATGGCCACTGAGCGGTAGTCTTGTACTTATACTTGGCCTTGACATCCTTTTTAGAGTCGCTCATCTTCATTAAAAGAAGCTCGTCTGAGGTTTGATTGGATAAGAAATCCCACCGGTGACCTCCACCCTCCATGGGGTAATAGCTTTCACCCAGAAAGGTTTGTCTCAAGAGCGACAAGTCGAGAGTCCTAGATGATCGCAATGGCTATATAAACCGTGTGCTCGTCCGCTGAATTCGTAAAACTACAGACCAACAGAACATTCGAAGATCTCAAACAAGACAACCCAGCAATTTTCATTGGCTCATCAACATGCCTGCCACCACCGACGTTGAGGCTCAAACTCCCGGTTAGTTATTGATTATGAGAGATGTTTTATGATACGACAGTATAGGCTAACAGTGTTTTCCGGCTGTCAACTCAGTCAGCGCCATCAACTCTGAGGGCCGCTCTCAGCCCTAGAAGGACTTCATAAAGGTTAATGGTGACCGCGAGGAAGCCCGCGTTAATGATTTTATCCCTATCCGCGCCAACGAAGGTGATGAGACTGGTGAGTTCCACGACTACGCTACTCGGCTTGGTTAAATGAGCAAGCTCGGCGGAGCACGATATCTTCGAGGGGATGGGCAGGGGAGAAGGGGACTTCAAGACGTGCTCCGATGAAGACGGCCATCTACTTTAGTGGTTCCTTTCAGATCATGTTTTATTCCTGTCCTCACCGAATATCTCATATTTTATCAATGCCTTGACGGACCGAAGCCTTATCTATCTTGTTTAGCTGGTATTTAGAATTGTGCTCGCCGGTAGATAGAGCTGTATACTCAAATTTCCATTTTGGAACAGTCTTTAACTAGGACAGGATTGTGTGTAACAATCCTTTATGTCGTCTCACGAAGTACTCGAACCTAGATACCCAAGTCAACGCTTGGTGGTGTTTACCACCAAACTTCATCTCCGACGAAAGGCGTTGTAAGGTTCAAATAGACTTACGCAATTTGGTGGCGCTCTATATATGAGACTGTGGACTTTTGGCCAAGCTTTTCTGTTAAGCTTTTCTACGGAGCCCTTGTGGGGGTTAGTGGGGGCCACCTAGCGTAGCATTTTCCCAGTTCTACCAACAGCCCTGGATGACCCTAAGGATTGTCACTTTTTTTCTATCCGCAAGCAGTTGAACTGCGATTCATAATGGATTCCTTGAGAACACATCTGAAATAGGCTATTCAAAAACTCAACTGTGAAGGGACAGGAGGTCGTCCCAAACACATACAGCGGCAAGGGCGGCTAACCCAGATCGTACTTTTGAGAGATAACTGCAATTGAGGGACTTTTGCCACTGGCTACAGCCCCTGGTAGCTTAAAGCCTCGCCTCTGAATCATTTTCATGAATTGATACGCAAGTAATCTTGGGACCTGGGAGCTAGAACGCCCCAGGATCCGCTGATGATGCCATAAAGGCTGACACGACCGAAGTGTGGAAAGTTGCGGCTGGGCGCTCCAAGTTTCGCATGCATATGTTGGCTGAGCGCTTCCCTAGTGAATCCAATGGTGGGCAATTGCTAGTCTGTGATGGCCTGTCACTTTCGAGAGACAGCTACATCAGGAATCAGTTAATATTGAAAATTTTTAACCAGAAGTCACATAGATTATATTCGGAGATATGGATCAGAAAAGCTAGATACACTGAAACATCCAATAATTAACCCAGCAAAGATGAGCCGTTCCAAATTTACTTTCCTCCCCAGATCCGCGGCGGAAGGGTCGAGCGATCGAATCTCGGACCCCTGACTTCATTCTGTCGTCGAATTGGGGGTAAGTCAACATTTGTCGAACAGAAAGTGCGACAGGACTGATCCGATTACAACTGAAAGCGCTGGGACGCCCTAAGTCGAGCCCCAAATTTGTAAAATATAAAATGGCAATGGAACCATTATAACCGCAATGAGCCCGAGCAAAGTATTGCCCCAGCCGAGCCCCAAAGTATCGTACAGTGGTGGTCCTGCCAGCGGTAGGAGGGCACCCACCGAACTCCTAAAAATAACATTTGCAGACGTTGCCGAGGCAGCATAGATAGAATAGCTGTCGACGATGTATGTACTAATCGGTAAAAAAAGGCCCACTATGCCGAACCCGAATGGTACCAACGATAAAATGGTAGAGGCCCACTGCACCTTGTAATATGAGCTCCAGCCGTACCAGAATAGCGTGACTGGGAGAAGTATGCCAAAGGGTATACTCATAATCAGGCGCATCTCGGGTGTAAAGTTGCCATTATTCGCCTGGGTAAGCTTGACCACAATCCTGTCTGAAAAAATTGTGAAAAGTAGCCAGCCAAGAGCATTACCCGCTCCGAGGGCAATGTACGGGAATCCTGTCTCGCCCGTGTTCCACCCGTAAATGTCCTCAAAAACGGTTGGAATTGTTGTATAAAGCAGGTAAACAACTCCAAAGATGAAGGCAATATAAAGGGATAGAAAGAATACAGTTGGTGAAAGGACCATCAACTTCAGAGGTCTGAGCAAGCTAGTTCGCAGGTTTTGCAGGTTGCTTTGGTGACCCGAAGTGCTATAGCAGCTTGCAAGGTCATCTCGTCCAAGCTCCTTTCGAAGAGCGATTGTTTTCCGTTCGATCAGGACCTTGTGACATGTTTCTGTGGTACAGAAGGCGATGAGAAGCGTTACTGGTATAGCTGCTGCTAATACAATCCAGAAGTCCCATCGCCAGCCAATATATTGGGTCAAGAAGCCTCCGATCAGGGGACCGACGACAGGGCCTTTACGATGGTGTTAGCGGCGAATGTATCTCTGGGAACTCTCCTACCAAATAAGGGCCCAAGATTCCACATTCCCATTGCGAAGCCCCGCTTATCGACACGAAACATGTCACCAATAATGCTGCCCCCTAGCGTCTAAAGACAGAGTTTAGTCGCGGACTAGAATTTGTGTTGGGCGTAGGGAGTAAACCTACTAAGCAGGCAGCACCGCCGACTCCGCTAAAGAATCGTGCCACAATAAGCGTCTCAATGTTGGGAGCCAGAGCACACCCAATCTGCCACAAACAGAAGAAAATATTCGAGGCACTTAAAACCACCTTGCGCCCATATACTTCGGATAACGGACCGATAAAGACTGGGCCAACGACGTATCCAAACAAGTAGATGCTCACAGTCATTGACCCGAGAGTCGCATCATTGTTGTGAAAATCCGCGTCTAATGTGTTGATGGCTGGCGAGAGAATCGAGGTTGCGAACGGGGTAAGCAACGTGATGGTGGATAGAAGCCAAACCCATGTCCATTTACGCCACTTAGAAAAGTAAAAAGGCATGGCAGGATCCTTCTGGCTCGCCCAGCCAACAATTCCGTTGTTGGGATCAGTCACCGGAAGTGACTCGTACCGCAGGCCATTGTTATTTGTTTCTGTCAGCCGAGTCTCCTATTGTTCAGGGTTAGCTGACAGAAGGCTTGGGCATATGTGCCATGTTCTTGGATGATCAGTTGTTTACATTTCGTAGCCCACTCTCCGTTGCTTCTCCAAGCACTTCTCCCCCCTCATTGACTTCCAAGGCCATCGTGCTATCGGCAATATTGCTTGATTTCTCTGTCATCTTGACTTCTCAAGAAACCCCGCAGTCGGTCGGTTCCAGTGCCGGATTTCTCTCTTTCTTTCTTCTTTTTCAGTCCTTCTCATGAACGTCGAGAAACAGTTGATCGAGATTTTGTAAGAGTAAGTATTTGAAGGTAAAGCAAGAGACAAAGAGAATGGAAGAGGAAGAAATGTTGTAGCCTCGAGCCAATGAGGAGAGACTTACTGGGGAAAATATTTATTACAGTGATTGTAGGGTCGCATTACATCTGCAGCTAGCATCACACGCTAATAATGTAGGCAGCAGTACGCCCCGGTTGATCAATTGACCGCGGGTAAATCTAGCCAGCTTATAAAATGTGCCTAATCGATGATAGGTTCTTGTTCGGAGGCCTAAACGCACAGTAACTACACCGCCGCCTTTAGTACAGGCTTAGCCTATGAGGCTGATTTATAGGATTCTCTAATCAATCATGGGAGAACGATAGCAGTAGCGGGCACTACATGGATCCCCATCCATTACTGATCCAACTCGGACGTAGTACTAAATCAAGCTGCGGTGAGTATGTCCTTCTGGAGCTAAACGTCTTCGGACCTTTTTGGTTTGTTCATTTTGTGTGCTGCCATCAAACTTTCGATTTGACATATCTGAGATGAAACTAGTTAGGTAGTGATCACCAACGATGTGATTTTCTATACCACACGCGCAACCATTATAACCATTTTTGGCTCAGCACCCTCAAACATATCAATATCATGACAACACCCTTCCAAGTCCCGGTACTAGCACCGTATAATGGCCGAACCTCCCCGTCATCGTGTCCCTAGGACAGAGCGCCTGGCCGAAGATCTGGAAAAGCCATTGCTCGACGACCGAACCTACCGGGTCGTCCGACTACTCAACCAACTAGAAGTGCTGCTTAGCAGATCCACCGGAGATGCATCGCCCATCGGACCATCGGACCGCTATGATTATCTATTTAGGCTAAATGCAAGCTGTAAAAAGGCCACAAATTCAACTGACGCATCGTAGCTATTCTGTCTATCAATTTTCTCTCACCATGGCAAACTTAATGAACGTAGCTTTGGCATGGTTACTGTTCCTCCTGCAAGATACCCAAGCGAAGAATATCCAAGCGGCCCTGAGCGCCAATATCGCCGGTGATGCTACCCAAGAGAGCACACTGATCAAAACCAGTCAAGGATACCGTACCACTCTCCATGTAAAACCACATCATTCCTTCATAAACTGCCCGGTCAGCTCTAACTAGATTTCTAGTTCGACGATGTGCCGACCGATGTACTGACTGGAACCGGAACCATATCCACTTATTCATACATGAATTTCAGCGGTTTTACTACTGTAAACACCATCGCAGCGGCATCTCTAGGCACTATCTCAATCCGCGACGCAGATTGTGCTTCCTCCCAGCCAAATGCGCTATTCGGCGCCGGCGCCCGGGCTGGTCATAAAGCACGATCGCGCTGGGTAGCCGACACAACTAAACTACATAGTGCAGGTCTTTCGGGCTTTTTCAACCTGAATGGCCTCTATGTTAAACCGCTTGGACAAGTGCCGCGCGGACTGATATTGGAAATTGTTGCATGGGAGATACGTGACTCCGAAGCCCAAAATGTGTACAATACTTGGTTTGCTTATACTAAAGAGGGTTATCAAGATATGGAGTACTATGATTTGACAATGTTAGGAGGATCTTGGGGACAAAAGGTTAATATGGTTGAGATCGTTATCCGGGCTCCAGATGAGGAACAGGAGGAGGTGGATTGGGCTTTTTGTCTGGATGATCTGGATATTGAGTTCTTAGATAGAAGATTACACTAACCATGGCTAGTGGTAAAGATGTGCAGCTGCCGGAACTAGTATGGCCCGGCTACTCGTCGCGATACCCATATCCGGTTTAGAATCTTGGTCTCCGGGGCCGAGGATATCCGGTCCCTAACCGTGCAGATCTCCCCGTCACCGCCCCCCCCCCCCGTAGCCTCTAATTTCCGAGCTTCTCCCCACTTTCCACTTTCTCCTCCTCGAAGCACACAATGGCAGCCACGGTATTTGGGGCGATGCCAGCAAGAGGGCATGTCCGACTCCTGCGCACGAGGTCGCGGGTGATCCGTCATACCTCGACATCCCAGAAGACTTGGGATTGGACCAATCACCAAACGACTGGAGATGTTGCCAGAGATGAGGTTGCCCAGCTAGCTGCCAGCCCGCGTCGTCCCCTGACATTGGCAGACTTGTTAAGGTGAGCACAACGGGAATTATGGCACAAAATGATCCCAACGAGGAGGCTGACGAGGACTGATTTGGCAGACATGGGCGCCCACCACTATCTAAAGATGCGCTTCTGGCTTCGGCGAATTTCACACTCTCCTTACTCCCCGCACGACTTGCCTCCCGAATTCAAGCACTACGAAACCTGCCCTTTATCGTCGTTTCCAACCCTCACGTGTCAAAGATTTACCAAAATTACCGCCATTCCCTGTCCACCCTTCTTCCGTACCAACAAAGGCGAATCACCACTCTCGAGGAGGAAAACCAGTTCGGCGATGTGCTTGCGGACCTTGTACAAACACACGCCAATACCATTCCGGTTCTTGCCCGGGGATTTCTCGAGTGCCGGAAATACGTCAGCCCCGCAGATGTGACGCGATTCTTAGATACCCATCTGCGTGCGCGTATCGGTACTCGTCTAATCGCCGAACAGCACTTGGCGCTTCATTTTGCTTCCCAGCCGGTCAGTGACGAGCCGCCTTCTCGTTCTAAGCCCCGCTCATCCAAGGATGCGGTTGCGTCAAATTACATTGGCGTGATTGATACCGCGATCCAGCCCGCGCGTATCATTCGCCTTTGCGAGGATTTCGTTGGAGAGATCTGCGAGCTGAAATATGGAGTGCGTCCGCGGCTCGTGATTGGAGGCGAGCCAGAGGCGTCGTTTGCCCACGTTCCAGTGCACGTGGAGTACATCATTACGGAATTGCTGAAGAATGCGTTCCGGGCGACTATCGAGTCTGGAAACGAGCGGGAGCCCATCGAGGTGACAATTGCCGCTGCCCCGGATGTGCCCGGGAAAGAGCCACCTGTCGCAGGTGACGCCGATGTGGGCTTTCAGCTCGATGCCAACGACGAGGCGTATCCCAGTGAGGCGATGGGAGCCTCCAATCCCTCTTCGCAGAGCATCACTATTCGGATTCGCGACCGGGGTGGTGGAATCCCTCCAGAAGTTCTCCCTCACATCTGGTCATACAGCTTTACGACATTTTCAGACATCGATTTCAATTCGGAGAATGGCAATTTGGATGCACTGAACACGATTTCTAGCAGTGGTGGCCATCTAAGCAGCATTGCGGGCCTTGGATACGGATTGCCGCTCAGTCGAGCCTACGCAGAATATTTTGGTGGGAGCATTGCAGTACAGAGTCTTTGGGGTTGGGGCACGGATGTATACCTAACTCTGAAGGGCGTTGGCAAGGTCGACTGAAGAACGAATGTCCTCGACCATTTCTTCTGAATGCAGAGTGGCTCTGTGTTCTTCTACCTCACAACTTTGGCTGGCCTGCGGGGCGCACAAGCAAATCCACGAAACTCGTCACTGACAGATCGGCACGGTGGACTGCCTCCTCGATCTGGGCTGTTTCTGTTTCAGAGAACATCCGCCCCATGTTTTGCGAGAATTTGGCTTCCAGAAATGCGTTTGTCCCGGGATTCCGCACATGCCCGAGGGGATACTCAACCAGTATTTCCGGGAGAACCGATTGGTCCTGGAGATGGATTGTGACACCCGTCCCGACGCTCTTTTTGTTCAGCTCCAAATAATCATGGGTCAGCTCTGGGTCAGGTGAAACCGTGATCCTGTTCATCAAGCATTTCAAGTCGTCATTCATCGCCCATGGGCTTGTGTCGAGATAGTCGGCAGCCTCAGGCGCACTCCCCTTCAAACATGCCAAAGCAACGACATACTGAATGCAATGATCACGGTCTGCAGCATTGCGCAATGGCCCTTTCTTGTTGATGATCAGATCGGCAGCGACCGTGGTGCGCAAGTCTATTCGTTTTATGCTTGCTGTGGGATTCGACAATCCCTTCTCTTTGAAGCGACGCATCTGGAGCAAGACTGCTTCCACAGCAGATACGGCATGTCCCTCCACAGGCATGGCCTTAAATAGCACGTTTTGGATGGTCCAAGTACCAAATGGCCGAGCAAATTGGAAGCCCGCTTCTCCGAACGTTCGCGCCCAGAATCCCCATGGCTTTGAGGACAAAGCTCCTGGTGAGCCTGGCTGGCCCGCTTGAGCATAAAGAGCAAGCTGCACCGCCCTCCGCGCAGCGTCTCCCGCAGCCCACCCTTTCCGTGGAATCGTGTTATCGCGCGCTCGGTAGACCCTCGTGGGCTGCCCATCCATCCAGACATGGGAGATGCATGCCATGGTCTGCTCTTCTGTGAGGCCCAGCAACCAAGAAACAACAGCAGCTGAAGCCAATTTGACCAATACCACGTGGTCGATGCCGTAGGCATTAAATGCATTACGCATTTGGTAGCAGCCTTGTATCTCATATGCCTTGATCAATGCGATCAATAATGTTCGCATGGTCAGCGGTGGGCCCGCATGAGTGAGACGTCCTGAGGCCGCCATGCGCGATGACCAGTCCATCACGGCCAAGATAGCTGCGATGTTGTCTAAAATCTAAAAATCAATCTGACTGAACTTTTACATAAGTCTTAACATGATAAGCATCATACCTGATGGATGACCCCATTCCGCCCCTCCTAAAGCATCATTATGATCCAAGTATCGTATAAGAACTCCAAAGTCGAACGCTCCTTCTAGATGGTCGACCTGTAGATCGGTCCCCGGAACTCGAAATCCATCTGGCACAACCACGCCCTTACTCGTGAGACGTAGCAGCTTTCGGCACTCATTGCTGGTAGCCGCAGTCTCAATGGCACAGCCTAGAGTATCGAGTAGCGCCAACCGCGCCCTTGCCCACACCTTTTCATCTGCTTCATCGATTTCATAGTGGAAAATGTACTGTGCGATGTCGGCGATCGGCTGGTCATATGCAGGTTCCATCCTAGGCGAATTTAGCAAACCTTCGTCTTGTAAGCCAAACAGGAGAAGGCTAAGGAATTCAATTTGAAGTTACAGATTTCATCGACTTGCCAGACGATCCATTGTTTGTTCAAATATTCTATGGCAGACTATTTTTCGCTCAGACACTCGACACGCTTCGGCTCATTATCTCTGCGATGGAAACTACCCGTACTGTATTAGGTAGATGCTGTAGGTGCATTGTGAGAACTCACAAGGGCGAAATGCAGGATTCAGCCATCTTCAAATCTCACTTTCTACTTGTCCTTTCTGAAACAGTTTGGCTCTGATAGGTATTATTAGATTTACTTCGGAACGTTGGCTTTGATAGCCATCGGATTTTCAGGTTGGATCTCCGCATTGCTTAGAAATTGGCATGGATCTGTAGTGCCGGTGGATTTGTGGATTGTAATCTACTAGCTGCAGGCTAAGACGACATGGCTGCTTGCATGGGCCTAATTGCCGGCATTTCCTCCTGGAAATGCATTACCGAGGATAACCATGCGGCAACTACTGGAGGCGCTGTGGCGATAAGCCGATGTAGAGTTGTAGACTGGGTGCGCAACTGGGGATCAAGCGGTAGGATGCCCCCACGTCTCCGCATTTCCAATGCATTTGTAGAGCTCGGTGTTCTGTCCGGGGAGGGGGGAAAGGCAATTAGGTCCGACCCATCCTGCTTTATCAGCTACCAGCTCTCCACCTGCCTTTTCCAGCTCGTGGGTCTTCTGGCCCTTTTAATACTTGTGTCGGCCTCTTCTCTTCAAATAATTCTCAGTGTCTTTTCTTGCTGTGAGACTATATACATTCGTGAGAAAGCTGTGATGCATGTTCGAGCGTTTGGGTGACTGCTTGTTATAATAACAAACTAACGGCAAGATAGGGTCTATACTGCGTCTTTTGCCTTTTTCGAGGCCCTCTGGGAGGTTTGTGACACCCGAATCCCTGTCAATGTGCAACACTGACACCGAGGCAGGGCGGCGTAAGCCATGTCTTTGTCAATCTCGGCTCCGACCACCCATCCATCTTGGAGGCCATGGTGAAAGGTCAGAAGGAGAAAAGAGACCGATTTCCGAGAATTGTTACCTGCCCCAATGAGGTATGTCCACAATTGCACTATCCCACAGCCCACTGATTCATCCTGTACACGCAATTCTTCCATTCCTTCGTTCGGATACCACCAGGACTATGTAACACAGACTGACAAAAGCTATAAAGATGGTTGCACTCTCAATGGCTGATGGCTACGCTCGCTTGACCGGCAAACCACAAGCTGTGATTGTACACGTCGATGTCGGAACACAAGGATTGGGTGCGGCAGTGCACAATGCTTCCTGTGGACGTGCGCCAGTCTTGATCTTTGCAGGACTCTCGCCCTATACAATTGAAGGCGAAACTCGCGGCTCGCGAACCGAATATATCCATTGGATCCAGGATGTCCCCGACCAAAAGCAGATCGTCTCTCAATACTGCCGTTATACAGGGGAGATCAAGTCTGGCAAGAATGTGAAGCAAATTGTCAACCGAGCACTGCAATTTGCAACCAGTGATCCTCAGGGCCCGGTCTATCTGATGGGAGCTCGTGAGGTGATGGAGGAGGATATTGAGCCGTATCAGCTCAATCAGAGTAATTGGGGCCCGGTGGCACCGCCCGCGCTACCTCCGTCGGGTGTTGAATTGATCACGTCTGAGCTTGCGGCCGCTAAAAATCCGCTGGTGATTGTCGGTTATATTGGTCGAAATGCTCAGTCAGTGACGGAGCTGGTGACCCTTGCCAATCATTTCAAGGGCATACGCATCTTGGATACTGGTGGCAGTGATATGTGCTTCCCGGCTGATCATCCTGGATGGCTCGGCTTGCGGTACCCAGGGCATGATCTCGTGGAGACAGCCGATTTCATCCTGGTGATCGATTGCGATGTACCCTGGGTGCCAACACAATGCAAGCCCTCCGCTTCAGCAAAGATTATCCATATTGATGTGGACCCCTTGAAGCAACAGATGCCGGTCTTCTATATCCCATCCATGGCTACTTTCCGTGCAGATTCGGCCACGGCTCTGAGGCAGCTCAACGAGCACGTTGCCAGCAACAACTCGCTTCAGCTGTTCACAAGCTCTACTGAGAATAATGCCATGGGCCGGCAGCGTGAGCAGGACTATGCAAAACGCCGGAAGGAAATTGCCGATCTGGCTGTGGTCCCAGCAGGCGGCGATAATGCTCCTCTCAATATCTCCTACATGATGGCGCAGGTACGCAAGGGAGTTCCCTTCGATACCATCTGGGCAATTGAATCAGTGACGCTCACTCATCAAGTCTCGGATCAAGTTGGCGCCACACTACCAAACTCCTGGATCAATTGTGGTGGTGGAGGCTTGGGTTGGTCTGGTGGTGGTGCTCTCGGTATCAAGCTTGCTTCCGATGTGCAACATGGCGGTCCGGGTAAGGGCAAGTTCGTGGTCCAAGTTGTAGGAGACGGAACATTCCTGTTCTCTGTTCCTGGATCTGTCTACTGGATCGCACGCCGGTACGGGATCCCCGTCTTGACCATTGTGCTGAACAATAAGGGATGGAATGCGCCTCGGCGAAGCATGTTACTTGTTCACCCGAACGGAGATGGATCGCGTGCTACCAACGAGGATTTGAACATCTCATTTGCTCCAACGCCAGACTACTCGGGCATCGCTAAAGCCGCGGCAGGTGGCGAGCTGTGGGCTGGTCGAGCTTCTACCGTTGCTGAGCTAGCCCAGAGGCTGCCAGAGGCTATCCAGAGCGTGCTGAACGGGAAAGGCGCGGTCTTGGAGGCACAGCTGGATGGAACTGCGGGCAAGTATGTAGAGCGCTCGAACCTTTAGAAGTCATGCCCTTGAACGCTAGTTTCGAATGAAGACTTTATTAAGTAGACAAAAACATGCTATTGTACCCCGTCATCGTATACTTCCTCCGAGGCTCCGACGAGTCTGAGCGCATTAAGCTTATCGCGCCGATGCCGGCGATAGCCTTATCTATGCGGGGCTCGGTGTTCCCGGATGACAGTATTGTAGTTTGGACACCGCCTATTTGTACCTGCCGATAACCGAATGTCGGTATGGTATCGTAACAAGACCCCTCAAACGCCCTACACCCTACGCCCTACACCTGACAAGGGCGTAGCTGCAGTGCGTCTTTGTCCACCAGCGACAACCCTGCGCGGGGAGAATTAGATAACAGAAACCCACCGTGAGAATGGCCACTGGCCCATTCGACTCAAAGCTTCTCCAAAGTTTGGATATTTGGGCTGCATTGATGAGTCATGCCTCCCAATCGGACCCGCGCTGCCGAGTGGATATCGCTGCTGTAAATTCCGCCATCTGCTCCAATTTCGCCTCCACTACCGCTCCAACTCCGGCATCACTCTTTTCCCTCCTGGACATAACTGTGTGTCTCTCGCCTGGGATATACACTCCTCCGAATACCTAGCCAGCTTCACAGCTCTCCGGCTACTCGCGCCGAACCTACCTCGTCACGAGCACCAAAAACACACAAAAGGATATACCCCTCCGAACCTGCCCGTCCTATACACTCGTCAACACCATGAGCCCGCCTGCGCCGCTGGATGTTGATATGGTGGGTGTCACTGATACCTCGGCTGTGCCTATTCCGGACCCGTTGACCGTCAACGGTGTCCCAGGATGGCGCGAGAAGGTGGCGAACATGCCCACTGGTGTCGCTGCTGCGTGCAGCAGTGATATGTTCAAGAGTCCGGTATGATACTCGCGGATTAGGGGTGTTGGAAACCACGAGATGGGAGCTTGGAAATTGAGCAGGAGTGCTGATCAACCTTTTGTTGGTGTTTAGGCTTGCTATACCAAGCCCAAGGCAAAGCGCTTCGATCGTATGTCTGAAATACTTTTTGCGGGGAGCACAAACACGAATTGACTCAATGCACATAGACCTGCTGTCAATTGAGGCCAAGTCTCGCAAGGTATGTGCTGACTACGGTTTATATACCTGGCAATTCGCATGCTTGTACTGACATCATTCCTTAGGCTTCTACTTTGAAGACTGCTGCTCAATACCTCAAGAACCCAGGTCCGCTTATCACGTCTATAATTAGCTCCTCGATCAATATTGCGTGACTAACATCAATTTAAAGGCATTATCTCTCTTGGTGGTGGTCTGCCCTCTGCCGACTACTTCCCCTTTGAACATATCGACATCAAGGTCCCCAACCCACCCGGATTCTCCCCAGAAGCTACACGAGACTCCGGTTCTGTAGTGCGCGCTGGAAAGCATGATATCAAGGATGGCACGAGTCTTTATGGTTCGTGGTTATTTTGAAGCTTCAATTCGCTTCTTACATAGTACTGACAAGGCTGGGTATTAGATCTCGAGATTGCGCTTAACTATGGCCAGGCTACTGGAGCTGCTCAACTACTACGGTTCATCACCGAGCACACTGAGGTATGTGTCGGAATAGCCACACGTCTGTTCCCAGATACTCATTTTACCTCAAGATCATCCACAACCCCCCCTATTCTGACTGGCAATGTACCATGACTGCCGGCAGCACCTATGCGTGGGACACAGCACTCCGACTACTGACTGAGCGTGGTGATTATATTCTCATGGAGGAGTATACCTTTGCCAGTGCTGCCGAGACTGCCTTCCCTCTTGGTCTGAAGACCGTTGGTATTCCCATTGACGAGCAGGGTCTTAACCCTGAGGCTATGGATGAGATCCTTAGCAACTGGGATGAGAAGGCTCGCGGCGCACGCAAGCCCTTCGTTCTATACACCATTCCTACCGGCCAAAACCCCACCGGTGCCACACAGTCGGCTGAACGCCGCAAGGCTGTCTATAAGGTCGCTCAGAAGCACGATATCTACATTGTCGAGGATGAGCCCTACTATTTCCTGCAGATGCAGCCTTATGTCGGACAAAGCGCCGCTGCGCCTCCCCCTCCTGCTAACCACGAGGAGTTCATCAAGTCTCTTGTTCCCTCTTTCTTGAGTATTGATGTTGACGGTCGTGTGTGCCGATTTGAGTCCTTCTCGAAGGTTGTTGCTCCTGGCTCCCGAGTTGGATGGATTGTTGCTTCCGAACAGATGATTGAACGCTTTGTCCGCAACTTCGAGGTCTCCTCGCAGAACCCCAGTGGTATCTCCCAGATTGTTCTGTTCAAGCTCCTGGATGAGCACTGGGGTCACTCTGGATACCTGGACTGGCTCATCAACCTGCGCCTGCAGTACACCGACCGTCGCGACGCGCTGCTCCACTCTTGTGAGAAGCATCTGCCTACTGAGATTGCCCACTGGGTACCTCCCGCGGCAGGCATGTTCGTAAGTAGACCACGAAGGCACATAAATCGTATCAAGACGCAGAAACTAACGATTGTCTAGCACTGGATTGAGATTGATTGGCGCAAGCACCCTGGCGTTGCCGCCGGAAAGACTCGCGAGGCCATCGAGGAGGAGATCTTCTTGTCTGCTGTGGAGCACCAGGTCCTCTTGTCGCGTGGCAGCTGGTTCAAGGCTGACAGGTCAGCTGTCATGGAGAAGATGTTCTTCCGCGCGACTTACGCCGCTGCATCATCGGAGAAGATCGACGAGGCCATCGCTCGATTTGCTAAGTGCCTGCGTGACCAGTTCGGTCTGTAAGTACGAATCGACGAGTTTTTGGGAGTTTCAGAACACATGACTGCATAAATGCACCGAGTCCTGATTTTCAAAGACGAAGAAGATTGCCTTTGTTTGAGATTGGCGTTTTGTATAGGAAACATTTGGCCTTAATTACTCATTGCATATATACCAAGAGTCTCAAGTCTTCTGTAGCTGTAAGTTTCCTATGCAAGCCTGTGCATGTAAGAGGAGGAGTCCCAGTTACTCCAAAGGGGCATCGGGTAGGTTGTGTCTATAAAAAAGCGTGCCTTAGACAGATGTTTCCACCGGTAGACACCTCAGACCTCAGGCATCACATTAGAGACACACCTGGCGGTCACGTGTTGATTACGCACCACCAACATCCATGAAGCACGACGTGATGCAAATAAGACATCGAGAAGTCAGAGCGGTTATGCTTTGATCGTGTATCTCGAATAAACCGTCTTCAGTGACCCTGGGCCCTATGTTGAATATATCTTGACGTGAAAGAGGGACCGTTGGGATAGTCAATTCGTACCAATTGACGCGGCCAGGGATCGATCAAATTGCCCGTCCACAGGTACCCTTTTGATTCTACTGGGTAAGCTCACTTTGGCTTCTCGCCTGATTCATATGTTTGCCAGGACATGCCATTTAAACTCTCCCTTCTACCATCCACTCTCCCTGCTGTCTTCCTTCTTTCCCTCCACCACCTCTATCCGCAACTCCCTTCCCCTTCCTTGTACAGGCAAACGCTCTATGTGAATGTGTTTTTCCATCAAATGTCAATATGACTGATCAGACTCCCCCAGGCCACTCTCCAGCAGGATCGCTTCGCATCTCACCACGCACAAAGGCCTACTTGGTTCGATACATCGACTCGCCGGGTTCTCCAAGCCTGCCACTCAGCATTTACCAACGCAGGCCAGCACGTCACCCTTCTCTCAGAGTTGATACGCAGAACTTGGATCACACGGCCTCTCCGTTCGCCTTGCTAACGTGAGCTTTCCTTTCTTGTACCTCTGAACGATCATTTCTCTAACCGAAACATCGATCAGGGATTCGGCTACCCGCTTCCAGCTGCCGAAGATCTCGCCATCGGATTTTGGACCTCATGAGAGTGTTCAAACAGACGAGGAGCCATCGCACGAGGAAGTAGAAAGCGACGACGACTCAGAAACTGCCGGTGACTCCAGTGTTCTCCTCTCTGACCTGCTTGGCCATCTTGAAGAGGCAGCGGCTCTTTCTCCCGGGCCTACTCTCAAGTCTACGGTCACGTCTCCATCTGTCCCTTCTGTCTACTACAGCGTTGGAGAGACAGAAGCCGAGACGGAGACGGACAGTTTGTTCAGAGAATCTGGTCATTTTCTTGAAACTCCAGAAGAAAGTCCACCTCTAGAGGGGAATACCCCTGGTTGCACTCTCAGTGAGTCGTACCAGCAGCTCGTGGAGGAATTTCCGCTGGATACTACTTGTGAGACCTTGGCTACTCAGAAAGATAGCATTGATACGCAGTCAGTCGACAGCTTTGTCTTTGACGCCGGTATCGAGGCGGACCCGCCTGTTACTCCAAAGAGGAACCAACGAAGATCCAGTTCTTCTGCGCCTGTCCTGCCACCGTCATTCCTCGGCCCGTTCCCAACTCCTTTCTCGCATCGTCAGTTTGTTGCATCCTCGTCCTCCGGGTCTTTGCGATCTCCAAGTTCATCGTCCGCTTGCGAACCTACTTCGCCCTCTCCGCTACCCCGACTTAGCCTGAAAAGGAAAAATACTACCCGCCCCAGATTACATCTTCCCGACATCTTCAAGCAGCGGCAGGCCTCAGACAAGCGTTAAGCAGTGTCTGAGAGTGTCAGAGTGCTCGTTCTCCTTTTCCTTCCTATTTCTTGTATCCCTCCCTACAGTCCCTTTCCCTCCCCTTTCCTAACCGAAACATTATCTAGCGATTCAAGATGGATTCTCGAGGGTCCCGATTCCTGGACCCATCGTCTGCCATGGCAGCGATTACCAGACATAAAGCGGAAGCAATCAAGCTAGCGCGAGAGCAAGGAACAGCTGTGAAAGAGATGTGTCGCCGTGCAAAGACGGATGTACCACCATATGAGTTTGAAGAATTGATTGGCAAGGGTGCTTATGGACGAGTTTACAAAGGCCGAGAGGTGCCTTCCGGTCGACTTGTGGCTATCAAAGTTCTCGACATCGACTCACTTGACTACAAGTCATTACGTGATTTCAGGGATGAGTCTATCAAGGACTTCATTCATGAAACCAAGGTTATGAAACAAGTCAAGGACTCGGGAGCAAAGAACATTAATGAACTTATTGAAGCCATTTCTATTCACTCCCAACTGTGGTTGGTCTGTGAATATTGCCCGGGTGGAAGTGTACGAACATTGGTAAGCTTCCTCGTTTATCACCCCAATAGCAGACTGTCCAGCTAATGTGATGTAGATGCGGGCGACGAATGATAAACTTGATGAGAAGTACATCATTCCTATCGCGCGCGAGCTTGCAGTCGGCTTGCACGCGATTCACGAAGCTGGTATCATCCATCGCGATGTGAAAGGTACGATTTTCTTCGCAATATCCCAAGTTGCATGGCATTTCCTGACGCATATTCACAGCTGCAAATATTCTCATTCATGAAGAAGGTCGACTGGAGATTTGCGACTTTGGTGTAGCGGGTGTTCTCCAGTCACAGCGGGATAAGAGATCCACGTGGATTGGGACACCTCACTGGATGCCACCTGAGATGTTTGCAACTCGTGGGGAAGCCCACAAATATGGTAGTGAAGTAAGTTCATTATTCTTTCTCACTCTCTAGGCTTGCTAACCCGGTTAGATTGACGTGTGGGCGTACGGCTGTACACTGTTTGAGTTCGCTACGGGTAACCCACCTAACTCGGGGCTTCGTGAACGTATGCAAATTGGACGGCAGCTCAACCGGAATACTCCTAAGCTTGATAGCGAGAACTATAGCGAGGGTTTGAAAGACCTGATTGCATTCGCATTGGACTCCAATCCGGCCAGCCGTCCTACAATGGCAGACATTCTGGCTCACCCTTACATCGCCGGAACCGATGAAGAGTACCCCACATCATCAGTTAGCGAGCTTGTGAGAAACTATTACCAGTGGTCGCAAAGAGGTGGCCAGCGAATCTCCTTGTTTCACCCTGGAGGTGCTGCAGCCGCCGAACTTCCGGGCACCGAAGAGTCTGAAGATGATTGGAACTTCAGCACCACGGATGGCTTTGAGCGACGGTTTTCGGTTATTGACCTCGATCAAATAGCAGCCTCGCTGGCTGAGATGGAAGAAGCAATCAGTCCGACCACCATGCTTCCGGATCATGATTCTAATGAAGAGGTCTCTGACACCGATATGGACCCTGAACAGAAAGCCAATTTCGACGAGCGGGTGCGACGCGGTGCAGCAGCAATGGAAGGTCTCTTCGACGAAGAGAAACCAAGCTACAAGTACGAGACAAAGAACGACTTCGTCCCTATCCAGCCCCCTCAGCCAGTATCAGATCTACCCCTACGCACTGAGATCGATCGCTCCTCCGTAACATCAACATTCATAGACATCGATATCGGGTCGTTTGATTCATCACATTACGCAGCCGGCGCACCATCTGCACAGCCGTTCCAGTTGGCCAATGCGGATACTATTCGTGCAAATCGGTCAAGTCTCCGAATCCATCGCAACTCAAATGAGAATAGTTCACAGTCGTCCAACAGCGACGTGGAAGGTGGTGACTCTCAAGATGAGAGTTTCCAGCCCCCTTCCGGTCCACGGCCCCCTACTATGGACTGGAAATTCCCCGGGTTTATGCTGCCAGAAGAAAAAGAGGCCGTGAAGGAAGCACCGGAGGAAGCACCGGCGCCAGAGCCTATGGATGAGAGATCCTTCCAAGCTGAGAAGCGGGCCACGATGGAGTGGACATTCCCGGTCATGTCGACACAACCGGATGATACAAGTGCCAATGACGAACCGGAACGCCATGATACCCTCCGGGCACCTATCGTTCCTCCCCAGCGCCAACCAGTCGAGGAGCCGGCTATCTCTCGGCCATCCACCTCGGCCTCTCATACATCTACGATGTCAGATTCTGACTATGATCCCTTCCGTTTTGATCGTCCGGCCACTCCTCCCGGTATTTCGCCGCAACCCGTGAGCTCATTCAACTCCGAATTCCCAACACTGGCCGAATCAACGGATGATGACTCGGAATCCGCTGGGGTACTCGATGGACCCGGTCCTGACGAAGAAGAGGAACATCCATTGTGGAATGAGCACAATGATATAGTATCTGAAGACGATGTACCTCCTCTCCCTACGGCTATTCCTGTTCATGGGAGTCCCGGAGGTACTGCACCCTCAGTCTCCGAGCCAGGCTCTCCTATCTATGAGGAGCCTTTGCAAACTGCTCGTCGAGATGTCATGTCAGAAGTCACTACCCAACGGGAGTCTGAACGGGGTGCCATTTCATTCCCGGCAGTTCTTCCACCCAGCATGGAGAGTTTGATGGAGGGAGCTGATGATGCTACTATTACAGCGGAGCTGGATCGTTTGTTGGGTGACTTCCTAGGTGCCCTCTCTGCAACTGAGGAGGCACTTGCAAGAGCAATTCCTGAAAACCGCCGGACTGATGATGCTGCTCATGTTGAGAAGGTCCAATAGTTTTTTTTCGCCTTTGTTTGTTGTTCTTCATCTAGGAACAATGGTAGATATCAAATCATGTCAATGTTCTCCTTTCACACCCATGAAAAAAGAGTCACATCCCCCATTTTACGTACACACTGGCATATGGAGTTCTTAAATCTAGTTCATCATTACACGACTCACGTAAGTACGTTTCATCCAGAACTTCCAAAGGTATCCACGACTTAATCACTACCATACAAGGCTCATGGCTTTCTTCACTGCTAAAACGCGATTTAATTGCATGAACACGTAACATTGAGCTCCTCGTTCTTGATCCTGTGGAAATAAGACTAGAATGCGGGCACGTCCCTCTTATCTGCCTATCGTATTATCTTGTTTCCACGACCAGAGGGAGAATCCGCGCACCTTCCGAATCGGGAAACCCTCGCCCTGGAGATATGGATATGGCTTCAATGTTTACGTTTATATCTGCACGTGCTCGTCTAAGCGCGTTCGTCTATACGTGTTCGTCTATACGCGCACATATCTATCATCGACAAGATGGCCCTCCCAATTCCTTCTCTCTTCCATCCTCTCTCACCATCCACCGACCTCGACGGCACATTAACCCTTCGAGTCCAAATTAACCCTTCGACATACACCATGCTGGGGGGCTTCTCTACCAAGAACCCCATGGCATCCTTTGCCTTTCCATCATCGCCGCTGCTACCAAAATCTCCCATCGAGTGGAAGGCGGTTTTGATGGAGGTCAAGCGTCTCTATCTCGATCGACAGTACAAGCAATGTGCAGCTCGTACTACGGAGCTCCTCCAAAGGATCAAGGGAACAAATATAAGTGTTAGAGATCTCAATTTTCCGTCAAGTCTCAGAGATTGATAGCTCTTGTCCAGGTTCATCCGATCTACACGGCCTACCTGGCGTTCCTTGGGGCTATCTCCTATGAGTTCCTTGGTCAAGCTGCCCATCTGTACTCGAACAACAAGGTCACCCATCTCCATGCCGCTCTCGACTCATTCCTGGACTGTCTCTCCGCTCTTCCAGAGTCCATTCCGCTGCCAAAGATGCCCGCGGTCTACCCGACTCCTCCTCCGAGTCCTCAATCCGTGTCTCAGACCCAGTCGCCTCAAACCCCCGACACCCTCTTTGAGATCTTTGACGAAGCTGAGGAGCGTTCGCCTCTACAGCCTATCATTTTCGAGGCTCTCACGCGCATGATTGACGTTTCCCTTGGCGTTCAGGATGTCGATGATCCGTTCGTTTCCGACTCGGACAATGAATCGCAGAGTCCATTCGTTGGGGCCTGCCTTGCGTCGGATGAGGCTCGTAAAGGCACACTCCAGCACAACGAGCTCATCCGCGTTCAATTGCCCACAATCCAAGACGGAAGCAGGTTCAAAGAGACCATCAGAATGGATCATTTGGTGCCATCTCCGCTTCGCGTTAGAAAGGAGTTGTGTGACTTGCCTCCGCGGGATAGAGGATATCCCACAATGTTCGACACCCCCACGAAGCCGGGGAGATCGAATCCTGCGCCTCGTCCGTTGAGCGCTATCCGGTCAAGTGGATTGAAAATTGACAGCACCAAATTGAGTGCTCGCCTGGCATCCGATAGATTGGCTGGTCGTTCAAGCCCAAGTCGCATCCCTAGGCTTGTTACAAAAGTTACTCCCAAGAGCAATGACCACAAGCGCGAAGACGAGCCCGTCGGGAATGAGACCATTACGCCTGCTCGTATGGCGCAGATTGTCAAGTTCAATCGTGAGATTGAATTCCTTCGCTCGCACGTGAGGACCAATATCTCTGACATCAAGAAGCATGCGGAGAAGGTCACCGAGATCCAGCGAGCTCGCCGGGCCCGAAAGATGCAGCGCGCGGCGTCCTTCTGGAGCTTTTCGCCCGTCGCCCCGGAAGAAGAGGCCGAAGTCGAGCCGGAGCCCGAGCTGACCATGGACCAATTCGGGAATGTCCTGACCAAAGAGACCAAGAAACAGCGAATTGACCGGCTTCGGGCTGATGGTTGGAGTACCGTGGGCTTGCGCTCCCCCCGCAGCACCTGGAAGGGGGCCCGGTACTACCAAGAGTTCTGCAACATGGTCCTGATGGAGATGTATGTGGATAACTGAGAACATTCTCAGTCT
This sequence comes from Penicillium goetzii, assembly GCA_037043885.1. Taxonomy (NCBI): domain Eukaryota; kingdom Fungi; phylum Ascomycota; class Eurotiomycetes; order Eurotiales; family Aspergillaceae; genus Penicillium; species Penicillium goetzii. The sequence goes on from JAWLST010000001.1 coordinate 1,085,340, forward strand.
AATTTTCTGTGTCAAGATTTATGTGGATATGATGATGACAATGTCAAGCTTTGCGATGAACACGAGGGGGGACGTTTGTGAGGCGGTTACGTCGTGTCATCTAAAAGCCCATGTAATGTACGATAAGTATTTGAAGATGTACACAATCAAATGAAACTTAATCTACTCCAACAGTTCCATTGTAAGTAGATCATTGAGTACATCTCCATAAGCTGAATCGACCCTATCTACAGGCTGTGATTCCCATCCGCGCAACCTGAGTGGGGGCAGTTCATAGTTCACAGGCCCTTGCTGAGCATAGTTCCCAATCCGTCTCCCAACCCTCCCTTTCCAAACACACCTCCTATCTGATTGCCCAATGCATCTTGGATCTTGCTGAAGTTTTCGTCTTCGATGAGTTTTTTGCCAGTCAAACTCTCTAAATAGACATCAACGTCAGTTCCTTTCTTTTTGTCTTTTGGTTATTTTTCCGTAGTTATCTCAAAGGGAGTGTCTCTTCTTGTTGTTGATGTACATACTCTTTAAACCATAAGACACTTTAGTCTCCCCCATCGCCTCTAGCAATATCTCTTGGAGTTTCTTCTGGTAGGGATCCAGTGTGCCTGACACCCAGGCCCCGAAGAGGACGACTTGCAGTGTGAGGTAAAGGATAAAATAGAACATTTTCGGGTAGACTCTTTTTCAAAATAGATTCCTTTTCATAGTTTTGATGATTGTGAGATACCCGTCTTGATGTGCTGTTTATATGCAGGCAGATCGCAAGGTACGTACATAGGTAGAAGCCCTATGACGTGCAGGGCGTGGGATATGACGCTGCCGTTGCAGACACCGGCCGTTGAGTGGAGTCGTCGGACATGTATGCTGCAAATCGGACGAGGGCTTTATATTAAACATGATCAAATCAATCTCTACTGGATTTGAGCTGCACTACGTATCTCTTCATGTTTTCGTTTCGTGGTGTGTTATTTGGAAGTTTCATTTGGGGATTTCCAGCGCGGTATGCACAGGCCACTATGACTGACATGGTCGATCGGGAAGATCTTTCTGTATAGGGGGGTTTGTACGGTCGGTTTTATGCATACGGAGAATTAAGCTGCTCAAGCTAGGGCTAAGAAGGGTAGGGAGATACTGCATGCTTTTTGGGGAGAATCAAAAAGTAGGAAGAACTTGGAACAGCCGCCTTCCCCCTCCATACGGGCCGGGCCATTCGTACCTATTCTTCCACCCTCGTACTTATAATCCCTGGCTTGTCTTCAACCGCAGCATCTGGTAGGGCTATACTCTCAGAAGGACTGTTTGCTTAGCATTAATATGTCGAGTTTGAAAATGATTAAGGGTAATCATCTCTAGGAGGATTGACTTCGGGAACACCGAGCGTGGTATCTAGTCCATGGCTTCCAAGGTAAGCTTCCCAATCTCATTTCTCGATCGCCTTTGAGATATTGAGCTGTAACGGTGAGTGTATTCTATTGGATCAAGCCTTGTACAATTGACCTTGGGCTGAGAATCTGCCTTGAGTGTGGCTGGGAGCTGGATGACAGGGCCAGGATGAAACGGGACTATGCTCGCTATGCCGGCTATGCTGGCTATGCTGGCGGCAATTGGTCGATCCGATCGATCCAGTCAACTCCCGTGAATTGAGAGTAATCCACGGATGGCCCCCAAACCAAATCCTCATCCTATGATCCTAGTCGTTCTAGTCGAGTCCAGAGTTCAGCTGTGGCGGTGCATCGACCGTTTTTCGGTCGAGTTGTGGAATACACACGCTAAGGGCCCACTAAACCCTACGGCTCGGAGCCCTTCAGCCTTCAGCCTTCAGCCTAACAGCCCCAATTATTTCTCCTTATCGCGCGCGTCTAGAACTTCTCCTGATCCCCTCCTCCTCTTCCCCGTCGTCCATTGCTACTTACTCCCCAGGTTGCCCAGTTCTTCAGGTCCTTCTCCTTCAACCTCACATTCTACCTGCAATCTTCCTCCAGTCCTCGAGACCTGCGATATTATCGGATCGGTACCCGAGTCCCTCTCCTTCTCTCTTCTCTCATCCCCCCACTTGTGCTCCTCCATCGCGATAGGCTGCAAGCCATGAACCCGCCCACTTAACCCCGCCGCCTGATTGACTCGCGGCTGAGATCTGGCGTCCTTTTTTTGGCTGCTGACACCTCGATTCTCTCAGAATTCCGAATTTCCCCTGAATCAACTCTCGTGCTCGTCTACCGTCGATTCATACCATCACCTCTTCTTCCCCCTCCACGCGCCTCTCCGCTGCGGGGTTCGACAGCCCACCGTTGCTACCTAACGAGGTCCTCTGCCCATTCGAGCCCATCGCATACCGAATTCAATCGTCTTGGGCCCTTTCAGCCCTATTTCCCACACCATGAGCTGTGAGTCAATTTCGTGTGCAGTGTTTTGAATGGTACAACCCTTCGATTTTGGGGGTGTATACGAGGTCCTTGCTCTTCGGCCGTGCTTGGATTTTTTTTCGGCTTGTCTCAGCTTTGACCACATGGCATGACTCCGAGCTGTGATTCAGTCGTAATGCTTGTCCTCATATGCGCACCTCTTTTATATGTCGCATATTACATTGCGGACTTTGTTGTTGGGCTGTCCGCCCTTTATCACGATGGTCTGCCCTTTCAATGCGTGCCCCTTTCTCAAATCGGCCCATATCCTCGGCATTCCTCGCAACTGCCCTCGTTTTCATGTGCTTTGACAAGAGTCCGACGTACTAACTCTTGGTTGTATAGTCGCAAACATGTTGAACAAGCTGTCTGGACAGCCAGAAAGCTATGAGAAAAAGTATGGCCTCATCAACCCGCTCCGACAATACGTCCACTGACACTTAATGTCTCTTCTAGGGCCCTCTATAAGTTCGGCCGTACGCTCGGCGCAGGCACATACGGAATTGTGCGGGAGGCGGAAACCGGTGATGGCAAGAAGGTTGCAGTCAAGATTATCTTGAAGAAGAATGTCCGCGGGAATGAGGGCATGGTCTACGACGAGCTGGAGATGCTGCAGAAGCTCAAGCACCCTCACATTGTCTCCTTTGTGGATTGGTTCGAGTCCAAGGTGAGTACCCCTTGGGGAGGCCCTCTGGACATTATGGGTTCTGATCATAATTCAGGACAAATTCTACATCGTCACCCAACTAGCCGTGGGTGGAGAGTTGTTCGACCGGATTTGCGAGTACGGAAAGTTCACGGAGAAGGATGCCTCGCAAACCATTCGCCAGGTGCTTGACGCAGTTGACTACCTGCACAAGCGTAACATCGTCCACCGAGGTTCGCTTTCTCCCCAATTGTCTACATTGTAGCTTGCCTAACAAACTTGCAGACTTGAAGCCCGAGAACCTTCTTTACCTCACACGCGCATCCGACTCAGAGCTGGTGCTTGCCGACTTTGGTATCGCCAAAATGCTGGAGAACCCGACCGAAGTCCTCACCAGCATGGCGGGATCCTTTGGTTATGCTGCTCCGGAGGTTATGCTCAAGCAGGGCCACGGAAAGGCCGTCGACATGTGGTCGCTGGGCGTCATTACTTACACACTCCTCTGCGGCTATTCTCCCTTCCGCTCCGAAAACTTGACCGATTTGATTGAAGAATGCCGTGCTGGCCGCATTATCTTCCACGAGCGTTATTGGAAGGACGTCTCTCAAGATGCGAAGGACTTCATTCTTACCCTCCTGCAACCAGACCCCCACAAGCGTGTGACCTCCGAGGAGGCTCTTAAGCACGAGTGGCTGACCGGAGAATCTGCCAGCGACCGCGATCTGGTGCCCGAGATCCGTGCCTACATTGCCCGTGCCCGTCTCCGCCGTGGTATCGAGATTGTCAAGCTCGCCAACCGCATCGAGGCGCTCAAGATGCACGAAGAAGACGAGGAAGATATCCCCAGCCCAATGGCTATGGCTCCTGACGCTGCGGCTGAACCCACCGAGAATGGTGACTCCGCTACCCCAACGACCAAGAAGCGTAGTCTTAGCAAGATTGCTCGTGGCGCCATCTTCCGAGAAGTTGTCTTGGCAAAGGTCCGTGAAGTCAAGGACAACGAAGAGCGGGAGAAGGTCGAACGAGAGGCCCGGGAGAAGGCATCGCATCATTAAATTTCCGCCTCGTTCTCGTTTGTCAGTTTTTATTGCGATGATGCTGGTTCATGCTCCTGTATTTTCCCCTTCATTCTGGATATAGTCGTGTGATTCCCCATCTTTCATACCTTTCTGCACATAATCAGTCGATTCAAATGGATTTTCGAGTTCTCTGCCCTCTTCTATTCGACGTGTTTTTTGATTCTAATTCTATACACTTTTAGAGCGCCACCGTCTTGGCAGGTGACAGCTCCAGATCACGTGCGGGACAATCTTATCTCCCCCGCAGGTTGCATCACCTTTTGGACAGTTTTGTACTACTCCACCTCATTTTGGTTCCGTGATCATCGGAGCTTTCTGTCAAGTTTACTCCGGATCAGACCGTCCTGACAGGTGGAAAGTCATCACTGGCCCAAGTTCCTCCCTTAGTCCAGTGGATCATCGACCATTCCGCAGGTCGTTCTTGGGGTCCCCGATCGGCACCAACGCTACTTTTGGCCGCGAGCGAAGATCTACAGTACGGCAAATATGTTCGCTAACAAGCGCTTGAGCAAGGTGAGGAGTTCAATTACCAAGATGGCAGAAAGATCCTCTACATAGGATATACATCTAAAGATATCCTTACTGACGCGCATATCCACCTATTTAGGAGCTCCTGAAGGTACTACTACTACTACTACTACTACTACTACTACTTCCTGACCCCTCCGCGATACCGCCTACCTTACCCGCAAGGTTTCACTGAGGAACACAGCTCAACTATGGAGCTTCTTTCACATGCGAGCTTGATGATCAGATCTAACTATTCCATCTTACTCCAGATGCAAGACCACATACCACCAGGAATCTCGATCGCCAAGTCCGACAATCTGGAGGAGTGGCAGATGGATATCAAAGTGCTCGATGACAATCCAATCTACAAGGGCCACACATATCGGTTGAAGTTCACCTTCTCAAACAAATACCCGATCGGTATTGCTCACCCTTCCACTCTCCCCAACACCACACTATATGGCACACTAGCTAATGTCAATGTTATTAAAACTAGAACCGCCCGAGGTCCAATTCATCGAATTACCCACTACCTCCGATACCCCGCGCCCGATCCCCATGCACCCCCACATCTACAGCAACGGCATCATCTGTCTCGACCTCCTCAGTTCCTCCGGCTGGTCCCCCGTCCAAACCGTCGAAAGCGTGTGCATGAGTATTCAAAGCATGTTGACTGCGAACTCGCGCAATGAGCGGCCCCCGGGTGACAGCGAATTCGTGGCATATAATCGTCGGCGGATTCGAGATATTCCGTTTGTCTATGAGGATGATAATGTTTGAAGTGACATGTCGGTTGGATGGAGTGTGAGCCGAAGCTGCTTTTCACGGTGGCCGTCGCAAGCTGAGTGTGATGATCGTGGTGCGAATGTCCCTTTCTCTTTCGTCGGGTGTTTGGATTTCTGCATTGTTTCTGGAGTTGGCCTGCGGTTTCCGCTTTATGAAGTAATTGGTGGGTTCATGGAGTTTTGGTTTACTTAGCGAGTTAGGCTGTAATTCCTCCCGCGCATTCAGATTCAAATATCCACCTTTGCAACGTATATTGATCCTTCCGGACATAATTCAGTGGGTTTTATAGTCCCTCTCAGCTAAGCCGATCTGGGTCATTCGGGGGCTAGTGGAGACCTGATGTCCACGAAAAGAAGCCGAGACGCTGCACGTTCCTTGTCTACGGAAGAGGGTCGTCTCTTTTACCGATTTGATCCATTTTGGGTTTCACCGGCTATTGAACCTATAGAGGACTAGAGATCCAACCCAATTTGAATATCAATACAGACTGTTCCTTGGTTTCTAGCAGTTTCGGTGGGTCGTAGGTACTATGTTCGCCCGCTAGCGATATGATTGGCTTAATCGCTTAAACTGCCAAACCCGAGGCGTGTGGGTCCATCAGTAGATCCAAACTACGGAGTAATAAAAGGCCTATCAGACTGATATAATCTCGTTCTTTTGACATTAATCTTCCTTTACCATTCACATGGTTTCCCTACGCCCAATCGACCTCTTCCGAGGATGGCCTACATCAGAGCTCATCCCAGTTGATTCTCTCAAGGAAGCCGCCGTGACGGCGTTATCCAACAAATCGATATCAGAACCTGGCTTTGGCTACGGACCAGACGAAGGATATTATCCACTGAGAGAGAACATTGCAAAATGGTTAACACAATTCTATGGTCCCCAAGAACGAATTACTTCCAGTCGAATTTGCATCACTGGTGGCGCGAGTCAAAATTTGGCCAGTGTACTACAGGTCTTTACGGATCCTCTTCAGACCAAGTTCATTTGGCTTGTCGAGCCCACCTATCATCTGGTCTTTCGCTCCTTTGAAGATGCGGGATTCCATGGACGTATGAGAGCCATCCCGGAAGATGAGTCGGGAATGGATGTTCACGCTCTCGAGCGAGCTCTGGAGGAACTGACCGACGCCGGAGATAACAAGGATTCTCCTGGGGGCTATGTAAGTTATTCTACCGTGCTCTTGTTTTGGCCCCATTTGCCTAATCTATCCCAGGTTGGAAAACCAACTAGATCCTACAGGAAGATTTACAAACATATCATCTACTGTGTACCCAGTTTTTCCAATCCATCAGGGAAAACAATGACACGTTCCCGACGTGAAGAACTGGTTAGAATTGGTCGCAAATACGATGCTCTGGTGTTATGTGACGATGTCTACGACTTTCTCGCTTGGACTGAGAGACCGATTTCAAAGCCAATAGGCCACTCTTTACAGCGTCTCGTTGATATAGACCGTATTCTTGACGGTGGTCCGATAGACTCGTTTGGGAATGTGGTGAGCAATGGATCTTTCAGCAAGCTTCTCGGTCCGGGATGTCGGGTTGGGTGGGCCGAAGGGTCTGAAGCTTTTGTCTATGGACTTTCACAGGCGTAAGTCAAGCTTTCTTCTCAGTTCGATTTATACATTCCTAGGGTTCTTACGCATTATCCTGATTTAGTGGCCAAACGAAATCTGGAGGTGCACCCTCTCAGTTAATGTCGACTTTTATCAATGAGCTCCTGGAAACAAATACGTTACAGCAGCATATCTCAACAAAGTTGGTCACAGAAGGACGTCGGCGATCCTCGTTGATGATTTCTACCATACGAAAGTGCTTGATACCTCTCGGTGTTACATTCAGTCCAGATCCCGAACGAACTACAGTGATTGGTGGTTACTACGTTTGGGTAAAGTTACCTATCCCCCTGAACGCAAATCAAGTCTGTCAGAAAGCTCTTGACACGCAGGGTCTTGAGTTAGGGAACGGTAACTTATTCTCGGTTCCAGGGGAAGGTTCACAATGTGCGGATCTGCATAGATGTTTGAGATTATGTTTCATGTGGGAAGATTATGAGCAACTTGTCGAGGGCGTCAATAGACTGGCTATTGTCGTCGAGACTCTGTTGGAAAGTGAACAGAGCGGTCTTGAGGCTTCTGTTTAATGTCATGTTTAATTTGATTAGTCTAGACGCTTGGAAAAATGATTATGTAGAAATCTATGGACTGGAATCAGCTGGGAGCCTCCACACATCGTGCATTATACATCTTAACATCGGGTGTTTCCGACTAATTTCATTCCACAACCTATGTCACGTATGGATTCATCCTTTGAATCTACGGTAACATTTGTGATTTGCAGAAGACTCGAGTCACGACCTATGATAGATACCTATCGCAAGTAACGGAAAGCTCCAATTCTCCACATCGGCTTTTCAATTCAGCGAAATCCAGGCGTCCCGGCTGAAATTATCTTAGAAGAACAGCCCCACTGAGAGGAATTCAAATAACGGAAACTTATCTTGACCTCTCTCCTGTCGTTTGGCCTCGCATATTTGAGATGTCACCGCACGAATCTATAAGTTTGGCACGGTGGGTCAGAACCAGTTGGCCTGCCAGAATCGGCAATGGACCCGATTCAACCAATCAGTTACGTGGAAATCCTGGTGAAAGGCGTGTCCACTCGGATTTCTCGAGTATAAAGGAATAAATCCCATCAGGTATCTTCTGTTCAGGAGCACTTTCTTTGCACATTGTGATATCGGGCCTTCAATTTACTAGTCCCTACCACTTTCAACGTTGGAAAATGGTGAAAATCGACGAGTTTGCAGTGGAGCGAGTAAGATGCTTGACACGCTTACCTTCCTTTTTCGTATCAAACTAATATTGCTTGCTAGTGGATGGATCTTTACGAAAATGACGCCAAACATAATCTCGCCGAGACGTGCTGTGCATCCATCTCTCTGAATGATCTTCAGGTCTTTTCATGTCGAGAAACAGACCTCATAGACTATTCGCAGAAGCAGGTCTACGGTGCAATCCGTGGCTCTAGCGCTCTCAGGTCAAACATCGCTCGGCTATACTCGTCAGCAACCTCGGAGCCCCTGAGTCTGGAAGATGTACTCGTCACGAACGGAGCAATCCAGGCCAACTTCCTGGCTCTCTATACCAATGTTGGTGCAGGAGATCATGTCATCTGTCACTATCCGACTTATCAACAGTTGTATTCTGTTCCTGAATCTCTTGGTGCTGAGATTAGCTTGTGGAAGTCTTCTGAAGAGAACGGTTGGCAGTTGGATGTGACGGATCTCAAGTCCATGATCAAGCCCAACACGAAACTCATCATTCTAAAGTATGTCATGTTACACCTACACTTATGCCCACTTGGCTAAATGGGAGACCAGCAATCCTCAAAACCCTACCGGTGCTGTTCTCCATCGTGAGGCACTGCAAGAGATTGTCGAAGTGGCACGCCAACATAACCTTATCATTCACTGTGACGAAGTCTACCGGCCGCTATTCCACTCCCTTGACTCCCGTCAGCCAGAAAACCCGCCGTCAATCCTTGATTTCGGATACGAGAAAACCATTTCTACCGGTTCCATGTCTAAAGCGTTTAGTCTGGCTGGTATTCGGCTAGGCTGGATTGCTTCCAGAGATCCTGCAATGATCGAAGCATTCGCTTCTGCGCGTGATTATACCCTCATCTCCATTGGACAGCTCGATGATCGTGTAGCTACCCAAGCTCTTTCGAGTCCGACAGTTGAGAACTTGCTCGGCCGCAATTATCAGCTAGCGAGGCAGAACCTTGATGACTTGGAGGCTTTTGTGCGTGAGTTCGAATGGACTGCGTCGTGGACTAGACCACAGGCTGGTACGACTGCCTTTATCAAGTTTGCGAAGGGTGGACACCCGGTCAATGATGTGGTTTTTTGCGAGCAGTTGCTGGAGAAGTATGGAGTCATGTTTGTTCCAGGAAGTCGGTGCTTTGGCAATGGGTGTGACTTCAAAGGCTACGTACGCGTTGGCTACGTTCCTGAACGCCAGGTCATGGTCGATGGCCTCGAGGCTCTCCGCAAGTTTATGCGTGACGGATATGAGAGAATTCCATTGCAGGTAGATTGAGTGTGAAGGTATTATGCCATGTCAATTACAACGTTGTTGAAAAGCATTTTCGCACAAGGTAAGGGTATCATAGTCATCATGAAGTTTAAAACAGAACAAGCTCGAGCCCAAGTCGTGCGAGATAGATATCCCAGGGTAATTGACTACCAGATACCCAGTATTTGCGCAGTACCTCCCTAGCTCTCGTAAAATTACCCATGCCAAGCTTCTGCATATTCCCCATGCGCGCTAATATTGCGCTTCGCTCCTCGGTCTGTTCAGTCTCGCATCCAGCACTGAATATTGGCCAAAGAATGAGTATATTCATAGACGAATGCGGTTCGATACGACTCAAGGCATCGAGGATGTTTTTGACGTCGGCTCTGACCTTAATATGGCCCTTGGGATGCAACTGCACACGCCGGTGGAGGTGAAGTAGTGCTGAGTGTACAAAGGCAAGATGTGTGCTCTGTAGCTCCAAAGCAAAACGTCCGCCTCGAGACAACGTTTCATTGCAAACAGGCCGGTCGAGAAGTTGGAAAAGCTTTGTTTCGAGTTCCTCGGCCTGAATCATTGTCTCGGGGGATGGTGCATAGTCCTCTCGGGTTTCTCCCGGTGTGTGAAGCCGTATTTGGCTAGCCAAGTTGGATACGTCTGCAAGTATCGGAATAAGTTCCATTGAGTAGCCGCTGATCTCATCCACATGCCAAGTTGTGTGGTCTGAGAGCAAATTCAAGGGCCCGGTGCCAGGGTTATGGATGCACTCGCCATGAACTCCCGATAAGGCAGCTAGAATATCCATGGTCTTAAACCACTTCACTAGGCATTGAATGAAAGGATCGTCCATCACCTTGAGTGACACCCTTTGGTGTTCCAGAACCGCCATCAGGATTCGCAAGACTCCGCCAAGGTGAGTCCGCCATATCTTCATGTTTCCATTGCAGACATCATTCGTGCATAATGCCATTGCGGTCGTGACAGTTTCGGGTTTCGCCACCTGCTCCGGGTCACATAGCGCTTCTCTGAGGCCAGCTATAGCCAAATTTGTATATTTTAGGCAAATCATTTTCGGCCTTGGGCCCGAGTCTTGAACGAGTCGGCTATGGTGACTGCATGAACTGGCCAAGAGCGCGTGGAGAAGATGCGGTGTCTCCATTGCAGCACTTATCATTCTCTGAAGGAAGTATTCAGGTGCCGCCGGAAACAGCATCTGGGCTGTCTGCGTAGCAAAGGTGTGCATCAAAAATCGGGATTCTTCAGAAAGCAGAAAAGGCGAGTGGTTGAGTAGAGGTTGATGCACAAGCTGCATCGTATCCACGGCATCTTGGTCACATTCATTGAGGGATATCGACGCCTTCTCGAGTCTTGCTACTTCAAGTCTTGCTGCTGGTCTTCGCCTAGTTGGTGTTTGGCTGATAATACTCAAGTCGTATTGACATCCTCGGGGATATCGCTTGCAACGTGAACATACAGGCTTCTGCATGTCACACTGGATTGGATAATCCGAGGTTAGCCGCAGGTCTGACAGAATATTTCATCAGGCAATCTTACTCTGATCTTCTTCCTCCGACATTCCGTGCAGCCGTCTCGTCTCCTTCGATGACACGGGGGGCTAGTACCTAGTCCCTCCGAACGCGCTCGGCCTCCTGATGAAGCCGGCATTTATCTTGGTATCGCTTTCAAGAATACTGTTCAAAGATGCTGTCACAAAAATGTATGCAGTGTTCTTCCAGGTTGTGCATGTCGTCCTTCTAGGTGAAAGGCGCAAGATACACTTCGTCGTTCCGATTCGCCACTTGCATGGACGATGAGACCCACCAGCTCCCTTTTCTGGACATATATGCGATCCAACCAATCAAACATCAATGGACGATCGAGTTGCCATAACACCTCGGCTTAGGGTATAGAAGTCCATATGGAGAGGAAATCACTGATTTCATTCTGCAAACATCCAAACATACTATGATCCAGAGAAAGATCTGATACAGCACTCTATCACTTAGTGCCCTCGATTCTCGACGTAGCGGTGGTTGGTTACAACTTGGGTCATCCTTTTACACTGTGAATTCCTGCCGTTAGCATCTGGATCACGGCGTGATATGCTAGTCCACCGGCGTTTGTAATAATTAGACTACAATTAAAGACTACACGGAATCGAAGAAATAGCTCAGAATAATCAGATGGTCACTATACACAGGGGCCTAATAGGAGGTAGGAGGCAAGAAAGGAGGAGACAAAGGGGAGGGACAAGACATAATAGAAACAACGCCATGAGAAGAAAACATGGGAGAATTTGGTACACCTGGGTTAGAGTCAAGGGGTCCAAGGGTTATCACATAGAGGACGGGAGGATTCCTCCTCTCTGGTTTTTAACCCCCATCATGGCATAAAAGCCGTCTAAAAAGGGGGCCATATCGAAGTCTTCTTCCGGTTTTTTTTTTCGGATTTTTTGTTTGGATATTGCGTTGCACATGGTGCTTTTACCGGTCAACCTCACCGAACACCAGATCCATAGTACCTGAGAGAGAAGGAAACATTAGCACGGGTTAACTTAGTATCAGACGAATATAGACTTACCGATAATAGCGACCGCATCGGCCAGCAGGTGACCACGAGACACCTGGTCAAAGCCACCCAGATGGGCAAAGCCGGGAGCACGAATCTTGCAGCGGTAGGGACGCTCGCTACCGTCACTGACCAAGAAGACACCCATCTCACCCTTGGGGGCCTCAATGGCCGAGTAGGTCTCACCAGGGGGGACAGAGTAACCCTTAGTGAAGAGCAAGAAGTGGTGGATCAAAGCCTCCATGTTCTCCTTCATGGCAGCACGGGGAGGGGGCATGATCTTGTAGTCCTCGACACGAACGGGGCCAGCGGGCATCTTGTTCAGGCACTGTTGGATGATGCGGAGGGACTGGCGGAACTCCTCCATACGGCACAGGTAACGGTCGTAGCAGTCACCGTTGACACCAACGGGGACATCGAACTCGACCTGGTCGTAGGCATCATAAGGCTGGGACTTGCGGATATCCCAGGGAACACCGGAGCCACGGAGCATAACACCAGTGAAACTCATGTTCAGAGCATCAGCAGCGTTGACGACACCAACACCCTGGGTTCTGGCCTTCCAGATACGGTTATCCGTAAGCAGCTCCTCGGTCTCATCGATACGGTCACCGAACTGGGTGGCCCACTGGTAGATGTCATCCAAAAGGCCGAGAGGAATGTCCTGAGAGACACCACCGGGGCGAACGTAGGCAGCGTGGAGACGGGCGCCAGAAACACGCTCGTAGAATTCCTAAACGGCAATCAATGTGTTAGAAGGTTGGCTATGACTTTCCCGAGGCTATCCGAGCAATTTCCCGATCGCTTACCATCAGCTTCTCACGCTCCTCGAAGCCCCACAGGAAAGGAGTCAGGGCACCAACGTCCATGGCGTGGGAAAGCACGGACATGAGGTGGTTCAGGACACGGGTGAGCTCGCCAAACAGGGTTCGAATCCACTTGGCACGCTCGGGGATCTCGATGTTCAGTAGCTTCTCAACAGCGAGGGAGAAGCACTGCTCATTGGTCATCATGGAGACGTAGTCCAATCGGTCGAAGTAAGGCAGGGCCTGCATATAAGTCTTGTACTCGATCAACTTCTCCGTACCACGGTGAAGCAGACCGACGTGGGGATCGGCGCGGACAATCTCCTCGCCATTGAGTTCCAGAATCAATCGAAGCACACCGTGAGCAGCGGGATGCTGGGGACCGAAGTTGACAGTGTAGTGACGGATCTTGCGGTCAATGCCTTCGGCCTCGGACTCGAGAGCAGCAGCCTCTGGGTCCTCGGGAGACCCCTTGTTGGCGAAGTGAGTGAAGGTCGGGTCGGTCGGAACGAGCCTCGTGGCCTGGTAGCTAGTGGCCTCGGCATGTCGGCGAGGAACAGTAGTCGCAATGGAGCGGGATCGTGGCACCGATGTGTTGATCAAGTTGGAGGGGCGGAGACAGAGTCTTTTGGGCGCATTGCCCGCGAGGCGGGCGAAGGAGGCGGCCATGAGGGAGTTGAGAGGGGAGGTTCGAGGAGGAGAAAGAAAGACGGCTGGTCCTCAGTCCAGACGCATTCAATGGCTGGGGTGGAGAGTGGGCTCGCTGCGGGTAGGGAAGCCTGCGGTTTGAAGATGAAGATGAGGTCGCGCTCCAATTTGGCCAAGTCACGTGGGAGAGCTGTCCGGTCATCAAGCGAGTGCTGGTTGGCCGAGGGAGGGCTTTATAATGCACCTACTCCATCCAGTGGTTTAGTCTGCCTTTGGTCTAGCGTCTCTTCTTTTCACCCACATTCCTTACCTCAGCCCATACTACCCTGTCACAGAATAGACACCCTCCGTTCTGCCTCAGGCTTCCAAGAAAATACTTTGAGAAATAATTCTTATCGCCGGTCATTGAACTTCCCACCTTTACCCTCACCTTCTACTAGCTTGCCCACCATGGCGCCTCTTGTCCCATCGCAAGGGGAGCTGCAGCGCCGCCGTGTAAGAAATTTTCCAGTCTCAATACTTACCAAAAACTAACGAGCGCTAGATCATCGGCATCAACGCAGAGACTGTCACAAACATCCCCTCCACGGACTTCCCTGGTCATTGGCCTGGAGAATCGCACGGCTGGGCGCTTGATCAATTTAAGGATGTATGTGCTTGCTATCATTCCAAATGCGACTTTTCAAAGCACTCTTTCTCACAGCTCTTGACTATCAGAACTTCAAAGTCGAATACCACCGCAATGACCCATACGAAGCTTCATTCTCGCTGATTGGACTCGACGCCGCGGTCGCCAATGCCTTCCGCCGTATTCTCGTGGCCGAGATTCCCACTCTGGCTATCGAATACGTTTTCGTCCAAAACAACACCTCGGTCATCCAAGATGAGGTTCTCGCCTCTCGTTTGGGTCTGATCCCGCTCAAGGGCTCCGTCGAGGGAATCAACTGGATGCACTGGTACAAGAAGCCCTCGGAGGATGATGATGGACCTGCTCCTCCCGGTCCCAGCGATTTCAACACTGTCGTTATGCACCTTATCGTCGAGTGCACGAAGAACCCCGCTGCTGCCGACGACGAGACCGACCCGCGCAAGCTGTACCACAACGCCCATGTGTACGCCAAGGATATCTCATTCGCCCCAGTCGGTCGCCAGGAGGATTTCTTCAGTGGTGAGGGTGCTATTCAGCCCGTCAACCCGGATATTCTGATCGCCAAGTTGCGTCCTGGTCAGAAGATCGACCTCGAAATGCACTGTATCAAGGGCATTGGTGCCGATCACGCTAAATTCTCCCCCGTTGCGACTGCGTCTTATCGTCTGATGCCCGACATCAAGATCGAACGTCCCATCATTGGCGAGGATGCTAAGAAATTTGCCAAGTGCTTCCCCAAGGGCGTCATTGCCTTGGAGCCGGTTACCGCTGAGGAGGCCCGGCGCAAGGGAAGTGGATACGAGGGACACGCCGGCGAGCTGAAGGCCATCGTACGGGATGCGTTCAACGATACCGTCAGCCGAGAGTGCTTGCGCCACGAGGAGTTCCAGGGCAAGGTCAAGCTCGGTCGCATTCGGGATCACTTCATCTTCAACGTGGAAAGCACTGGCCAGTTTGAGAGCGATGTTCTCTTCCTGGAAGCTGTGAAGGTCTTGAAGTTGAAGTGCGCCCGATGGAAGCGCGGTCTGACCGATTTGATGGCATAGAGCCGTCATATGGGTCTTGACCAGTGCTGTTCCTTATATAATGCATTTTACCGGCGTTGGAATTGTTTGTTTGAGCTCCGTTCGCGCTGTACATTTACGAAAAGTTCGGTCAAAAGTTAGGCTTTACGAGGCCGGAGTCCGGATATCACAGTTATTGTTAGATCACAGAAGGCTGGCAACTGTCTTTGAATTCTAAGAGTTGAGACTTGAAGCTTAATATCGTATGAATCATGACACCGTAGTCCCTACATAGCCAGGGAATCGAAATGGTAGGTGTTTATTTGAACACCAGCCTGTAGCGGAAGTCGATGGTGTAGGCCGGATCGCTAACCGCGATTTCTTCGCCGTCCTCCACGAGTTCACGCAACTTGAGGCGCAGGTTAGGTCTTGTGTGCTCTTCCAGTTGAGGTGGGAATCGTTGGTACAACGTCTTCTCCTCTGTTCGCATGCTAGGCTTCTTCAGCTGCGCTTCAGCCCTTTCCCCGAGGCTCTCGATGAATTCTCCCAAAGTCATGTCAGGGTCTACATCCATCTTCCGAGCAAGATTACCGCACACTGGGCAATCCGGCTTCTTCTCCGCCTCAAACGTGTATGTGTAGACACCCTCCTCGCCGGCATACATCATATAGTTTTCAAGGTACGGGTTGCATCCAGTCGCGATCTTCAGCACCTCCGAGGTTGTAGACGCGGCAATAACGGCATTGGTCGATGCGATAGCCGGGATAATGTTCTTTACGACACCTTGGGTCATCTGGAAAGTCACCCCATGGATATGGAACTGCTGCGCCCGCTCCAGAGCAGCATGGTAGACCCACGAGATATGCTCCATGTCGTCGCTGTCGAACGTATCGTCTTTGCGCTTATCCTGCCATGCGATCTGATGGGCCCATTCAATGCAATGCTGGGGTTGGCGTGGAATAGTGGCGATAGTACAAAGCGGGACGGCCGGGCGAGGAGCATGCATGTCAAGCTGGCACTCAATACACGATGAGAGAGTGGGTAGAATGACACGAGCTTGACCTTTGAATCCTGTTTGACCGTCAGCTTCGGTACTCTAAGTCCAGGAAGAGATGATTTATCAGTACCTTCGGTTCCACCATCGATCAGAGGCTTGAGACTCTCCGGGTCCTCGGGGTCCACCATTCCGATCAGCGTTGCGTTGATCCAGCGACGGGCTTCAATGCTGTCAAGTCCACAGATGACGATCTTGAACTGCATGTAATAGTCTTCATCTTTATCTTGGATCTTGCCAACAAAAGGTGTGATCTTGACTCCTTTCACTCGCTTCTCTACAAAGGCAGCAGCGACCTCTGCCTTTGGCTTGCCAATATCAGCTTGGCGGAAGAGGAACTGCCGGTTCAGGTTGGAGATGTCAATGGTATCTTCAGCACGCCGTTAGCTCTTGACCTCTAAATACCCGTTGGCATGACCTACCCATATCAATGACATGGATGTCTTTGAATCCAGACAGAGCGAGATTTTTCAATATTTCACAGCCCAGACCACCGGCTCCGCTAAAACCATGTTAGTTATTGCTTTTCCATGGCAACGATTGTTGTTCGGTAAACGAACATGACCCTAATCCAAACATTAGCAATAATCGCAAGTCTGCAAGAAGAAAGCTTACAGAATCTTTGAAGACTCAAGAGTATCGATAGTCTCTGATCCTGGGACCCAGTCTTCATCGCAGTAGGGACCAGGCTTGGACATAACCTTATAAAGGTGCTTCCTGTGCTGTGTGAACATGATGGTTGATCGAAAGGCTGTTGGTTGTGCAGCTTACCATCGGCCTTGTTGACTCATATTGACTGGATTTATCAAGAAGTCGACAAAGGCGGCTCAAGTGCTGAGTCGCGATAGAACGTTCCGGATGGCAGTAAATAGACCCACCCCACTTGTCAAAAACAGACCCTCCGTACCACACTGGTAGGCTCCAGCGAGGTGTAATCTGGGAAGTCTTCCTGTAGGTATAAGCCCCACTTCCAGGTATCCAGGGAAAACAGGTAATCGTATCAGTGACGCCGAGATGGTGAGAGGACGGAGGAGATCATCCTAACGTGGGAAGGTGAGGCAGATGAGGATCACGTGATGTTCCGCATACAAGCTCCGACTGTCAACCTCAGGCACGACGACTTCTTTTCGAAGTCACAGCTCTCGAGATGGATGGTCTTTTGACTGCCGTTAAGACCATCAACCGGGATTCCGAATCCCCGTTGGTCGCTGTTGAGACTCAGAGCCGCAATGACGCTTTCATCAAACCCGCTGTTGATCTGAGCCAAGATATATCATCCCAGCAACTGGTACAGATACTCAAGTCGCATCCTGGCAACGACGAACTTGCAGCAGCTCTTGCTGCTCTGGACCCTTTCAACAAGTCAATAAAGATCAACGAGCTTGACATTCGCATTCCAGGCCCGACAACAGCTCAGATTCTCCAAATTTTAGTCAGCACTACCATTCCCGACCATTGGGGAATTCTGAATGGCAAGGACAGCAAGGCAAAGGACGCAAAATACCGAGCAGCTCTACTACGCTGCCTTAACAGCATAGCAGGAATTGGATCTCTTGTGGCTCAACTTCGGACTCTCATTGCAAGTTCTCGGGCGGCAGCTCACAAAGCCGAAGGCTCAAACAATGATCTCATGATCCGGGATCTCTTGTCTGTCCTTGCTGCTCTGCTGGAACCGAAGGACTTCCTTTCGCGCATCTACACCGATATCTCATCACTTCATGAGAATCGAACTCGACAGCAAGTTGCATGGAGAGAGTTTGTGTCTCTCATTGCTGCTGGTAAAATACTATCTACGGCCGCAGAAGCACTCACCGTTGCCAATGCATCTGAGCCCGTGTCATCCGTCTCTTGGATTGGTGATGGTCCTCGCTATGCAACCTGGCTGGGTGGGAACATCGCCCATCTAGCCTCAAAGATCAAGGCAGATGATGCCAATGACTGGACCTCACTCGCTTTCCTCACTGGTCGGGCCTTAAGTCTAGGCTATGCTGGTAAGTTTCTTCCAGTGTCACCCGGTCATAACAAGATTCTAACCATTTTTCAGATCAACTGGTCCGAGAGATCTACTCGGAACTGCTTTTTGAGCAGCCATCCCCCGAGAAGTTTGGCTTGCTTGTTGACCATCTCAGACAGCCAGAGCAGATTGCTGTACTGGAAGCTATTTTCCGCGATGTACAGAAGAAGTACTTTTCAGACGATCTTTCAGAGCCATTCCAACGGCTAGATGTATCTAGTAGCGTCATCACAGGGGTGGCAGCGCTCTGCAAAATTATCATTGCAGATCGACCATTCTTGAAAGACCAAATACTGGGATGGCTCTCGAAAAGTCAGGGCGGTTCAATCCAGACAATCGGTCTACGCCGTGCCTTACTAGCGACTTACAATGACTCCTCTGGTGAGTTTGGACCAAATTACTGCAGTTGCGGTAGCTAATAGCGATCAGATACGTTGAAGTCATTACTTGCTCGCAGTCTCGAGCAGTTTGGCGATAAGTTCTTTATCAAACATGTCCCGAACATCACGCAGAACAGTCCGTTCAACCTGGCGTTTCTTTTTGCATAATTTAAAGCTAACGATTCTCTAGCCAATGCTCAAATGATTCTGCTAGCAGCAGGTCAGCTAAATCGGTTGGATCCACTTCAGGTTCATGGGATTGGACGTACGAGTGTCTTTCTGAACGCCGTCTCCAACCGACTTGCAGCTTCTTCAAACAGAGCACGTTTTCTAGGGATGATTGTGGGAACTGGGATTTCCCAACTCATGGAAGAGCCCGGGAAGGCCATGAAGTTCGATCTTGAAGAAATGCAAAGCGAGGAGGCCCTTTGGTACCTGAGTCTCACTACAGTCCATGACAAGGTTGGACCAGTTGAATCTATCAAAACACTGCAAAAAGCACCTTCCAGAACACAACAGCCGATCAAAGGCACACACCCCGATCAGAATCAGAAACCAAGCGCACGCTCAAACCGACCTCAAACAAGCAAGATTGTCGCTATTGAAGAAATAGATGACAGCGAGGAAGAAAGTGACGAAGATGATGATCTCCTTCCCTATGAAAAACCTGATGACGATGCGGAGGATGAGGACGATGACCCAACGTTAATCCAGCGAAACAAGCCAAGTGCGCCTGTGTAAGTTTTGAAAGATATTTCGAGGCTACATCCGATCCTGATCTCTAACAACGTTTCAGTTACATTCGCGACTTGATTGCATACCTCCGTGACACTGAGAATGTTGAACGCTATCACCTTGCCATCTCCACTGCGCCATCCTTGATCCGTCGGAAGACAGGATTCGGAACAGAACTTGCTGAGCAAGTCGAAGAACTGGCTTTGACTCTAGTCAGTCTACAAAACGACAACAATCACCCATCTTTCCACGAATCACGTCTGCAGAGCATGATCGCTCTCATAGTCTCGCAGCCACTCAAAATGGGTCGCTGGTTCACCGCAATCTTCTTCGATGGAGATCTTTCTCAAGTCCAGCGTTCTGCTGTGCTCACAGCCTTGGGTCTTAGCGCGCGCGAGATTGCAGGCAACGGCGAAGAGGATGCTAAGGCACTGAATCTCCCGACTCTAGGCGACACATCATTCCCGTCCAAGCGGTTGTCGCCTGCTTTGGAGGCCGTGTTCATGGGCGCAGACGAATCTCCCATCGCAACTCTTACCAGAGAGATGTCGCGGACATCTTTGCAACCATTGGCAGCCGATGCAGCAGACCGAATGACAGGTCCAAACGCACTCAAGGTGCGCACTTTCTCATCGCGCATGGAGGTTGAGAAGAAGCGCCAGCAACGCGATGCTCAGCGCCAGAAGAACGTTGTGAAAGATGTACACAAGGTGCTTGCCGAGGGCTTCTTCTATCCTCTCCAAGGCCGATTTGAGATCATGATGCTGCAATTTGCCTCGTAAGTTTTATTTTCCCCATGGCCTCTATAGCTGAGGTGCTAACATTCACCCTACAGGTCCTCGGCTCCCTCCCACAATCCATTCTTCGTACCACACATTCTCACCCTCTTCCTCCAAACCCTCTCCCTTATCTTCTCGACTGCGGGCCCACATAGCCCATCTCTCCCTGGCCTCACACACGAAACGCTATCACTTCTTTTATCACTACATACATCTCCGATATCCAGCGAGCCTACCGTTACCGCGGCACTACTGAGCCTTTTCCTGGCAGTTGTGGATGTAAACATTGCATCTGGCTCAA
The DNA here is from genome assembly GCA_037043885.1 of Penicillium goetzii. NCBI lineage: Eukaryota > Fungi > Ascomycota > Eurotiomycetes > Eurotiales > Aspergillaceae > Penicillium > Penicillium goetzii. Next base: position 1,105,782 of record JAWLST010000001.1, read on the forward strand.
ACGGCGAGGAACGCCTCGTCACTGAACATGCTACCCGGGTCATGGAGCTGCGCGAGTGGGCTTCTGAAGTCTTTGATCGCATGCCCTCTGGGAGCGGCAAAGCAGACTCTGGTCCATTCGCTGATCCGCAGGAGCAAGTGCGGACCTTGGCTGCTGGAGTAATGGTGCGCCTTGGGGAGGTTATTGAACGGTACCAAGGTCGGTTGATGGGCGTGAATGCCGGCTTCAAATACTAAGCCGTGGGATGATACTACGAATACTACAATAGACAAGCCATGCCGTACTTTGAAATCAATGGTATCATGAAAATTATTACCAACAGTAAACGCTAGATTTGGGATGAATAGACTACTCCGCCTTCTTGGCAAAACTCCCCTTCTCAACGGCTGCTTCCATCATGCGGTCACCGCTGATAACTCCGGTGGAGCAGATGATAATCCTGCGCCGCGGGGCCTCTTGGGCAGCGATGAAGCGCAGCGCCGCAATTTCAGTGAAAGTAATTCCACCCAAGAAGAACACGTATACAGTCTTTGTGGCAGGGTTACCGCTGAGCGTCTGCCGAGCTCGAACAGCCTTATCATCGCCCTTTTGGACAATGCTGAAAGTTGAGCCTCGAGCGCTTTTGACCACATCCTCAAAGCCGAGCCACCCGGGCGACGCCGTGCTGGCATTGTTTATCGACGCAGCTGGTGACCCACCCTTGATCAGGGAGAGGATGTAGGGTTTTTGGAGTACGCATTGAACCAGGCGAACGCTGAGTGGAGCGAAGCCACTGTAAACGTAGGAGATGTCGTTGGGTTCCTTCTCACTGACCTCTTCGATTACTAGTCTCAGGTTCTTTCGTAGATACCCGTAATTAGTTTTTGAGCCGGCCTGCGCGCCAGATGTAGGGAGGAGCATGGCCGTGGCTGAAGATCGGGGCTGCAGAAGCTCCATCTTCTCCAGTGCCCAAAAAGTCAGAAGATGCTGGTGGCCGTAAGCTTGGACAACTTGTCTTTTGAGGTTCTCCAAGTCCCGAGGGCGCAGTCCACCAGACATGCACGACTCTAGACATAACAAACGCAGCACGCTCTTCAATGGGACGTCTCGTGAAATGAGCTCTTCAATAGTCTCATGTTGGTAGATTGGATCAGCACCGGCGGCGTTGTTCTGTTGTACTTCGAGGATCTTCCGGAACGTCTCAGAGCGGGTGAGCCGCATAATTTCCTCCGCGAGATTAGTGTGAATCCGAAGGCTCTGGTGCTCCAGTTGGTAAGTTGGTAGTTTATTGACGAACTCGCGAAGCTCGTTCGTTGTCTGAGCGGTGTGCCGTGTTTCATATTGGTCTTCCAGCCGGCGAGCCACCTTGTTTAACAGGTCACCCACGATGGCAAAGTTCGCATCTCGCAGCTGACTAAAGAGTTGATCTGATGCGTCAAGCTGGATCTTTCTCTTGAGACCTTGCTTCACCTGCTGCGGTGTTTTCGACGACTCCTGGGGCTGTGGTGCAGATGCTTGACCCACTATGCTGGTATCGACATCAGCCTGATTGTGTTTGATGCCCACGTATTCGTCAATTAAGCCTTCATATGTAAGTTGCGTGAGAAGGGGTGTTCCAAAGTCCACGTCACGGTCAATAATGATCAAGTTCTCGGTATCGGCGCTCGGCAGAAGGCCTCGAGCAGACGGATCAGCCAGCCCAGAGCTCTCTTCCGCATCCAGCTCTTTACGCATTCGCAACAACAAATCTGCTAGACGGCGCGCATTATCGCCCTTGCCGACAATGCGAGGGAAGTATCCGTGTCTCTGCTGGATACCCATGAGAGCCTTGGCGGCATGGAAAATGCAGCCAGGGTCCTTGTGCTAAGATAATGTCAATACTGACCTTGTGACCGCTTGAAGGGCCGAGGACCTACCAGGTACAGGTCACCGAATGCATCGTCAAGCTCCAATGATAGGATATCTTGCTCCAGTGGCAAGAAGTAGAGGGGGAACTCGGCAATGTTGACATCACCGATAATGCCCGCCTCCTCCAGCACAGCATTGCTTACCAGGGTACGCCGGGGAGCGAAAAAGATGGAGAACTCATGTTCCACGTTTCCGTTGTTCTGTAGACGCTTAATTTGCTCTAAAGAAGAATGTTAGCCCACACTGATGGCACTCAGTTGAAGTATAACGGAAAGCAAAGCGCCAAATGAATGAGCTTGGACTCAATCTAGGGAATCGCTAACATTGCGTGGACTAGGAAGCTCGTCCACGTAATACTATGGGTTTACACCCATTCCCATGTTGACATTCTCGCAATAATCACGATATCAGGAAAACAAAGCAAGATAGAATGAGACTGCCTTACCTGCCACTGTCCGCACATGATTGGCCTTTTCACCGCGAACCAAGAACACAACATTGCGCTGCGAAGAGTCGATGTTTGCATTTTCCAGCAAAAAGACGCGGTCTACGCCATACTGTTGGAGCTCGGAGAACTTGACGAACAAGCCGACTGGACCGGCCAGCTCCTGGCTGATAACGAGGTTCTTCTTCCCGCGAGCCTGTACGCCATTAGAATATAGACCTCAGAACGCGAATGCGGTACTCACGCCTTCAAGCAGGGCCAGCAGATCCCTGCGGGCCTTGTCTCTGCAGTGGTCGGCGTCTCCCAGGGGCGCCATTGCTAAGGTGGCTGTGGCAGGCAGCGAACAAGAGCCAAAAATAACCAAAACGCGCGGGGAGGCGAAGCTGCCCGAGTTGGGCCTAGCGCCACCACTGACACTGAGTCAGCGGTAATTGTCTTGTCAGATGTCTGCCACTTTCCCTCAATTTGGTCCAAGTTGGCTGTGTTATTTTGGTCACCGGGTTACACCAGTACCACCCCCGGTCTCGACTGCCTGAAGCTCCCCTGAAGCGCCTTTAATTCCTCGTTGAAACACATTTTCTCTTCTTCGTCCTCCTCACACAAAAAGTCAGGAGATTACAATCGATTTGTCCTTATTATTGAATCCGTTTTACCTGATTCCCTCGACCTTGAAAATCTACAGTCACAGCTCAACATGGGTCTGTTCAAAAAGTCCGGTGACGACGGCGACGACTCTAACCGCCGAGCCCTGTTTGGCTCTCGATCGAAGAACAAGAGCCCCGCGCAGGCATCCAACCCTTACGCCCAACCCGCTCACATCGACCCCTACACCAAGGCCAAGATCCAGGCTGGTGTTGCGTCGCCCCCGGCCGATTACCAGGGCGGCAACGGATCCCCCGCCCCCGCAGGAGGACCCCACGCCATTCCATCCGATAACAAGTACTCGGCGAACCGCTACGGCAACCAGGGCGGATATGGCAGTGATCGGTTCGGCAGTGGAAGCAACGGCGCTGGCGCCTCGCGCTATGGTTCTGGTGGCTATGGAGGGTTGGGCAGCGCCGACCCCAACGATCCCAGTGCCGGTGATGCCGCTCGCAGTGAACTCTTCGGCGGTGCCAAGGATCGTGCGCAACAGAATCAGGGCGGCGCGCCGCCTCCATACTCGCCAGGCCAGGAGGGTGGACAAGGGGGTGCTTACGGTGGCGGCAGCAATGAGTACAGCATGGCCACCTACCAGGACCGGCAACTCACGGCCGAAGAGGAGGAGGAAGAGAACGTCCAGGCCACCAAGCAAGAAATGCGGTTCGTGAAGCAGGGCGATGTGGCATCTACCCGTAATGCCCTTCGCGCTGCTGCAATGGCGGAGGAGACTGGACGTACGACGCTCGCTCGCCTCGGTGCCCAGGGTGAGATGATCCACGGTGCGGAAAAGAATCTCGACATGGCCGCGATCGAGGGCCGTCTAGCCCAGGAGAAGGCGCGCGAATTGAAGACACTCAACAAGAGCATGTTCGCTGTGCACGTTTCCAACCCATTCACCAGTGCCGCGCGCCGACGAGAACGTGACGAACGTACCCTCAACACCCACCGCGAAGAGCGTGACCTCCGCGACGGCACACGTTCCGAGGCCTACCAGACCAATGCACGCATGGAGAAGGTGTTCCGGGATATCGACCGCGAGGCGAACAAGCAAGGCAAGGCCAAGAAGGCGAGCGTCACCGAGCGTGCCAAGTATCAATTCGAGGCCGACAGCGAGGACGAGGCGATGGAGGACGAGATCGAGCAAAACTTGGATCTTCTTAGCGGTGCCGCTGGCCGGCTGAACGGTCTTGCTAAGGCCACTGGCCACGAGCTGGATGAGCAGAACAGACATCTGGAGCGTATCACAGGCAAGGTCAGTATTGATATCAGAATCATTAAACGAATTACGGACATGACACTAATTTGCTCTACAGAGCGACTACGTCGACGACCAAATTGCCATGAACCGGGCCAAGTTGGACCGTATTCATTAAATCTGATCTCTAGCGTATGGAGCTGGAAAAATGCCTGGTGCTGCGCAGCTCGTTAATCATCCTTTCTCTTGTGAATTGGCCTGTCATTCATCGATAATCATCACCCCCCTTGGCGTTTGGGCTTTCTCTCTCTGCTTTCCTCCTGCCGCGGTGTATACCGAAGTAGGATCTTGACCTTGCAAATTTAGACTACGGATTAGTATCATAATTGCGATGTTTTTTCTACTGTATTAAATTCTGAAATGGACAAAATATTGACGTCAAGTACGGAATCTGCCGATCAAGCAGTTTCCCTGTTCCTATGTTCCACTATCAACTATCGAATAGCCAACAACCGTGCATCTACGGATTACGGATGGTACTTAGTGCAGTGCAACCTCACGTTGGAAACACAACTACAGATGCATCGCCCAAATCTACTGCAATGTAACGCAGACTCGATCGTGGAATTTACCATCTCACTGGCTAGATTTAAGCTTAACTTGGCGATCTTCAAGTACAAGAGGTGAGACGGAACCCCCTCCCCCCGAGTCAATCACTAGTGACAAGCAGCCAAGATCTACTTTCAAGTGTACAAAAGTACATAGATAGAAGACTGATTTGAAATTTCACATAGGCGCTCAATTGTGTATTAGACAATATCTTTACTATAGCGACTGTAATGTGGAAAATCCACCGACAGGTCCCGGAAAAGCAGCGGAACCAGCCCAGATTCACCGAAAGAGCATCAATGAATAACCAGACAAGAGAAACAGATCAAAAAGAAAAAAAAAAGTGCTTTCGGACCAATGCCACGGGTATCACATCAACACCATGCCGCCCCAGCCATTTTGCACAAACCCCGGTGCAACCATCGAGAAACATAGACAAACCCGGTGGAAACAGAGGGCGACCCTCAAAGACAAGACCCAAGAGAAAGAAACAAAGCCAGCCGAAGGAGGAATAGAAATAGGAATGGAAATGGAAGCAGGTAGACAGGGAAATGAAAATGGTAAAAAGTATGATGAATAAATGGGATCTAAACCATGCAAGATAGATGCAAGGTAGAGAGAGAGTATTAGAATGTAAACGAGCGCTGGACAAAAGTAAACAAATCCAAGCTGCTGCAACTCATCAAGGGAGAATAGAATGGTAAAGAAACAATGAAGTACCCCCGAATCAGAGGGGGGACCAAAGACAAACAAAAAAAACGCATCAAATCATCACAAACCCATTGGTATCGAGAAAAGCACAGGTGACTCCCAGGTCTAGCGAAAGAATAAGAAAGGTAAAAAGAAACGAGCACGGAGACTCAACAGAAAGAAAGGAAGAAAGGAAAAAAGAACCAAGACACAAAAAACACAATCAAACACAACCAGGAACGCAAACCAGCCGGTACCTCTATGGTCATAACGTGGGAAGTAGATAAAGGAAAAACATCAAAAAAAAGGCCTCTCTCCCTTCCCGGAGCAGCCTTGCTTTGTATCGTGGCCGCGTGAAACCCAAAATCAGAACCGTCCCAGGGGTATATGGTAAATGATGAAAAAATCTCCCGACACCCGATCAGGAGATGTATCCGGAATGTGAGACAATGGAGGTTGAAAATGACGAGAGAATAGAAGTAGGGGGGAAGAGGGTAATCCATGCTGTTGTACAAGGAGGAGTCAGGGCCGGAGGAGTTTTCATCCAACACAGTTGGAACGGCCTGCGCGGCGGGACGGTTTCGTTGGGAGGAGGCGGAGGGATTGGGTATCTGGGGAACTGGCGCGTTGTTTCGCGCAGAGGGGATGGGAGAGGCGCTCGTGTATGAGGCGGGTCAATGTCGAGCAGAAGGGAAAGTTCGTCATACGGCGACAAGTTGTTGAATTTACTCGTCTTCGTCGGGAGAGCCGCCTTCCTTCTCGCCCTTGTGCACCTTCTTGTGTCGGCGAAGGTTGGAAACTACTGAGAAGTGTCGTCCACAGCCTTCCACATCGCACGCGAATGCTATAATCAATGTTAGTCAATACTCTTGCGTATTCTGCTTTCTCCAACGCAGATATCGTTCTCCAGTTTCCAGATGGTAGAACTTACGCTTCTCGCCAGTGTGGCTGTACATGTGCGTTTGAAGAGAAGAGGGGCGAGTGAAGCGCTTATCGCAGACCTTGCACTTGTGCTTCTTCTGCGTGTTGGAGGGCATCTTCGAGCTGAACTGGCTCATCATGGACTGCGGGCCAGGAGGCGCGCTGCCAGCGAGGAGGCTGGTTGGCCGGGGAAGCGTGCGCGACTCATATGACTCGGAGGTAGTCGAGCTGTAGTCGGTCACGGAGGAGTCCACAGAGCCCACAGAGGCGCTGTAGTAAGGGTAGTTGCCGCCAGAGGAGATGGAGGAAGCGGAGGAGTGAGTGGAAGGGAATCCGTATGAATCGGCGGAGTTGCGTGCCCCGCGAGGCCCGTAGACGTTACGGGGAGTCAAGTCCTGGCTGAGCGCCACCATTCCGCGGCTTGCATCGAGTGCATCGCCAAAGGTGGGAGTGGGTGCGGGAGCTTGAGAGGATCCCACACGGTCACTGTATGGAATGTTGGGTCAGCCACCGAAATCATCCATTTCCCGCGTTACAGAAGCATCCGATCTGGAAGGCGCGCGTGCTGAGCATGGAGGGGGCGGGGGAACTACTCACGAATGCGAAATGCGACGAATATCTTGAGGCTGGGAGGGGTGAATTGGGGCATAGGTGCCTGGCGCATAGCTGGCTGGGGCGAAGCTGTTCATGGCAGGTGCGGTAGTGTATGTGGGAGTCTGCTCGAAGCCAGTGCGAGGGACCTCATGTTGCAAGCCCATTACCTCTGGGCCATAGCCGGTGGTAGTGTAGTTGCTGCCCGGAACGAGCGAGGGTGCTGAGACGGGGATACTGGGGTAGGACATGGACATGGCGGCGGAGCGGCCGACTTCCTCTTGCTTGACGGAGTTGAGGGGGATGTTGGCGCTGTTACCCATGGAAGTCGCGTAAACAGGTGGTGTCGAGTGCGAGGAGGTGTGCGCAGCTGCCCAGGGGTCTGTGAATTGTGGTGGGTTGTGATGATAGACATTGTCGAAGCTCATGCCGCCATATGGGCGGTTCTGGTTTTCCATTACCATCGTCATTGAGGGTAGAGCCGCGATGAACGAGTCGATCGCGCGCGGGAGATGCGAAGATGGTCGAAGTGGTGGTATTCACGGTGACAGTTGATGTTGTCGCTGATCGTGCTGCTGTTTATCTGCACGTATCTCGTGGATCCCCAAAAGGTAGATAGTTGAGTGTATCGAGTGGTGGGTGTTGGTGAGGGACGATCGACTTGGGTGTTGATCCGGGGGAAAGAGTGAAAGGTTGAGAGGGAAAAGAGAAGTGATAAGCCCGAAGATCAGGGGATTTTAATTCTTTTTTAATTTTTGAGCATGTGGTGTTTCCCAAGTGATTCAAGGGAAAAAGGGAAGTAACAGACAAAAAGTCGAGTCTGGGGAAAGGGGATCGGCGAAGCTTAAGAAGGGACGGGTATACACACACTCACTCACTCTCTCTCTCTCTCTACTTTTACATGCGCCCAGAGTCTCCAACTGTACTAACTACTACTACTCCGTACTCCTCTCTCCAATCCTCCACCACAAAAAAATAATAAAATCAAATCAAATCAAATAAAATCAAATAATAAAAAAAGGGTGTGCCACTGACGACGTGCCGTCGGGGCTCGCAGATCGTCGGAAACGCTAATACCGCGGGTCAGGTAATTTTACATCGTCCCCTCCTTTCTCTCTTCCCCTTTCGGTGAAAAATCGGATTTTTAGAATTTTGATTTTAGTTTTGGCGATGATTTTCCGGATTTCCCTTTTCTCGCCCGACTCTTAAATTATTCTTAATTCTTATTTTATTCTTAATTCTTATCATGCAGACATGGGAGGCATTGCTTAGTGCCAAAAGTGGCCCTTTCAACGGGAACCAGTTCCTCGGTCCCTCCTGGAATTGGATTCGAGCCGGGAGTTATTCTATTGGGAAATCCATAGAGTATCATAGTATCATAGTATAATATACTCCGTAGTATACTCTATATAATAGTTCTAGTTCTTTGATTTGTGGAGGAATTGATCCGGGCTTTTTCTCAAGGAGAGATGCATATACGGAGTACAGTACATAATCCCTACGTCCAAGAACATATACGAAGAGAAATTCAAATGCAGACGATTTGGGCTGAGGAATGGAAGATCGAGAGAATCCAACATTTAAGCGCGGCAGCAAGAATGTGTGCACACGCACGCCTCAACGGAGTACCCAGTACGGAGGACTGTGCAGTTACTACTGTAGGATCTCTCTGCGTGTCTCTCGAGGGAACGTGAATGACCAACTAACACTACATACAGGATAACTACTCTCGTTGTTAGTTTGTTTGAACTACTTTCCTATAGACCTTGAACAGGGGAAGCCGGGATCGGAACTCCAAAGCGACCCAGCAAATAGAAAGGCAAAGGTTATAGGAAAAGGGGAAATATCATGGGACCCAAAAAGCAGTCAATGACCCTCGGATATCCTCAAAAGGGGGAGGAGAAGAAGGTGGTTCGTTAATTGGTTGGGTGAATGGAGGTGGATTTTGGGGGGGGGGGGGGGGGGGGGGGGGGGGGTATGGGAATTTGATATAAATTGGGGGTTGGGGTTGGGGGTTGGGGGGGGCGGTTGGGGGTAACATTTGT